>CM076584.1:259643581-260243581 GCA_034641835.2 Pinus albicaulis
TTAGGTTTTTAATTTTTTTGTCAAATTATAAGTTAACCTTGGAAACAAATTCCTCAAAATTAGTCACCACTAAATCTTTTTAAAATATAGAGTGTTGTTTTCCCACGGTTTAGATAGGAAGTTATCAAACCTAATTTTTATTAATTTAATTAACTAATTATAATATTTACATAGTTGTTGAGAACTTCTGAAACCTGTGTATTTTTTTAGAAAAGCCCAACTTTTATGGTGAACACTTCACCCATCTTCAGGGTCAAGAAGCTGAGCAAAACACACCTTAAATATTTATATAGTTAACATGTGATCTAAATAAGTAATAACTATATCATTATTGTTTTTAATAAAGCAAACCATACTAAAATATTTTCATATTGGGTATCACATACCTTATAATTGAAGGTATGAGGGAGATTTTTAATTCTTCCTATGTTTATGGATTTGATATGTAATATTTAAAAATAATAATAATAAAAATAATTAAATATATGTATTAAAAAATATTAATAATCAAGAGAGAGAGAGAGAGAGAGTTTATACATATGTTTCTAGAGAATGTGAATCATAAATAAAATATTTAAATGTCAATTAAGTATATACATAAACAAGTGAAAACAAAAAATTTCTTATAGTTAAAACACTTTAGAGAGAGAGAGATTTTATATATATGTTTTTGAAGAATGTGAATCATAAATAAAATATTTAAATGTCAATTAATTATATACATAAAACAAGTGAAAAAAAAATCTTATAGCTAAAACATTTTATTAGTGTGTTTCTCAAAACCATCATAGATTCATCTAACTCCATATCTACCAAGAGCCAAGAGGAATCAAATCTCTTGAGGTGAATTTTTTTCTCAAAATTTTCACTCAAAAAAACATTTTCATATAGAAACATTTGATCCCACTTTCTATTGGTAGATCTAGAGTTAGATGGATCTATGCTAGAATAAATCGATTGAAAATAAAAATAATTCTCATGGTTGAAACATTTTTTTGGTGCATCACTCAAAATGTAAACTATGTGTAATTCCTTCCATGTTCACCATAGGGTTCACATATAGCATATATGTTAGTATGAATCTTAATTGCAAGTGTACGAAAAAATACCACTTTAGCTGTGCTTAACAAACAGCCCTAACAGCAAAGATGGCTACCAATATCCTTAGATCTGCAATTAGGTGAGCAAGATCAATGCCGCAAAAATCTAGATCTATGCATCAAAAGACATTAAGCAATAATAAAAACAAGATTTACTCCATGCATCCAATAGACAAGACAAGAATATGTTGAATGAATTTTGTATTAAGGGCACCTGGGAGGAAAACGTAGAAGGATGTTACCAGTTCTCCTCAATGGGATGGGTTCTTGTAAGTCCTCAGCACTTCAGATCTAAAATCTCTCTCTCTTGATGGTGTAGAAAACCCAGACAAAAAGTGGAACTCAAAGGGAGCTCTCAAGAAAATGGTCGCAAAATATCACAATGATGGTGGATCAAATTCAGACCAAAAGTATAGATCCAAAGTGATATTTAGGCAACAAAAGGTAGTGAATGAATGGAAAAACCCTTCTATTTATAACAAAATATTGAGTTAGTCTAGATATTGGTGCATAATTAAAATAGTATTAACCAAATCAAGATCGAACTTTTATGGAATATTTTATTATATTTGTTGGGGGGAAAAAGAATTTAACTTCGGTCGAATCCATTTTGTTTGTAAATAATAAATAACCAAATGATTTATTTAATTATTTATGGGTGATTTAGTCATATTCAACAAAGAATATTATTTAAATAAGGTTTAAATATTTATTCCTAGGAAATAATAAGATAAATAATGGTTTATCTAATTAATTTCTCTTTTTTGGGTTAAATATAACCAGGAATATTAATTAAACTGTTGTTTAACTAATTATTCCTTAAGGAAAATCAAACAAATGTAGATTTGATGCAGGGGCATCCAAACAGTTTTATTTGGGACAAAAAATTGTTAAAACCGAATTAGTTTTCTATAACTGATGATGTGCCAGGTGTGTGTTTGATAGGATGTAGGGTTGTTTTGGATCTTAGCTGATTCACGTTTTGATAAGTCTTTATAAATCGGGTCTGTAATGTGTGATTAGAGAGGAGAGAGAGTGAAAAATGTAATCGTAGGAGAAAGTGCGTACTGAGGATGAAATGCCTTAGATGTAATCTTGTGTTGTATATAATAGCAACATACTGTTATATGGAAGTTCTGTGTACTTATGTGTTAAGGTCGCTATTTATTTACAGTTTGATTTTATAATTTTTAACCCTGTTTTACGTGTTGAATTTATCGACCATCAATCTCTGAGGAGGATCGATGGCGATCCAAGTAGAGATATAATATCATAGCGAGATATTGTTGCAAAGAATGGTGGATTTAAATCTACGTTGGGCTTCGTAATTTGGAGATAGTGATAAATCTGTAGAGACACAAGTAGGCGTTGACGAATGTTAGAGGGCTTTTAAGCCCAGTTCAAATATTGGATTAATTGTGGAATAGAACCTAGCCTATTTGAAGGAATGCTAGAAGGGAAGTGAAGGAAGAACAAAACCATGGGTTTTGGAACCGTGAGAGGAATGCACAGCGAGATTTTGTGATGGAACAATGAAGAGTGGTTTTAGGAAACTGTTGGGGGATCATCGCACATCTTCTGGCAAGTGGGTGGTTTTCATCCGAGTGAATGTGATCCAATACAGCTCAAAGGTATGGACCAGGGTTCATTTTTATTTGATAAAATGTTCATTGAAGATTGGATGTGTGGGCCAGAAAGGGTCTAAGCATTGATTAAAATACATTACAGTATTGTGTTGTGAAAGGTTAAATGGGCCTAATGCTGTAAGGATGAAGGTTTGGAAGTTTGATCCAAACGCATTTTAATGTCATGTTTTGAGAGGGTTTAAAGTGTTGTTTTAAAAAGTCGATCTCCAAAGAATTTAAAATTTTGAGTTAAGTTTTTTTATGGTTTTAATACTTTCAGTATATTGGAAGAGTCGCAGCGGAAGCGTGGTGGGCCCATAACCCATAGGTCTCGCGATCGAATCAGGATAATGAATCTACATCTTGACACAGATTTTGAAGCTTGCAAGTGAAGACGATTAAATGAAAGGTGAACCTGCTTGACTGGGGTTCCCTATTTCATCAAGTGGTATCTGAGCGGGAAAATATTTCCTACGGAAAGGATTTTGCGTACGGAGAAAGAAGAGTTAAATAAGAGGTAGAGTTTTGTGAAGTTTTATAATCTTGTGATTTTTTATGTTTTGTGCAGGTAGCAACAGAGGAAGGTGAGAAGATTGCAGCAGCCTAGAGCAGGAGTGCTCAAATGGTTCCACAAGAGAGAACCAGAGAAATGCCAAAATACTGAGCTCAGGAGAGAAGCTTGGTGAGGTATCTGGTAGCAGGGAGGACTTGCTATTGCAGAGGTTTTGTTGCAGCTCACAGAGAACAATTCCACAGAGGATGTGGGTAGAATTTTTCAGGAGATGTTGCTACAGGAAGATCACAAAGAGCAGTTCCACAATGATGTGGGTAGAATTGCTGACAGCTGTAGAAGCCATATGACTAGGAGGTCATAAATTTTGTGCCTCGTGAGTTTGATGCAGGGGCATCCAAACAGTTTTATTTGGGACAAAAATTTGTTAAAATCGAATTAGTTTTTTGTAACTGATGATGTGCCAGGTGTGTGTTTGAGAGGATGTAGGGTTGTTTTGGATCTTAATTGATTCACGTTTTGATAAGTCTTTATAAAGCAAGTCTGTAATGTGTGATTAGAGAAGAGAGAGAGAGAAAAATGTAATTGTAGGAGAAATTGCGTACTGAGGCTGAAATGCCTTAGATGTAATCTTGTGTTTGTATATAATAACAACATATTGGTATATGGAAGTTCTGTGTACTTATGTGTTAAGGTCGCTATTTATTTACAGTTTGATTTTATGATTTTTAACCCTGTTTTACGTGTTGAATATATTGACCATCAATATCTAAGGAGGATCGATGGCGATCCAAGTAGAGATATAATATCATAGCGAGAGATTTTTGCAAAGGATGGTGGATTTAACTCTACGTTGGGCTTCGTAATTCGGAGACAGTGATAAATATATAGAGCCACGAGTAGGTGTTGACGAATGTTAGAGGACTTTTAAGCCCAATTCAAATATTGGATTAATTGTGGAATAGAACCTAGCCTATTCGAAGGAATGCTAGAAGGGAAGTGAAGGCGAAACAAAACTGTGGGTTTTGGAACCGTGAGAGGAATGCACAACGAGATTTCGTGATGGAACAATGAAGATCAGTTTTAGGAAATTGTTGGGGGATCATCACACAGCTTCTGGAGAGTGGGTGGTTTTCATCCAAGTGAATGTGATCCAATACAGCTCAAAGGTATGGACCAGTGTTCATTTTTATTTGATAAAATGTTCATTGAAGATTGGATGTGTGGGCCCGAAAGGGTCTAAGAATTGATTAAAATACATTACAGTATTGCATTGCGAAGGTTAAATGGGCCTAATGCTGTAAGGATGAAGGTTTGGAAGTTTGATCCAAACGCATTTTAATGCTATGTTTTGAGAGGGTTTAAAGTGTTGTTTTAAAAAGTCGATCTCCGAAGAATTTAAAATTTGAGTTAAATTTTTTTATGGTTTTAATACTTTCGGTATATTTTAAGAGTCGTAGTGGAAGCATGGTGGGCCCATAACCCACAGGTCCTAGGATCGAATTAGGATAATGAATCTACAGCTTGACACAAATTTTGAAGCTTGAAGGTGAATATGATTAAATGAAAGGTGAACCTGCCTGAGTGGGGTTCACTCTTTCATCAAGATTTATTTAATATTTCCTCATGGGGTTTCCTTTTTAGACCATAAACAACTTAATAAAGGTGGTTTACTAAGTTATTTTTCATAGTGGATGCAATTTTACTTAGGGTAAAATTGGTCTTACATGGTGTACTTGGGTCCATCTAATAATAATAGGTTAGATGACCAAAAAATGGTGTAACAATATACATAGAGAAAACAAACATAGATCCATCTTAACCTAACCTCTATAAAGAAACAAGAGGAATAAAATATTTAGAGATGGAAACCTTTATTCAAGTTTTGCACTTGATTCCCGCTAGACATTTTATAAATTGGAGATTAAATAAATCTATATTGATCAAATATCAAAATGAAATATTAAAATATCTATTTAAATATTAATAATACAAATGAAATACATAAAATTATAATGATGCATAGCTATTATTAAGAATTAAATAAAAAATATTTAAAAATTAAATAAAAATTATAAGTATAATCAAATGTAAATTATAAGTACCACAAATAATTTAAATTTAAATGTAAGTTGCCAAAAAATTGCTTTTTGATGATGAGTAACATCCACTAAGGTTGAATATGGTCTATCATGCTTTAAGAAGATAAGAAATTGTTTGGAATTCTTTATAATTTTAAAACCACTCTCCAAAAGCATCAAGAAAAGTGTTCCAATATTTCCATATTTTTGTTTAGTTCAAAAGATCAAGAAGGGTGGTAGTGTGACAAATATTTTGAAATTTATATCTAATATGAGTATAATCTAGGCAATCTAAGAGAAAATTATTTTCATCTTTAACTCTCTTAGTGTAAAAAATGTGACATACTCTTTCATCCTATGGTGTTTTGGGAATTGAACAATGCCTAATTTCACTATGGAGCTCATGGGATTTTTTTTAAACTTTAGCAATTCATATTTATCAATGTATATGTGTATGTGTGTCCCAAGGGGGTAATACTAGTCACAAGAAAACTGAGAGATTCAAGGTTCAAATTCCCTTGGTTGTGACCCATTTTAAGCAGGGGAGGACAAGTTGTAGACCCCCAGAGGACAGGTTGTTGGGTTGCTTGGACTATATTTATATATATATAGGAACTCAACATCCCATCTGACACATAGCTACCTTATATATAGCCAAAACCACAACCACATAGCCAAAACCACCCAAGGCTTAAACGAGGTTGGTATAAAGATACTAGGGCCTGGTTAAACCATTGGGAGATAGACAAAAATGTTGCATTGCAAAATATTAATAACATTAAAAATATTAGATATCATTTTTTGGATTCAACTACGTTAAGTAATTCATTCGTGTATGACCATTTCCATAAGAGGTATTCGTAACTGACTAATTTCTCGTGATTTTTGAATAGTCCACTTAGCACTCCTTGCATCGGGTGATGCTCACAGGGGTGAAGAAGTGAGATTGAAACTAGTGAAATGAATCACATAGCATCAATCATCACTTCTGGGGCTTGCACTCGGTAGCCAGGACTTCCCGGGAGGTCACCCATCCCAGAACTCCTTTGGCTCAAGTGTGCTTAACTATGGAGTTTTTCCCCACAATCAAGCCCACTTAGCTTGCTACCTCATTTGTGACTACCTCTCATGAAAATGGTCATAGATGGATGACTTACTTAACATAGTTGAAACCCAAAAATGATATCTAATATAATGCACTACGGAAAAACCCTCATATAAACCCAAAAATGATATCTAATATAATGCACTACGGAAAATATTGTTACTTCTAAGTTTAAAGAGAAAATGTGGTGTGAGAAATATTTAGAGGCTAAAATAAAATTAATATATTATAAGGAGGTCATAAACCCCATTCTAGAATATCAAAAGTATCTTGATGTTTTAACTAGCTCAAAGAAAAAAATTAATATAGCCAAGATTAGAACGAACTCTCATGAGATCCATAGTGAAACAGGTGGTTGGAAAGTTCTTAAAACACCATGGGTGGAAAGGATTTGCCATATTTGTGAGAATATGAACATTGAGGATGAAAATCACTTCCTCTTAAAGTGCCCTGCTTACAACCACATTAGATCTCAATTTCATAATATTTGTTGCAATACCGACCTTCCCAACCTTTTAACATGTAAAAATTATTCCTATATGCGGGTGTTAATATGAGCTAAACAAGAGCGCCACATGGCCGCAAGGTGGCAGGACACCTTCCCTCCCCATGTGTGTGCACATGGCCACCTGATATGGTTTTAATTTTGGTGCATGGGGTATTTACTCACCACCCTCTCTCGACTCCATTAGATGTCCTCTGCCATTAATTTCGTCCTCTGCACATTTATGCCGATAGCCATGCCTTCACTGTCTCCCATGGCCCTTAAGTCCACCACCCCTACTCCCAATTCTGCCATTCGTCTCTCCCTTCGACTCTGTGTAGATTCTCCTAGTGTCTTTGCCAGGCCCTGGCTCCTCTGCTCCATTCCTTGTTCTTCTGGTAGCTGGGCTTTGGCTGTAATCTGCCCTTCTGACCCATATAGTGCTTCTATGACCCCTCAGTCTTCTCTACCCCACTCCCACTCCTCCACCATGCCTAGATGCCACCGCATGCGATGCCGAAGATGAAGGGGTTGGGGTCTTCCATCCCGACCTCCCATATCTCCCTCAGCGAGAAGGACAATGAACCTCTCGGTTGACTGGGCGGAGCCAAATATCCTCGACCCCATCAATCTTTCAGCTCGCCTATCTCTCCACCTTCCGGAATCGCCTTCTTCGGCCTCTAGCTCAAGCCTCCGCCCCATAAAGAGAAGCCACTCGTCCAACACCCCTCCTACTCCCGCCTTCTCCCTCCGCAATATGGTGGTCTAACCTATGCAAAGTGCCTCAAGCAGCGACCATGGAAGTTCAAGCTCAGACGAGGACGGCACCCGTGCAAGTGATGAGGCTCTCATGGCTTCCTCCATTTTTCCTGATGCCAATGCGGCGCTTCTTCCTCCGCCGACTGCCCACGCACCCAAGTAGGAGGATGACGAGTCTGAATATGCATGCAAAATTGTGGAAGAGTCATTCCACCCTCTATAAAAGGATGCAAATTCTCTGGCTACTTAATTGTTGGGTGCTTATCTCTCATTCCCGTAAATTTTCTGTTATTTTTATATTTCTAGTTTTCTGGTTTTGTCTCAAACATGCTACTTGTAATGTTGGTTTCCCATTATGGGCATCTTATTCCAAACTTTCTATGATCCACTATTGTGTTGGTTTCCTCATCTGGGGCAACCCCTTTTTTGTGGTGTTGAATTCAATATTTCCCTCCGGAATTGGCTTGCAAACTCCAGAGGATGAGAACTGTAATTTTTTGAACTATATGATATAATAGAAGTAGCCTAATTTAGAAAAAAAAAAAACATGTCGAAATTATAGTGAGCTCAGGACGCTTCTCTCCAAGTTCTTTGAGCACAGGAGTACAATTTTGAAACAAACTAAATAATTCATTTCTTTAGGTCCGATGGACCAAAGTTTGGTCTCAGTGGATGTTAACCATCATCATCATCATCCCACCATTATATATATATATATATATATATAACATAGCTATGTGTCAGATGGATTGTTGGGTTCCTATGGGATTATATATATATGGGTTGTTGGGTTCCTATGGGATATATATATATGACAGGTTGTTGGATACTATATATATACGGGTTGTTGGGTTCCTATGAGATATATATATATATATATATATATATATATATATATATATATATATATATATATATATATATATATATATATATATATATATATATATATATATATATAAAACTTACAATTTTTAATAATAGTTTCATATATATATATATATATATATATATATATATACTTCTTGCACTGTTTTTTTTAATAATGATTTTTAGCTATCTCTATACCATTAATAACTTGTTTTCTAAAAAGTATTCCAATTTTTCCTATATGTATACAAATATTGCTATAATATTATAAGCAAAAGAGGTTTACATGAAGACTATGAACCAAATCTTAATAAATCATACCCTCATTATAAAATTATTAAAAAATAATTCTAAAATATTTAGATGTTTGTTTCTTTTTCTAAGAGTAAAATAAAATAAAACTTATCGGAATATCTAGTTTGATAAATTACCTTCATATTCCTCCCAAGTGCAACCTGTAGTAACAAGAATGCCTCCTTATTAGTGTTAATTTCCCCCAACCCACTTCTATGTTATAAAAAAAAAGTAGTCTAACTTCTTCACTTTTCTTTTCTCGGTTTCAATTCTTCATTTTTTATACTTCTTCCTAAGACCATCTCTAGGTGCTCCATAAGAAAGTATCTATTATTTGTTGAGATTCAAAAAGAAGATCCTACTGAAAATTAAGCACCTACAATAGGATGGAGCCTCAGGCTATTTTTGGGTGTATGTATATTTATAGATGCATGAGAAAATTCTATTTATAGATGTATCTGCAAATTATATTTATAAATTGCATGTCTATTTATATATGCATTTCGACTATTATTATCCCTTAATATTAGTTGGACAATAAACTATAATCTATTCTCAATGAGAACTTGGAAATAATTAACTGAAGTGGAAAATCAATTAGCTAAAGGAATTTCGAGTTAAGAGGTAGGTTGGTGGGACATGCAGGTTGACTTAGTTGTAACTAAGTGATTCGAAGTTGTAACAGAGTTGGAAGTGCAGTTGTGCAAGTTGCAAAGTAGTTTAACTCAGTTAAGTGAGTTAAACTCAGTTGTGCTAGTTGTAACTGAAGATACACTAGTAAGAGATCAAGTGAATTAATTATTAATTAATTCACAATCAGTGGTCTCACATGCAACTGAAGATTTACTATTATTCACTGCATGCATGTCAGATATAGTGGAGACCCAGTTGAGTTCTAGGTGAAAGGGAAGTAAACTATCAGTTGTGACATTATCCAGTTGCACACATGCAACCACACACACATTGGATGTGCCCATGAGGATTGTGCAGTCAAGGTAGGCAGGATGGCAATCATTCAGGGATTGCTATCAGCTGGGATTGCATAGTGGAGGTAGGCTATCTAGAGACAGTAAATTGGCTAAGGAACTTGCCACTTTTTTTATGACAGTGTGAGACAATTAGCTCATGTACTGAGAACTCTTGGATTGGAACTTTGTATGAAATTGTTTCATGATCCATGATATAATATATAATAGAAGATAGTGAGGTTTTTAGCTATAAGCTTTCCTCGGTAAATTATCTGTGTTATGTGTGATTGATCTTTCTTCATGATATTGTTATTGGCGATTGTGTTTCAAATTCTGAAAATATTTGTTGAAGCGATTCTGTATTTAACAGTAGCATATTATTGTTAGATCAGGAAAATCCAGGACATACATGTATTTTGTACTAAATTTCTACATTATTTATATTTAGTATAATTAGTTTATTTTTCTCCACCTTGAAACTAACTGTCCAAAAATACTAATGGCTAATTCTACACCTTGGCCAAGGTTTTTTCATTCTGTTATAAGCATGTTAAAAGAGAAGATTAGGTTTTTAATGTTTTTTTCAAATTATAAATTAACCCAGGAAACAAATTCCTCAAAATACATCACCACTAACTCTTTTTAAAAAATAGTGTTGTTTTCACACATGGTTAGGTAGGAAGTTATCAAAACTAATTTTTAATTAATTAATTAATTAGTTATAATATTTACATAGTTGTTGAGAACTTCCAGAAACCTGTGTATTTTGTTAGAAAAACGACTTTTCGGGTGAACACTTCACCCATCTTCAAGGTCAAGAAGCTGAGCAGCACACACCTTAAATATCTACATAGTTAACATGTTATTTAAAAAATTAATAACTATATCATTATTTTTTTTAATAAAACAAACCATACTAAACTATTTTCATATTGGGTATCACATACCTTATAATTGAAGGTTTGAGGGAGATTTGTAATTCTTCCAATGTTTATGGATTTGATATGTAATATTTAAAAAAATATTAATAATAAAAATAATTAAATATATGTATTAAAAATATTAATAATCAAGAGAGAGAGAGAGTGTGTGTGTTTATACATATGTTTTTGGAGAATGTGAATCATAAATAAAATATTTAAATGTCAATTAAGTATATACATAAAATAAGTGAACACAAAAAATTTCTTATAGTTAAAACATTTTAGAGAAAGAGAGTTTATACATATGTTTTTGGAGAATATGAATCATAAATAAAAATTTTAAATGTAAATTAAGTATATACATAAAACAATTGAAAAAAAAAATTCTTATAGTTAAAACATTTTATTAGTGTGTTGCTCAAAACCATCATAAATTCATCTAACTCGATATCTACCAAGAGCCAAGAGGAATCAAATCTCTTGAGGTGAAATTTTTTTCTCAAACTTTGCACTCAAAAAAAAAAAATTCATATAGAACATTTGATCTCACTTGCTCTTGGTATATCTAGAGTTAGATGGATCTATGCTAGTATAAATCATTTGAAAAAAAAAATGTCATGGTTGAAACATTTTTTTGGTGCATCACTCAAAATGTAAACAATGTGTTATTCCTTCCACGTTCACCATAGAGTTCATATATAACATATACATAGAGAAAACAAACATAGATCCATCTTAACCTAGCTTCTAGCCTCTATAAAGAAACAAGAGGAATAAAATATTTAGAGAGGGAAACCTTTATTCAATTTTTTCTTCCCTCTAGACATTTTATAAATTGGAGATTAAATAAATCTATATTGATCAAATATTGAAATGAAATATTAAGTTATATATTTAAATATTAATAACTGAAATGAAATACATAAAATTATAATAATGCATAACTATTATTAAAAATTAAATAAAAATTATAAGTATAATCAAAATATTTTATAGTTTTTAAAATGTTAGTACCACAAATAATTTAAATTTAAATGTAACTTACCACAAAATTCCTTTTTGATGATGATTAACATCCATTAAGGCTGAATATGGTTTATTGTGCTTTAAGAAGATAAGAGATTGTTTGGAATTCTTTATAATTTTAAAACCAATCTCCAAAAGCATAAAAAAAAAGTGTTCAAATATTTCCATACTTTTGTTTAGTTAAAAGCTCAAGAAGGGTGGTAGTGTGACAAATATTTTGAAATTTATATCTAATGAGTATAATCTAAGCAATCTAAGAGAAAATTATTTTCATCTTTAACTCTCTTAGTGTAAAAAAGGTGACAGATTCTTTCATCCTATGGTGTTTTGGGAATTGAACAATGCCCAATTTCACTATGGAGCTCATGAGAATTTTTTTTTTAAACTTTAGCAATGCTTATGTTATTTTTTACATTATTCAAGATAGAGAGATGATTTTGAATTTTCTGATTTGGGTTGATCATCTCCTTAAAATATATTTGCTTCCTTTTCCCCTCTAACTCTTTAGCACCCCATAATTACTTCTTAATTTTTTATGTAATAATATTTTTAATATTATATTTGTTCTACAAAATGATCTCCTCCTTTATCTAACAATGATCTAGTCAAGACTAAGCATCTTTATGTCATCTTAGCTTGAGCTGGAGATGGTTTTAGTTATATTTAGAAGAAATTTTAGGATATCTCTTTAATTCCATGTTGTTTAACCTGTTATTATACATAAGATACGGAGTCATAGCTGGGTTTGCAATGGGAGAAAGGCTCATTTTGATGAGGAGGATTGGATAATGTTTTTTTCATTTAATATTGATATTATAGGTTATAAACTATTTTGGATCCATTTTATCTTCCTCCATGACTCTATAGAGATAATTCATCCCCAAAACTCACACCCATATAAAATAACATGGGTGATGAGAGTCTCAAAGAGGAATTTTATAATCTCATATCCAAATATTTGCTAACTTACAATTATTTTCAAGTCCATAATAAACATTTCATCCTCCATTTATCCTTTTCTCAATGCGATAATTATAGTTGAGCTTACGATTGATATTTATTCTAAGACATTTGAATGAAGGAACTACCTCTAAGTTGTTGTTGTTTTCATATATGAAAGTATCATATGTGATTTTTTTAGATTTTATTATCATGACTTTTGATTTGTTAGTATTAATAGTCATGCCCATCTTTGAATATAAATCTTGTGGGATTCTTAGTTGCATGGTAAGATCATAACGAATCATTTCCAAAAGAACACTATTATTACCATAAATAAGAAAATGGATGACTATACCATTGAAAATAGGGCCAAAACAAGTTGTCTTCCAAACATTCTTTCAACTTATTAATGTATATTCCAAAAAGGGTAGGGGAGAAGGGACACCCTTTCTTAACACTGATAGTGCAGTTAATATCTTCCCACCAACCCTTAGTGGTCCTAAAATTAGAAATAATGTTCTCATAAAACCTTGTCACAACAACCTTCAACTCAAGAGGAAGCTTTATCTCTTCCAACCTCTTCCAAAGGTTTGTCTTAGGAATTGTGTTAAAATATTTTCTAAAGTCAATTAAACACCAAAGGAGATCAAATTTATTATTTCAACATTGCTCTACAACAATCCTGAGAGTAACAAGGTTGTCCACAGTGAATGATATCTCCTAAATTTTTCTTGGCATTTATATCTTTTATCATGGATTTCTATCCATAGGTTAATCTTCTTTTCCAAAATTACTCCATACAACTTAGCTAAAAGAGAGCTAATAGGAATTTTCCTATAATTGAGAGAATTCTTGTATCCTCACTTCTAGAGATATGTACAATGAGTTTCTATGTCAAATTCTTAGGGAAGCCTTGCTTTATTTCAAAATTGAAGAGATTGTGTATCTGAGGGATGAATATGGGCCCTCCCATTTTAAAAATTTCAGCTTTGTAGCCTTCAATGTGCTTAAGATTTCCCCTTGTGAGCCTCTTAACCCCAAACTCTATGTATTTCAAAGAAAATAGTTAATACTCTATAGAAAAATTTCAAATGTTTCCAATGGTGTCAGGGATTCATAAATATTTTTAATATAGAATGCTAAGTTCTTCAATAGAATCCTACTATTTTCTTTAGTTTTATTAATACTATTTTTCCTCCAAAACTTCCTAGGGTTTGGCTGAGACAGGTGCACCAACTATTCTTGATTTTTATTTATATAGTACATTATCTTCCTTTTAATAATTCATTTGTAGTTATTTATCTTATCGATCTCTAAGATTCATTAGAAGCATCCCTATTTTACTTTCTAGCAATTTTATAATCATAATCACACGAAGGGTTGACATTAGAGAATTGTTTTGGTAAAAAATGGGCCTAAAAAAATGTACAACCAAAATTAAATTTGTAATAACCAGTAGGATTCAAGATGATGATGTCAAACAGGGGGGATGATTCGCCATTTTTTAAGTAAAAAGGTAAAAAGATAAAAGAATAAAAAAATAAAAACCTATTTTTTCAATTCTTATTTTCAACTTATATCCTCATATTTTTGCTCAAATTTAGAGCACAGTCACTCGTTGTATGCATAATTTAATTTCCAATCTAATGAGTACCCATGTTCCATATTTTCGATGGACTATGCTACACGAAAAATGAGAAATACATGGAAAAACATGATTGCAATCATGTTTTTTCAATTATTCCTCATTTTTTGTGTAGCAAGGTCCATCGAATGTATGCAACATGGGTACTTCTTGGATGAGGAATTAAATTATGAATCCAACGAGTGCTCCTGCTCAAAATTTGAGTAAAATTGTGGGGAGATAAGTTGAAAATATGAGTTGAAAAAATAGTTTTTCTTTTTGCCCTCCAAAATTTGATGAGGTAATCAAATCTTATTTTATTTTTTCCACAATTATTTTATAATATTCCTTAGGAGTCCCATTTTAGACATCAAAATTTCTCTAATGTTGTTCTATTATTCATTTTACATGATACCTCGATATAGAATTTTTTAATGGAATTAGAGAGGATCGTAGTAAAATGATGATTGAGGTATTTGATGTTGTCCTTGTAAGTTTTTTTCCGAGGAAAAAAGTCATAAATTTTCATTAATATATAAGAAAAATTACATGTTACATTTTACAGATAAAATAACCAGTAATAATCCTGGTTCAATACCAATCTCCGAAGAGTCATGTGGATGCCAGATAATCAGCTAATAACAGAGTAACACCTAAAAACTAATCACAGATATGTACAGATATACATGGTAGCAGCCAATACAAATATGCTGAAAATAAAATATAGAGTACTGTCATCATGACATAAATATCACCGAAATAAATATAGCCAAAATTGCAGTCATGGGGTGACTGCTCCCACATCCTATATGTCATCAATGAAAGGTCGATGATAAAATTGGAACACCTGTGCCCCATCATGCTCCACAATAAGCCACCTGCCCCAATCTAACTCCGATGCTTCTTTGGATAGTTTTTCTACCACTTGGTTCCTCTGCCTGTAAATATGAGTGATAGAGATAATGTAAAATAGAGATTTCAGTAGATGCACCTCCCTCAATAGTGAAACAAGTGTGTGTAAATGGCATTGTGATTGTAAATTGAACCAATTAATGACAATTTGTGAATCCCCAAATAGCTGAATTTTGTTGCATCCTTGTTCTCGGGAAAAAATAAGGAGAAGCCAAAGGCTGAGGAGTTCAGAAAAATTATTAGTCCTCAGTCCCAGACCCATCTTAGGATGAAAGTAATGAGTGGCCGATAAATGAAATACAGCAACCCCCCCCACCCCCGCCCCCCCCCCCCCGCGTGCACCCATGAATGTTTGATGCTCTGTCAAAATAAGCCCAAGGGTAGGAGTGATCAATTACTTCAGGGATAATTTCCCTTCGGAGGGTAGAATGATCAGCATCAAGGATGAGTCGATAAATTGACATGATGTTATAGCAAGTATGGTCCTAGACCACAAGCACCCCATCGAAAGTGACACGATTCCTATAGATCCAGATCCTCTATGAAATTAACAAGGGAATGTTCTGAAGTTTGGTGCATGATGCAGCATGCCACCAATCAGTCCAAGCCACAGATATAGATGTTTTGTGCCAATTGAGTGTGCATCCCAGAGTGATTGTAACCGTGTGCCAAAATCCACATATGATATGGCAATTGAGGAAAATATTTTGGACTTCTTCGGCATGAGAAAGACAAAAACAACATTTGGATGGGCCATGGACGACTTGTATGTGGAAATTTTTAATGGTGTAAATGAAATTATTAAGTATACACCACATGAGTAAGCATGTTTTGTGAGGAGCCTGCAATTTCCAAATAGAATGCCACCACCATTGTTTATTGGGGGGCTCCAAAGGCGCACAGAGAGTGATATAACCTACTTTCAGAGAATATTTTCCACTGGGTGAGAGAGCCCACACCAGTTCGTCATCATGTTCAGTTAGCTAGATGTTTGAGGCATGTAGCGCTATGATGTACCTATTCTAAATAGGATGACCAACAATGGGTAATTTAAGATCCTACGCCGATAGCCAAGCTTGTGCAACCCACGTAGTCCGTTGGGGGTCTGCTACCTATGATAGATATAGGTAGCCAGGATGGGCTAAATGTAACTTGATGTCCTGTGTCAGTTTGAAATTCTGGCAACAACCCGACCAAGAATCCTCGCCCAAACGGACATTTGTACCCGATCCGATGTGCCATGTAAAACCTTGCTTAATCAAATGGATGGAATTTTTTATAGCTTTCCAGATTATCAAGGATCCTGGACTATGGTGAATGGTGCCTCTGATCCAGTCCAAAGTAGATTGGGGAGCGATGTATTTGGATAAAGTCACATCTTTCCATAGGCTCTGACCAGCAACGAGGTGCCAGCCCAATTTAGCAGCCAAGGCAGTAGCGAATAAAGAGAGATCCTTTAAACCCTAGCCCCCCCAATCCTTTGGCTTGGTGATATGTTCCCAAGCCACCCAAGCAAAAGTGTGCTCTCTTCCAGAACCCCTCTAGAGTAATTACCTACATGTCTGCTAAATTCTGTTGGTAACACCCTTTGGAAGCCATGCAAGCGACATCCAATAAACAGGGATGGCTTCCAAGATGGATTTAATTAATACCAATATGCCCACCTATGAAAGCCGCCTGTGATGCTAGATATTAATTCTACACTCCACCTTTGCAATCAGCCAGTTCCAGTCCTTGATATGATAGTCATTTGGCTTAAGGTGAAAACCAATATATTTTAAGCCCTCCTTAATGTGCCTATGCTCAAATGGGAATAACCTCAGGGAATGCCCAATTTCATTAGCCAAGCAGCGAGTCAATATCATGGTGGACTTACTGTTGTTGGAAGCCATCCTTGTGGCTTTGCAAAAAAATTTCAAGATGTTATCAAATTGAGAGTTTTCCTGACAAGTGCCATCTAGAAATATAATAACATCGTCGACAAATAATAAATGAGTCAGTTGTAAAAATTCGTTTAATCGAATGCCATGAATGGAACCATCGGCCTTAGCCAGCTTTGTAAGAGATGAGAGGCCTTCCATAACAAGGAAGAAGAGGAGAGGTGAGAGGGGGCATCCTTGCTTGAGACCTCTACCAGCATGAAAGAAATTAGAAGCAGCCCCATTTATAAGGATACTGAAGGTGGCATTCGTAATGCAACCCGTAATCCAATTAATGAAAGAATGTGGGAACCTCGTTTGGATGAGAATAAGGTAAATATAGTTCCAATTAACATGATCAAAATCTTTGGCAAGATCAATTTTTAGAATGGATCCCTTGAGTTTTTTTGTTTTGATGGAATGCATGGCCTCTTGAGCAATGTTGATGGCTTCATGAATCTATATATGGTTAAAAAATGCAAATTGTTCCTTGGCAATGTGAAGAGAGAGGATGGGCTTAATGTGGTTTGCTATGATTTTGGAAATAATTTTATAGATGTAGTTGTAGAGGGAGATAGGTCTGAAGTTGTGGTAGGTAGATGGGAAATCCACTTTTGGAAACAGTGCAATGAAGGTGGAGTTGAATCCATCATAAATACGACCATTTTTTCTGCTATCTTCAATAACTAGAAGAATATCCCTACCAATAAGTTCAAAGAAAGATAGATAGAACTAAATGGGCCAACCATCCGGTCCAGGACTTTTATCCTTCTTAAACCATTTTAATACTCCCTCAATCTCTCCCAAAGTAACTGGTGCATTGATATCCTCCAATTAATCCTCTTCAACAAAGTTGTGAAATGTGCGAGCAATGTGCATAATATCAAGCAGGTTTACATTATGCAGCGCTATGTATTGATTGGGGAAATGCTGGATACCTAGATCAGAAAGATGTGCATGGGATTTGGCCACATGTCCTGTATGATCATAAATTTCCAAAATAGTATTGATGATCCTCCTTCCTTTGGAACTCTGTTGAAAAAAATTGGTGTTTTCATCCCCAGCTTTCAACCAAAATGGCTCTACTCTTTAATCGACATTCCTCCTCCCTTTCCTAAAAATAGAGGCTATAGTGGATTCCAGAGCAATCAATGGCTCTTTTGTATCTGCGGTTCGAAATCCAAAATAATCTGGGCCAGTAGATGAGTAATCTCCAGTTCAATACTCTTGAGCTCCTCATCCTCCAGTTTCCTTTTGCACCTAGCCCATCTGATAGTGTTTCCTTTGATACGCTTGAGATTATCATTGAAAACTCTAGCAGGTTCCCGATTCGGGAATTGATTATAGTGCTGCCACTCCTTAGTGACCAACAAATGGAAATCGAGCTCCTGCAGCCAGCCCGCATTGAATTTGAAAGGAACATGGGGCTTTTGTCCGCTAGCTAGAAACTTCAAATAAATCGAAGAGCGGTTCGAGGTGCCACCCAAACCCACCTATTGTTTGGATCTAGCAATATGATTAAGAAATGGAAGCTTAATGAGGAAATGATCAAGTATCTATGCAAGGGCCGCCTCCCCAGTACGCATGTTCCACCAAGTAGGTGTCTTTTTAGGCATATCAATGTCAAGTAAGCTCGCCAATTCCAATTGATTGGCGAAGTAATCCGATAGAGTGTCTGGAATGGCCTGCGGCCCCCAAGATTTTGAGATACCAATAGAGAAGTTTAGATCACCTCCTAGTATGATGTTATTTTGTTGCAATATGGTGCAGCTAAGCAAGGAATCCAAAAATGTCTCTCTATGAAAGCAGGGGCCATATACATTAATTAGGGTAATAGGAAGTTCAAAATCACTAGTGATAACTTCTTCACCAATGATTCCCACCCTACCCCACCAGTTCAAAACCCGAGTGGTATTGTTGTTAAAACCCAATGCATAACCTCCCGATCGGTCGCAAGCATCAGTGGTTGCAAATGACCAGTCCGGAAGGAGAGTAGTTAAAATATTAGTGATGGATATTCCACCCTCCAATGTTTCTTGTAAAAAAAGAGCATCAATACGAGTAGTAAGAAGAAGTATCCTGAGAGCTAATTTTTTATTCGAGCTGGCTAGACCCCTGCAGTTATAAGATAGACAAATCATGGTAGAACCTCATCCTTGGGTTTTCTTGCTCTAAGAACCCTCATAATAGAGGACTACGTACTTGCATCCACCTCCAAACTGGCCATTCTAATGGCTTTTGTAATGGAAGAAGGCCTGCCCCGCAGTTTGAAAAATGAGAGGCCCAGATCAAAGCCGATGCCGAGGGAGGGATGGTCAGTCACAAGGATGGATGAGTGAAGGAAGTAATGATGACTGGAGGAGAGAGTGTCAGAGGTATTTTGTAGACAAGGGGAAGAGTTCGTCACAGATGTGAGAGGTATGGAGGGTGGGATAGAGGGGGGTGTAGATGCAACAGGGCAACATAGGGAGTCCAAATTGCAGGTGTTGTGAAGAGAAACATTTATCAATGATAACATTTGGGGAGAATATAAAATAGAACATACAAAAGGAGGAACAAGATTTTTACCCAGTATAGGAGTCAATTCTTTCACAGTGGTGAAGATCATGTGGTTGTGCGAACGTGCTTGAGTGACCAGCCAAGATGGCAGCAACTCCGCAGGTTGAGAGTAGGAGCCCACAAGATCCAATGCCGGAGTCGTAGAAAAGCACACTGGATCTGATTGTGTAGCCATGTGCATAATTTTTTTGATGAGAGGAGCCTTTTCCTTGTAATTTAATAGGCTTAAGTCCCTATTTAAATCCTTTAAAAAGACATCAACTTTACTTTTGTCAAAAATAAGGTGCCTTTTGGTTCTCAAAAATTTCTTTCATGCAACTTTTGTGCATGGAAAGGTTTAGGGTTAAGGTTAAAATTATATGATTAGATCCAATCTCATGGTCATTTAAGAGGTCAAAATTCAGTTTTTTTTTTGGAAACATGGATACAAAAATTACATAATTATGATACTATTTATGAGCTCATGAATTTAGGTCATATTGTTGGAGTTTTTCCACTTGATTATTCCATTGCAAATTACTAGGTCTTGAGAACTACAAAGCTTGACTATTTTGGTACTAAAAAAATTATTGGTTAAGTCTTTCAGAGTTTCTTTTGTATCTACTAGATAAAACAAGGTCATCATCTAGAAATAGAGGATTAGGGTTGGAATTATTGCATTGAAGAATAACTTTGTTAGTTGCAATTCATACATTAAAGTCTCCCTTTATCTTTTTAATGAAACAAGAATATATTATTTTTTATATCTCTAAATTTTTTGTTATGATCATAGTTGTTACATATGATCCATCATTTCAAAAACAAAGGGCCTCATTCTACATATATTTCTAGCCTTTCCCCTCCACTAGCCCCACAAACTCAAAATTTTGATTTCCTTTTACTATTACATCATCATGACTCGTACATGTTTAAATATGCCAGAAAGAAAAAAAAGAAACTAAATTTACATGCTACCATAGTTATAACTCTGATCATGGAGATTCATATTTTTCCCTTGGCTCATCTTGTTGTAGGGTTGTTACTTTGTTCAAATATGGAACAATTTGACAAATTTTTGATGATTCATTACTTTAGGAGGCTAGTCACATGGATCTCATCTCTATTTCCATTTGTAGAACTTCTATTTGTTGTCAAATTATTTTGAGATTGTCTTCATTCCTTTGCATAATGGACCTATGATATATGATTAAATCCATAACTATTGAAAGGCTAGCAACAATATGATTGCGTTTCATCTATATGATGAATATTTCTTCTGGGAGGAAAATTAATTCCCTCCCTCAAATGCCATATTTTTGCATTGGGATATTTGGCCATAATGTGCCCTAATGAAATGGTAACATTCTTGCACCAAGGGAACAATTCCTCTTCTTTATACCACCTAAAAAACGTCTTATCTACACAAGCGAAGTACACCTATTATAAATGAGAAAAGCCATTGGTTTACTGAAAATATTTCCATGAGTTACTATTGCACTCATCAAACACATCCCAAGTATAGTCACCTATAGTTAGATGACGACCCCAAGTCTTCCATCGTGTAGGTTTAAACTTACGTGTCCACTGAATTGATAGAACGTAATTCCTTGGGAGCCACTTTAGCTTTTTTATATTTTGATTCCCCATATTTTTATCCCAGAAGGTTATGGACTCACCACAATTATTCTGAAAATTTATATTTCCACTGATTTTTAACCAAAATAGCTTTAGAATTGCATTAATGTCACTATATATTTGACTTGATTGTGAACTATCTAGAGGAAATGTAAACAAACAAGTTGTATTACCATAATTCCATGTGTGAATTTCTTAATGTGATTTTTATCCTTGGCACATTAGTTACATGCCCAAGCATCCTAAATGGAGTTTCAATAGGTCATATTGATGAATTTAGTTTCACCAAATCTAGATCCAATTTAGGTTTTCTTTTCTCTAAGGCCACAAGAAAAACCAACCATTATTTCACCTTTTAATGAATCCCAAATTCACCAAGATGCAAGTATCTATTTATTTCCCACTATGTACCTTATGTGGGTTGTTTCTTCCTCTTTCTCCTATGTGAAATAAATGATTTGGATACATTCTTTAACTTCCCTCCTCTATATCAATGTTATGATCCTCTTGTGCCATATTTCTTCCACCTTCATTGATGCTACTATAGTGATATAGAGATGAACCTTAATTACTCTTCCCTTGCTCAATGGTCGAGTGACTTAATTCATGTCCCTTTCAATGTCATTCCCACTAAGTCATTGATCTATACTCACTCTGGACATACTTGCGTCTTAGTATAGAGCACATGTGAAAGCACGTGGGGCAACGCTTCCCTCTGTTTGATTCTACATATGGATTGTATCTTGCATGGTATGGTGGAATCGGTTTTGTTATGTGGTCATCCCACTTCAAGGCATTAATTCATTTTTTAAATATGATTTCAATCAAGGTATGTGACATATTTTTGATGTATTATTAATTTTTAATAATCCAATATCCAATGCAACACCTTCATTTGCCAATGTGTCTACTAGGTCATTGTATTTCCTTAGTATATGAAAAATTTGAAATGTTTCAATTGATTCAAAATCATTTGAATCCTTTTTATTATTGATTTTAAATGTTAATATTTTGGAGGATCATTTTTAATGAGACTGTTGTAACAGGCCCTAGTTTATTTCCTATGTAAAACAAAAATATAATAAGACCAAGGTCATGGGATAGGTATTCCAAGATGAATGTCGGGAAAAACATAGTGATGGGTATTACTGGTGATTAAATAATGACTATGAAAATTGGAAAATGCATTGGAAAAGGAAAAGAGGAATTAATTGGCACTTTATTTATGAAAATACATGAAAATATGAGAAAAGGGAGATGAAGGGTCACAAATTTTCATGAGGAGGAAATTGAGGAAAAAATGAAGGGAAATGAAGAAAATAGAGACCTCAATTATAAAAGGGATTTTGAGGATAAATTCACAACCTGTTTCCAATTTTATCTTGGATCTCTCTTCTATTCTCTCACTTTCTCATACCCTTGCACACTTAGCGTTTTCTTGCAGCATTATTGGAGCACTTTGGCATACATTGGATTTGTAGAAAGAAGGCAAAGAAAAGTGGGAAAGTGTAAGGGAACAGGTGGATTAATCACTACAACTGGATTGACTTGCAGGTAACAGGTTGCATGTGTGATTTCCTTGCTTATTTATGGATGCATGGTAGATTCATGTGGTTTTCTGGTTATGTGTTTTCATTGGCATCGATATTTTCCTAGATTGACAGTGCTTTTAGCCTTGCCTTTCCATTTCTAGGATAGCCATGGAGTTGTGGGTTTTTCCACTTGATTTTTTTCTGGTTGGTTCTCATTCATTATGGTTGTGGGTTGTAACACACACTCTAGAAGCCCTAGAAAAACTTGGGTTGAGTTACTATTCTCGGAGCCTAGGTTGGGATAAACACTCTAAAGCCCTTGGTGGGTTGAGTTACTGGTCCTTGGAGCCAAGTTGGGAAAACATTTTGGAGCCTTGGAGGGTTGTGGGTTGATTTATTAGTTCTTGGATGATCTGAATGGAGTATATTAGTGTTTCTGTGCAAATTACTCTTTCAAATTATGAATTCAATGTCTGATGTGTGCTTAAGGGTTCAATTTCTCTTGCAAATTATCAAGTCTCATGAGTATTTTTCATGCCAATTTAGTGAAAATTTTAACATAAAAATAAAGGTAGAACAATAGAAAATAAAGTACAAAACATCACCATACATAATATCAACATAGGTATTTGATGAAGAGGTTCACCCCTCCTGGGCTACATCTCCTTGGTCCAACTTCCATGGATTGGGCCTTTATATTATGCTCAAATTGTCAAATTGACTTGTTTACAATGCTCTTTTTCTCCTGTAACTTGATCCAATGAGTCCAAAATGGCTCAAAATGGTCATCTAGCATCTTTCTGCACCTGAATTGGTCGAAAAATCCAAAATTTATGACCATTTTCATTTTCCCCACTATTTCAAGCCCTAAACTAGCTAACTACAACTAAACTAGCAGTCTCCGTCGAATTTCGGGGTCCGCTATATTAATTCGTCATTAATGCTAAGTGTTATTTTAGCAGTAATTAAGTGCATTTAAGCACTAAACTCGTGCTTTAAACTAATCCTCTCTTAATTCTGGATTAGGCACATATTAAACATGTTAAGGTTAATTAACCGTGGTTTAAGTCTTTAAACCTCCGCATTAGTTTTGGAGCTCTACCGGTGATCACGTATGTTGGTCTTATGGACCAGGGGATGTCCCCCCACCTTCCCCCATCATAATCAAATGTTTAATTCAAATATATGGGGGTTCCAATGTTTATTAAGAACCAATGTGCAGGCGGGTCTGTAAGGCGTGGCAATGTGTGGTGGGAGGTTGCGTGGTTGAACCCCGACGCCTCCACCCGTACTTGATCAAAAATTTTACACCACATTTCAATCTTGGGGAGGGGCACATGGTGGCCCCAGACTGAACCACATGTCCTCACCCAGTTAGTGTGAAAATTAACCAATGAAATTTCACCACATCACCCAGAATTTCGACCAGTGCCATGCTGCCACTTGGTAGATTACCATTTTCTGGAGAAAATACCAAAAAAATGACCCTGCATAGTCAGCATGACACATTAGCAGTACAGACTACTAATTAGTCATCTGACTGTCATTTTTTTATTATTTTTCCTATTTAGCAAAGTGAACAGAACTCCTTTTCGGGAGCATGCGGAGATCATTTTTTCGTGAAATGAAATGCGCCAAATTCTGAACGGCGAGAACTACACAGTCATTCAGGTTCCGAGACAATTTGAGAAATTTTATTTTTGAGCATAAAAATTCCTTTGATCATACCTCCCCACTGGAATCTTTAGGACCCCAAAATATAATATTTAGTTGTTCAACAGGTTATGGTACAGTCCCTCACCTCCCCAATTTCAATCCATTTGGCCTTTGAATTATTTTTTCCTTTATGCCCCACTCAAATATAGTCGACACTTCCTCTTGTCGATGTCCTTGTCCTCTTGTCAAGTATGGTGTCTTGTTGTAGCTCAACAAGGAAATCTAGAGAAAAATCTTCAATAGATGGCAGCTGAACATTCTCTCCTTGATTCAATCAAAGGGGGTTCATACAATCTCAAATTTTCAACATTAGCAACTGAATAAATTTTCATGTATGAAGGAAAATCAAGCTTGAAGGAATTTTTACCAATATTTTCTAGAATTTTGAAAGGACCATAACGGATTGGTTTCAGTTTTTTACCTTCTCCTTGAATTATTTCCTTGCTAATGTGAAGCCAAACTTCATCACCAACTTGAAACTTATGATCCACTTGATGATTTTCATGCCTCGCTTTGTACTTGCCTTGACTTTTCTCTAGTTTCTCTTGCACTATGTGATGAATCAAATGAATTTTCTCTATGAATTTCTTTGCTTTATCTATGTCGCTATTTCCATCGATAGCTACATCTTTCCCAAAGATGAAATCCAATGACAACTTTGGCAAGTAATCAAGACATGCCTCAAATGGCGATCTTTGAGTAGAATAATGTTTTGCACAATTGTAAGCATGATGAATGTAATGCAACTGTTCATCCCACAACTTAGGATTTTTGCTGCAATATCCTCTAAGAATATGAATGAATATTCTATTAACCACCTTGGTTTGACCATCTATTTGCGGATGAAATTTTGTACTCTTCTTCAACTTAGTGTCCATCAAGTCCCACAAACTTGACCAAAAATTCCCAAGAAATTGAGAATATCAATCACTTACAATAGATGTAGGCAACCCAAAATGAACCCAAACATTTTGAAAGAAAAGATGAGATGTTTGTTCAGCTGTAACTTGCTTTTTACATGGCATCAAAATACACATTTTTTTGAACCTATCCACAACTACATACAAATAATCATGACCTCTTTTCAACAAAGTAAGACCTCCTACAAAATCCATAGAGATACTCTCCCATGGACGTGAAGAAACCAAGAGTGGTGTGTAGTATATTCCTAACTTCTTATTACTAGGTTTACTGACAACACATAAAGAAAAACCTTTAATAAAACGTGACACAATTTCAAGCATACGACGCCAATAACAATACCTTTGAATACTTGCCATTGTTTTTCTTACACCAAAATGTCTGCAATAAGAGAAGTGTGTGCTTCCCCTATGACATTCACTCTCTCACCCTGTGGAATACAAAGCTTGCCCAAATGATACAACAAGTTATTATGAACATGATAATCTAATTCCTCAAATTGGTGAACTTGACTCATGTTTACATAAACATCTTGAAAGTCATTATAAAATGCATATTGTTCAATGTAACTTTCATGTAAAACAAAAGTATCCTTGAGTAAATTATTTGCATTAATAATAGGCCTAGAAAGCATATCGAAAACCTTGTTGTATATACCTTTCTTATACCTGATGACCAAGTGGAATTTCTGCCAGAATCCCATCCATTGAAAGTGCCTTGACTGTTGCAATTTGGTTTGTGATGGCAAGTACTACAATGGTTGGTGATCAATGCAAATGATGTTTCCTTTCCCATCAAATAATGTTTCCATTTCTTCACACTTTGTACCAACGCATATAGATCCTTGTCATATGTAGGATAATTTATCACTGCACCATTAAACATTTCTAAATGGAATGAAATAGGCTTACCATGTTGTAAGAGGACTACAACCATTGCATATTCACTTGCATCTGTCTGAATCTCAAAGGGTTGTCTGAAGTCTGGTAATGCTAATATTAGGGTTGAATTGATCTTCTTCTTCAAAGCATCAAATGATTTTTTATGATTTCCTCCCCACTGGAATACTTTCCTAACACTCGTCAATGCATGTAACGGAGCTGCAATAGAGGAAAAATTAGCAATGAATTTCCTCCAATACTGTGTTTCCCCTAGAAAACTTCTTACCTCCATGAGTGACTTGGGTGTAGGCCAATTCACAATGAACTCAACTTTATAGGGGTCTATCTTCAACTCACCTCCTCCAAAAATATGTCCCAAATACACTAAATAAGTTTTACCAAATTCACATTTCGACATCTTCAAAAACAATTGTTCTTTTCTCAAGACATCAAGCACCTTGTTCACATGCATGACACATTCTTCTCGTGATTTTTTGAATATCAAAATATAATCTAAGTATACAATGAAAAACTCATATATAAATGGTCTTAATACATCATTCATAACTCTCATGAAAGTATTTGGAGCATTGCAAAGACCAAAAGGCATAACAAGCCACTCAAACTATCCTTGTGTAGTTTTGAATACAATCTTCCATATGTCCACTTGAGCTATTCTAACTTGATGATAACCACTTCTTAAATTTAACTTAGTGAAATAATTTTCATACCTCAATTGATCAAGAATATCATCAATCCTTGGGAGCGGATAATGATTCTTTATCGTGATTTTGTTGAGTGCGTGAAAATCCACACACATGCACCATGTTCCATCCTTCTTAGGTACCAATAAAATCAGTGAACCACATCCTGAGGTAGATGGACGAATTATACCTTTATTAATAAATTCTTGGATTTTCTTCTTGATTTCTACACTTTCCATTATTGACATGTGATACATACCAATGTTAGGGAGTGGAAAATCCTGCTGCAGCTGTATCTCATGTTGGATAACCCTCTTGGGAGGTGACCCCTTTGGCTCTTAAAACATCTCGCCATGCTGAGTTACCACATCAAACAAATAATATTTTAACCTATCATCACAACCTTCAAAAGAGTCAAAATCCTTATCATTATTTTGTTTGATCAGAAGAAGCACAAAGTTTTTTCTTGAGTTTACTAGTCTCTTCATTTTCCCAGCATTAACCAAAGAGAGGTCTAGCTTTTTTCGATGAGCTCTCACAATATATTCCATCCCATATTTGAAAAATTGGTACTTCTTCTCATGGTGATAGAAGACTTCTTTCCTGTCATAGAGATATGGGCTACCCAAAACAAGTCCAGATATGTCAAGTGGTACAACATCTAACTCAACTTCATCAATGAAGTTTGCGGTAATTGCAAACCGGAAATTGCAATTTCTTGTAACCTGTAAATTTGTATCTTTGGTTATCCAACCCAATGGGTATGGCTTACGATGAGGTAAGGTTTCAACTTTCAGCTTCTTGACTAAGTCTTCAGATATTAAGTTTGCTTGAGACCCACTACCAAATAGTGTGTCAATTTTTGTATGTTTTGAGATCATGCTTACATGAAACATCTCTATTATTGTTTCTTCATTTGGAGTGTTATTATGACAATTTGAGGAACTATTACTTGCTATGGCTTCTTTTCCCTTTGTGACCATGGCTGAAATTTTAGTCTCATCTCCTGAATCGGATCCAAGATCCTGTTGTTTGGTATCAGTTGTCTTTTGTTTCCCCTTGTTGTTGAATTACTTAGGCCTCATTTATGGATGAAGTTCCCAATAGTGGGCTTCATCATGGCCCTCTTTTGAATAATGAGTACATGTGGTTTTTTCTCCTTATTTCTTAATGGATGCATTATTCTTTTATTTAGCCTTGAAACCCTTTCCTTTTTATACACCCTTAAATGGTTTATTTTTTCCCTCATTTTGTACTTTTTTCCCTCTTGCCTCGAGGTGTGTAGCTGGCACAAAGACCTCATCTAGACTAGTGGGATTAAACATGAGGATGGTATGTTTTAGGTAACTATGCAAACCACATATGTACTTCAGCAAAGTTTCTTGGTTATGCAAGTCAACTCCTAACATAAGAACTCTTCTCCTAAATTAATGAGTGTAATCTTGCACACTTTGACCTTTCAATTGTCTAAAAATTTTCCAACTCATAATAGTTTTTCGCATGTAAGCTAGAGGATAGAATTTCCTTCTAATGGCAGCAATAAAATTTTACCAAGACATTGAGATATTACCATGTTTCTTAATCTCCTCTTGTGTCTTTGATTCCCACCATACAAGTGTTGAACCCTCCATTCTCAAGGAAGTGAATTGAATCTTTATGTCATCTTCTTGAAGGTTTTGAATTCTCCAATAAACCTCCAATTGACTAATCCAATTATCCAACTTCTCTGCATTCACTTCACCATTATACATTGGAAGCTAAAATTTAACATAAATTTTAAGTAAGGGTGATTTACTAGCTCCTTTTGAAGTATGTGTATGAAGAGATGGAATATTTGTGGTAGTGTAAGATGATTATGAGGAAGGTGAAGACGGTGGTGAGGATGATGGTGGAGTGGATGGTGGCATCTTACCATCTCCATGGCCTCCTCCTCCTGGAGAACCCTCTCATCTTGGAGGCCTTGAACTCTCTCCTTGCATCCTTACATTCCTTTCCCCATAGAGGATTTTAACCATCTCAGTCATATCAATTAAATGCCTTCCTGAATGCTCTCTCATATTCTATCATGATAGGTTCTCCTTCATGAGACATGCTCACTGAAGAATCAAATTCAACTTTAGGATGTGCTGGTGTTGAAGAATTTTGCAACCTTTCACTTATTCCTCTTCACCCAACTACAGGTCTCTCAACCAGCTTCCCTTCTCCTCTTTTGAGTTTTAACCTTGTAAGCATGACACAAAATTACAAACAATTAGATCCTTTCTTGCACAAAAAAAACCTAAATAAATTGGGCTCTAATACCAAAAATGATATGAATGGAGCATGTTAGTGTTGTTATGTTAATTACTCTTTCAGATTATGAATTAAATGTCTTATGTGTGCTTAAGGGTTCGAGTTCTCTTGCAAATTATCAAGTCTCGTGAGTGTTTTTCATGCCAATGTAGTGAACAATTTAAAATAAAAACAAAGGTTGAACAACAACAAATAAAGTACATAACATCACCATAAATAACATCAACACAGGTATTTGATGAATGAGTTCACCCCTCCTGGGCTACATCTCCTTGGTCAAGCTTCCATGGCTTGGGCCTCTATATTATGCTCAAATTGTCAAATCGAACTATTTACAATGCTCGTTTTCTCCTTTAACCTACTCCAATGACTCTAGAATGGCTCAAAATGGTCATATAGCCTCTTTCTGCACCTAAATTGGTCGAAAACTCCAAAATTTATGACCATTTACATTTTCCCCACTATTTCAGGCCCTAAACTAGCTAATTGCAACTAAACTGGAAGTCTCCGCCGAATTTAGGGGTCCACTATATTAATCCATCATTAATTCTAAGTGTTATTTTAGCACTAATTAAGTGCATTTAAGCGCTAAATTCACGCTTTAAACTAATTCGCACTTAATTTTGGATTAGACACATATTAAACATGTTTAAAGTTAATTAATCGTGGTTTAAATATTTAAACCTATGCTTTAGTTTTGGAGCTTCGCCAGTGGTCGTGGTCTTATGTATTGGGGACTAGCCCCCCACTTTCCCCCTCCATAATAAAATTTTTAATTTGAGTATATGTGGGTTCCAATGTTTATTAAGAACCAATGTGCAAGCGGGCCAGTAAGGCGTGGCGTTGTGTGGTGGGAGGTCGCAGGGTCGAACCCCGACGCCTCCACTCGGACTTAAAAAAAAAAATTACACTGTAGAAATTTGAATAATAGTTGAATTATTCACCAAGATTATCCTGATTACACACTATTTGAGCTTCATGCATAATACATAACCTCTTCTACAATTGATCATCAATTTGCGGAAATAGAAGCAGTCGCATGCGCACATTAAAATATAATCAAGCACACATATAACACAGTATGTAATGGGGAAATATTACAGCTGAAAACCCCCAACTATCTGTATATTATAATGATAGAGAACATGTAAAAATACATAGCACAAACTCCTCACAAGCTCTCAGCACTATCTCCAATTACATTACAAACTAGCCTCGACATGAACAAGTCACAAGTTCAAATCTCCTCCACAAGTCCGGGCCGCCTTCTACTGCACAATCCAAGATGAATGAATTAGATCCATAAGTTTGAATCCCACTAGCTTATACCACGCAATCCTCATTGAAATATCAATCAATGTGTATGCAAATCTCATGCACAAGTATAGTCAACCTATAGCCACACTCACCCTTTCTTCACCTACCTCTAACACCGTCTCCACCGAATTGTCCATGCATTGCGCTAACTCGATGTATTCTTTAGAAGGCTGATTTATGAGTTAATAATTAGTGAATTAATTAATAATGAATTCGTACACTACTCATCACTAGTGTATTTATCAGCTTAGACTAAATACAACTAGTTCAACTAAGTTAAACAGAACACAACTCCATCAACTGTCTCATCAACTCCCCCAAACTCTGCCACATGAGTTCTAACTAAATTCAACCATGAAATAGCTCAACTAAACCCTAGGAATAGCGTAATTCCTTCTGTCAGCTGCATGTGCCACATCCGTAGCTCGAACTGAAGTGCTGCAAGAGGATAAGATAAAGTTTATAGTCCAAATATTATTAAGAGCTAATAATATTCGACTGATCTATTTTTAGACTGGCAGTCTAAAAATAGACTCCACCCAGTATGTCTAAAAATAGAGGTCCATCTATTTTTACCAACTTGACCAACCATCCAAAAATAGCATCCCGCAACTTATAGAACATGATCCATATGTCTAAAAATAGACATAGTCTAAAAATAGACTTTGCGAAAAAAATCACCTGTGTGGCCCCCACCTAGTTTTGGTGATCACTTTCCAACTAGGATCAGGAAAGGTTTCAGGATGCCTCCTTCACTATTTCTTGTTTCCATATTCAACACTCCCTCTCAACAAGAAAGGATTGTCTTTGCATGCGACATGCAACTCCATGCATTCGCCCTGCAACCTTCACAAGCGCCATGCAACTCCATGCATCTTCTCTGCAACCTTCACAAGTGCCATGCAACTCCATGCATCTGCTCTGCAACTCCTTTGAAACTGAATAGGCTCCAAACAACTCAATCATTCTGATGCATCTATCATCAAATTCTTCGACTTCTGCTTGGCCCAATTTCACATGTCATCGGAACCACTGCGATGTTGAACTCTTGCACCCATGCACTCTGCACTTGCTGTCAACTCTGATTCGCACTCCAGTATCCGACACTGTCACTTTGATCTGCCTGCATCAATCCAACTGATCATGATACTATTGCTCTATGGGCACCTCGTAGCCAAGTTCAATTCATGAGATTCACACCATCTCATGAATCCCGCCGTAAATCTTCTCTGGGATTATTCATGCATGTCGCCCCACCTCTCACCTCGTGGTATAGTTGCATGCACTCCTCCCGCCCATCTGCACGAATTTCTCTCGCATGAGTGGTTTCTTCCACCTGGCGCATCCCCCCATCTGTGGCCGCTCCACATCCCGAGGTTCACCACACCGCATGCAAAACTTGCTCCCTCTCAAGCATCAATTGCATGTCTTTCTTGCACTTCCCAACAGTAGGAAGCTCCGTAGACATCCCATCTACTTCAAGTCTGTAGAGATTCTTTGCGCGAATCCCAACCTTCTTGACTTGTCCTGTTGCCTTGTGCCGAAGGAAGAATTTTCCTTCACTGAAGACAACTTCATACCCTTTATCCTCTAACATTGCGACTGAGATCAAATTCTTCTTTAAACCTGAAACATGCACTACATCTTGTAAAAGAATGAGTTTACCTGACTCTCTCTGAAAGGTTATGGTACCAATGTTGGTCGCATTGTATCGTCCATTGTCGCCCAACTCGACATGCAACTGGAGATCTTTCTCCACCAAGTCACTGAAAATATTCACATCTACCGTCATGTGAAAGGAAGCGCCACTATCAAAATACCACCCCGCTCCCAATGCACTAGACACCATGCATGCGATCAATGAGAAGTCTAGCTCAAATTGCAAGGCAAGAGCCTCACCAGCTGCAGCTCTAGCATCCTGCTTGTTCTTCTTCTTCTGTGGACAATTTGTGGCGTAATGTCCATGCTCGTGACAGTGAAAACACTTCACTTTGGACATGTCACGCTCTTTACCATCTGCACCAGATTGAGAAGCATTCTTCTTGCCCTTCCCCTTCCTTGATTTGGCAGCCAAAGCGCAATCCTCTTCATCAGATGCCTTTGATGAAGATCCATCCCCGGTACTCTGCCTTATCTCCTCTTGCACAAGATCCGACCAAAGTCGCTACCATCCTGGAAATTTCTCCAAACCATTGACAGAGTCCTCGTAGCTATGACAACTCTTCGGAAGCCCAAGGAGATCCAAGCTCACCAATTCTTCTTCATCCACACTAACTCCTACACTCCCAAGCTTATCCCTGCAGTGGACAAACTTTGTCAAGTATACCGGAATAGTGTCATTCTTCTCCATCTTTATTTTCCCGAGTTTATCCTTGAGCGCCAACTTCCTTTGGTCACTCTTGCTTTGGAACAAATCTTTCAAAGCTTTCCACATCAAGAATGGAGAAGCTTTACCATGCAGGCTGGATACTATGTGATCCTTCACGCCCTCCAACAGAATCCTTCGACACCTTGTTGTCTTCTTTTGCCAAGCTTCAACTATAGCAGCATCAGTAGAAGTAGGCTTTGGAACTTCTTTCTCTATGAACTCCAACAACCCATTATCATCTAACACCACCTCCATCCTGTCTTTCCATGCAATATAATTTGAGCTACCCTCCAGGGCATACTCCAATCGCAATCCGTTGAAATACATCTCAACTTTGACACCAAGAAAACACTGCTGCAAATTCGAATTCCACCAGCTCAAAACTCAACCGCTTCTGATCTGAATTTGTGAGAACAGAGTATTTCTTATACAGAGATCGACTATAGGGGAATTTACTGGATCTTTCACCTTTCAAAGAAAGGATGAATCCAGAGGCTACCTGGCCCTCTTACAGAATCTGCCTGAAGAAATAAAATGTAATCACTGTAATAGATCCGATGATCAATTTTGCTCTGATACCATGTAGAAATTTGAATAATAGATGAATTATTCACCGAGATTATCCTGATTACACACTATTTGAGCTTCATGCATAATACATAACCTCTTCTACAATTGATCATCAATTTGCGGAAATAGAAGCAGTCGCATGCGCACATTAAAACATAATCAAGCACACATAGAACACAGTATGTAATGGGGAAAGCTTACAACTGAAAACCCCCAACTATCTGTATATTATAATGATGGAGAACATGTAAAAATACATAGCACAAAGCTCCTCACAACTCTCAGCACTATCACCAATAGTTACACACAAAATAGCTCAGATCTGAACAAGTCACAGGTTCAAATCTCCTCCACTATTTGCCTGCCTCTACTAGCAATCCAAGATGAGAATGAATGGATCCAAGTTTGAATTCCCTTGGCTTGTACTGTGCAATCTTCATTGGCAATCTCAATCAATGTGTGTGCAAATCTCTTGCACAGCTATAGTCACAACCGATAGCCACACTCACCCTTTCACCCACCTCTAACACTGGTCTCCACTGAACTGTCCATGCATTGCAGTTAACTGATGTGTTCTTTAGTTGATTTATGAGTTAATAATTAGTGAATTAATTAATAATTAATTCACACCACTCATCACTAGTGTATTTATCAGCTAGACTAAATACAACTAGTTCAACTAAGTTAAACCGAACACAACTCCACCAACTGTCTCATCAACTCCACCAAACTCTGCCACATGAGTTCTAACTGAAGTCAACCATGCAATAGCTCAACTAACCCCTAGGAATAGCGTAATTCCTTCTGTCAGCTGCATGTGCCACATCCAAGCATCAAACCGAAGTGCTCCAAGAGGATAAGATAATAGTCTAAATATTATTAAGGGTTAATAATATTTGACTGTTCTATTTTTAGCTTGGCAATCTAAAAATAGATTCCGCCCAATGTCTAAAAATAGAGGTCCATCTATTTTTTTTCAACTTGACCAACCATCCACAAATAGCATCCTGCAACTTATAGAACATGATCCATATGTCTAAAAATAGACTTTGCGACAAAAATCACTTGTGTGGCCCCCACCTAGTTTTGGTGATCACTTTCCAACTAGGATCAAGAAAGATGTTTCAGGATGCCTCCTTCACTGTTTCTTTTTGCCATCTTCAACATACACTGCCTTTCAACCTTGTGGTGGGGGGGCACATGGCAGCCCCCAGCTGCACCACGTGTCCTCACCCGGTTGATCTGAATATTAACCAATGAAATTTCACCACATCACCCAGAATTTTGACCAGTGCCGTGTTGCCACTTTGCAGCTTACCATTCACTAGATAAAATGGCAAAAAAATGACCCTGCATAGTCATAATTCGATGTTAGCAATATGGAGTGTTGACTGGGCATCTGAATGTCATTTTTTTTTTTTAATTTTCCTCTTTATCAAAGAGAACATAACTCGTTTCTGGGAGCATACGGAGACCATTTTTCATGAAACTAAATGTGATGGATTCAGAATGGCGAGCACTACGCGGTCATTCAGGTTCTGATCCAATCTGATAACTTTTATTTTTTAGCATAAAATTGAGCCCTTGATTGCTAGAGCCCTTAAAAGCTTGGGTAGAGACTGATCTAGCTGGTGTTAGTGATGTCTGACCGTTAGGTGGAATCACTAGTTGAGGGTTGAGGTGGTTTGTCCTCTAGAAGCCCTGGTTTGGTTTTGTTTGGTTTATTCCATGATATCCCACATTCATGCTTGGAATATGGCATGGGGGTGATTGGTTAAAAGAGAGATTTGGTTTAGCCCAATCTATGGTAGGGTGGTACGTGGAAGCCCTTGACTTGGTTAGTAATATCATATGTTAATAAGAGCTATTATTCTATTCTGACTCATGTATATTTTTAGCAATTATGATGGTGATATTACGATCCGGATTTTATGCAGGAACGCAACAGAATACACATATACCCATAAACACAGAGATGCGGCGGAAATAATGCTTCATTTTATTAATAAAATAATGATTGAAATAAGCTTAAAAACATAATGGAAGCAAGCTAGGGTGCTGGCAGCATATCTCTGAGAAGAGATGTGGCATACGCGGGCCTCTGAACTATGCTACATTGAGGCTCGAAGGCCTATTACATACATAATGGAAATAGATGAGCTAGGGTACTGGCAGCGTATCCTTGAGAAGAGATGTGACGGCTACCAGCCCCTAAACTATGTTACAATGAGGCTCGAGGGCCTATTTATTGCTGAGAAACAATGTAGAATCCGAAACATCCAAAAACCTAACCCTAGGAGATGAAGCGCCAAAACTGTGGGCCCCATTTGGGTAAATTGGTGTTTCAACTTCCCAGGGACGTAACTTCAGTACACGATCTCCGTTTGACGCGTATGATACATTGTTAGAAATATCTATTCGAGGACTAAAATTTTTGTTTTGAATGTCAATTTCAGATTTGAATCATATTACAATGCCCAAAAAATGTCGTTTAGGGCCTCAAAACGGCTCCAGAGGTTCAGGACCCGAAAAATTGCCAAAAATAGTAAGTTGTGCTGCAACTTAAAAACTGAAAGAACTGATGGTGGGGGTTCAAATGGAATAGGTGGGTGGCTAGAAATGTCTGCCTTCATCATTAAGGCCCAAAAATAGCTCCAGGAGTGCAAAACCCGAAAACCTACTAAAAATAGTAAGTTGTGTTGAAAGTGAAAAGCTGCAACAATTGACGGTGTGGGTCCAAATGGAATAGGTGGGTGGCCACCGATATCCACCTGGATCATTCCTCCCTCCTTAATAATAAATGGTCTCCATTGTGTTAATTTCCTCCATGGGGGGAGCGGGGGGGGGGATTCTACTAAACTTGGTATTGGATTTGTCCTGGATGTCGCAGACTTGTTGGTGGACGTGTTGGATGTAGATGTGTCGTCTGTGTGCATTCGTTGAAGGATCTGGGAAAATTTATCCATCATCACATTCCTCTATTTCTCGATGGCCTCCCTAAGTAATATTTTGATAGGTTCTCCTGCTCCCTCATCTTTCTTTCCTTCCGCCATGGGGGGTCATCGGGGTCGACGAGGCTGATCTTGGAAGGGTGCAACCAGATCGAGCTTGAACTCCTTATACCCTGACCTCGTTGGGGACATACAAATAAAAACAGAGAAAGAGCAGACCCACTGTAATACCACTGATCCAGATTTTATGCAGGAACGCAACAGAATACACATATACCCATAAACACAGAGATGCAGCGAAAATAATGCTTCATTTTATTAATAAAAGAATGACTGAAATAAGCTTACAAACACAATAGAAGAAAGCTAGGGCACTGGCAGCATATCTCTGAGAAGATATGCGGCATACGCGGGCCTCTGAACCATGCTACATTGAGGCTCGAAGGTCTATTACAGACATAATGGAAATAGATGAGCTAGGGTATTGGCAACGTATCCCTGAGAAGAGATGTGACAGCTACCAGCCCCTAAAATGTGTTACAATGAGGCTCGAGGGCCTATTTATTGTTGAGAAACAATTTATAATCTGAAACATCCAAAAATCTAACCCTAGGAGATGAAGCACCAAAACTGTGGACCCCGTTTGGGTAAATTGGTGTTTTAACTTCCCGAGGACGTAACTTCGGTATACGACCTCCGTTTGACGCGTATGATACATCGTTAGAAATATCTATCCAGGGATAAAATTTTTGTTGTGAATATTGATTACTAAATTAAATCATTTTCATTGGAAAAACGATGCCCAAAAAACATCATTTAGGGCCTCAAAACGGCTCCGGAAGTTCAGGACCCGAAAAACTGCTAAAAATAGTAAGTTGTGTTGCAACTTAAAAACTAAAAGAACTGATGGTGGGGGTTCAAATGGAATAGGTGGGTGGCCACCAATTTCCACCTTCATCATTAAGGCCCCAAAACGGCTATGGGAGTGCAGGACCCGAAAACCTGCTAAAAATAGTAAGTTGTGCTGAAAGTAAAAAGCTGCAAGAATTTATGGTGCGGGTCCAAATGGAATAGGTGGGTGGCCACCAATATCCACATGGATCATATTATCATTATCCAATATTGTTTCATATAGTTTAATGACATGTGATAATTTTTTCATAAACATTCACATATATTTCCACTCTTGTGAATTGAGATCTAAGTTGATATCTATGTGAAGGCATTTTTGTAGCTTCATATAACTATGTCCTTTTGTCATAAATATGAATTTGATGCTATATATATATATATATATATATATATATATATATTGTTGATAAAAAATAACGACTATATTATCATAAAGATGTAGATTACATGGCGTTGGTCTACATCTCTCCCTAATTCAGTCCGACTAGATTTGTTAGCAAGGAGAGCCAGATAGTAGTGCAAAAGATGTGTCCATTAATTTCCTGTTTTCCAAGGGAAAAAAAATCCATACATTCCAAAAATATATAAAACCAACAAGCAACCAATAAATATCATGTCAAGGAGGAGGAGGAAAATATTGACCAACATAAGTAACCACCGTGTTATGACCTTCATGGACATGGAAGTCTATGTGCTCCAGTCTCACCTCTATCTTGTTCAATATCATTTTTCTGCCACAGGCTACATCACACTGAGGACACCTACTCCAATATCTCATTCTGATTGTACTGGATGTCATTAATATGTGGGACAATCTCATTCTAATCATCATATCTGTGCTCACAGAGGATGTCCAAGTTGGCCTAGATGTCCCTCAACTGGTCAATAATCATACCAAGAGAGGGAGGATGAATAACATGGCTTGGAGAGAGGGTTGAGCCTTTCATCTCCATACCACACTTCTCATCATCGCTATATTACCCTACCCTTTCTGCACACGCTCCCTACTGCCCCCTATGGCCACTGCCTCTATGAGGTCTATCGTGTTGACAAATAATTCTTGCATGAAATAAGCAACACCAATACTACACCTAGACACATATACCACTCCCACTGAAAATTATCTAGTCAAACCCAACAAAATTTCTAAGCCCTAGCCTTGGAACCTACCCATTCTTAAGGGAAGGAGTCTGGTGAGCCCCTGCTACCTGAAAAAGTCCAAATTGGGATAAATGAACACCATGAAAAGACTCATCACCAACGAATGGGTACCATATCCAAACTACATTAGCACTGAAAGACCCTACGACTCGCTTATAACCCCAATACCCAAGAGAACACAAGGAGGGAATGACCCTAGCAATTTGCTGAGGAGCAACCAAGTTACGAAGAGAAATATAAACCACACCACCTTGTTTATGAACGAAACCAAAAAGACTAGACACATACCAAGTCCTCCCATACACACACCCGAACGTCGAGGACACCTTAACAATGCTTCTCAACCACCTTAAGGAAAAACAAGGGCACTAACCTTAAACATAGCCCAAGAACATATATTTACCTTTATACAAGCTGCAACAACGAAGGGCTAATACCAACGTCAGGAGAGCAAGATGGTTATTCCATTAATGACTTAAGAACTAAAAAAGGACGAAAAAATTAACACAATCCCAACCCTCCTAACAGACTAAGTGAGAACTATCGTCATATACCTTACTACTCATTTCCCAACTAGTGAATTCTCTCCTTGCATCCATTACTTGCAAATAAAAGCTACCACTTCCTCTAGAAACTTCATCATCCGACCACTCACCCATTTTTACCCACCTGCCTAATTATTCATTGTCGCCGCGTGGGAGGGTGTGAGATCTCGGAGATGACATATGTCCCCATTCATTCATCGCCAACAGGGAACATGTTATATTTTTAGTGATGTAAGAATTTTTCATTTGTTTGAAATTATTTGAATGTAAGATATAAGTTTTATAGGTGATTTGGTATGTTATTTATTTTCTCCTCACTTTTATAAGCATTGTTTAATTCAGCAATAATAAGTAAACTATTCATGTTCATGTAAAATTGGTCATTAAAAAATGCACTTATGTGGAATTGTTAATAATGAATGAATATAATATTAAATTCTCCATAAAATTATATTAATATAATATATTTCATAATGATAAACTCTAGAGGCTCTCTCAATTCTTAAATAAATAAAAGACTTAGAATCATAATAGCACAATAAAACATATAAGCTCAATAATAAGTAAAAAATCCATGGTTAAGCATATATAAGCCAAAATCATACTCAGATAAGGGACCTTCTTGAAGACTCTTAATTATTAGATAAGTTTTTGAGGAAATCAATGCCATGTGACTAACTTCACTCCTAAAATATCTGCATGGTTAATCCCAAAAAATGATATTCCATAACATGCACAATACTTTATCCTTTCCTTGTTGTAGCATCTTTTGTCACACCTTGTCTTGAGATGCAGTATTGACCTATTTATTACCCATATATGGCAGACTTGATATCCCTAAAAAATTATTAAAAAACACACATTTTAAAAATCCATATGTTTTTCTTATTCTAGCATCTAGCATACGTTTGTGACTATCGTCAAAGCAAGTTATGTATATATGATAATATTATAAATAAAACTTGTGTATGCCTACAAAATGGCCCCAAAAATACATAGATGTTTGTATTTTTGTGCATTTTCAAGCATGGTTTATGGGTTAGAATAGAATCCACCCCAACCAATTTTTGGTGGTATAAAATGATGCCTTTGGTATGATAAAATCCATTGCTTTCTATAACATCTTCGATTTCGAAAAATTACTTATGATCCAAGTTTGTCTCTCTATGATTTTAAGCATTTACCCTCATTAGGAAAACCTTGCTTCCTTTTATTCCTTATACTATCCCCTATACTATGATAGATCCTTCATCACATTTTAGAGTGGAAGACTAGAGGAGTTGACCTTCAATGGCCCATGCATGAGGAATCCAAAGGATGGTTTTGTGTAGTGCATGCAATGAGTAGTATGTAAATGTGCATGTATCATTGATGCTTATAAATAATAAATAAACTCATCTTCTCATTCCTTATTCATTGTTATATGTGGTTAATTTCCATCTTATGCCTTGAGATTATATTTAACTAACATTATGTATATGTGTATTCTTGTATTCCTCTTTGTTTTGATATTTAGTATTTGTGTAGATTTCAGGTTTGAATATTATGAGTAGTGAAATAGAAAAAGGTAGAGGGATCGACTACAACTATATAAGCTTCAAGTACATCTTCCATCTAGTATATTGTTAGAGCTTTGATTGTACGTATTCTTGGGTTGGTTTCTTCAGTTTCTTTTGCCCGCTCTACTAAGGTTTCCAAGCTAACCTTAGGAAAATATTTCCCTCAAAAAAATTAGTGATTCCACTAGGGAGAAACTCCTTATAGTATCTTTTCAAGGAATTTTTTATAGTATTAGGGTTTTTTTATAGTTTTCCTTTTGGTTTTTGAATGATTTACAATTTTCTTTAGCAGTTGGTATAGTCAGATCATTTAGATATGGGCTTTATCTTTTTATCTTTGACATAATCACATTTATATGCTCTTTGTTTCAAGAAAATTCATGTATGCACATGCTTTGTTTTATAAAAAATCACATATCCCTCTTGAAGGTGAAAAAATCATTCACTTTCTTGTTTGTTAAAGGGTTTCCTAAGAAATTCTTGTATTTGATTAATACTTTTTTCTATGTGAGTTTTCTTTCTATTCTAAAAAGTCAACTTTTTGGTATTTTTCCTTTGTTTGTACAAGTTTCTTTTGTAAGACCTATGTTTTAGGATTTTGCATGCACTTAAGGTTCTATTTCTTTCATCAATTTTCTTGTTTCATTGTGGTGGCTCTAGTTGTGTTTGAAGTCATATGTGCCTCTGGTTCTATTTAATTGATGTGTTAGTTAAATTTCATATATTTTCCTTTCTTTACCTGTTTGTTGGTGTAACTTGTACTTTTGAGTTTTTCTCTGTTCTTGTTTTTATTACAACTTGAAAAATAAAAAATCTTTCTTATTCTTTGTAGTTTCCTTTTTGTGTATAGTTCATTCAAATTGATTGAAGAAAAATAAAAACTAGAAACTTAGTGAGAATTTGTATGCCATTGCATTGGAAAGAAATTTAGTACTTTTGTACTTATTGTTGAGCATTTAGGGTTTCTTTGGTTTAAAGTGTTTTCATTTTGGAATTTATTTTTGAATTGTTATCATCTCTTGCTCAATATCCATTTCATTTTCCAAAAGTTTTGCATTTGTTTCATCCTTATTGAACTTGTTCCATCTTGGTTGAACTTGTTGCATCTACTTACATTTGTTGCACCTTGTTGCAATTATTGCATTTTTCTTGCAATTCTTGAATTGTCTCACATTTCTTGCATCTTGATCTTATTTTAGTTGGATTTAAGGAAAAATGATTTATATGGTTTCCTGAATCAAACCATAGGTTTTTTGATTTTGAAAGCTTATAGAGGTTCTTTCTATTTTGCATCAAAAATAAAATTTTAAAAAAAAAAAAAAAAAAAAATCATTATAGCTTGTAGAAGTTGCATTATTTGAAGAATGAGAACCAATTCTTGAATATAGTTTTATTACTTTGATTTCCTTCTATTTAGTCTAAAACAACACTAATTTCACTTTTGTCACCATTGACTAACTTCAATCAAATAAAATCAATTCTTATTTAAAATATACTAGATATTTTTCTTTTTTCTTAGCAAACCAAATAGTCTAGGTTTAATTAGGGCCTTGGAATAGGTATGGAGAGTTAACTTTCCAAGGTCACTTAGACTACACATGTAATTTAGTTAATGAGTGCAAAGGCTAGTGCCATATATGTTATCATGGAAGCTCCTATAACATAGGAGTTAAGCATTAGACCGTGTGAGGATAAGGGAAGAGAGATACTCCCTCTCCAACTTCTGTAAATGCATGTTTATGATTACCCCCCTTAGATTTTGATTATGATTTTGCAACCTAGTTTCATTTCCTATGTACCACCTAGGTAATTATAGGGGAGAATACCTATAATACTTGAGGAAAAATTTATACTACTGTTGTAGTGCTCCTGGAGTGTGCCCGACGAAGTGAGGGTAATTGCACTAGTAAAGGCTATATAAAGAGGGAAAGGTAACTACTTATCATACCTTCTCTAGTAGGACTTAGGCCTTGTCATCCCAAGCTTACTTCCAGAAGGCCCTATATCCACTCTTCTATATTTTTGTGTCTAGTTGTAATCACCCAAAGTGGAAATATTGTAAAGTTGTTTTCTTGGTTGTTGCTCTAGTACTTTTTAGTTGAGTTCTTTGTGCTCCGAGCTTGCCTTGGATACTTTTAGTATTTTTCATTTTATATTTCCAAGGTGGATGAGGGATGAAATTGTGGATTAAGGGGGAATACCTATAGTACTTGAGGAAAAAATTGTACCACTGCTATAGTGCTCCTGGAGTGTGTCGATGAAGTGAGGGTACTTGCAGTAGTAAGGCTATATCAAGAGGGCAAGGTAACTACCTCTAATACCTTCACTAGTAGGACTTAGGCTTTATCATCCCAAGCTTACTTCCAGAAGGTGTTATATCCCCTCTTCTATATTTTGGTGTCTAGTTGTAGTCACCCAGAGTGGAAATATTATAAAGTTGTTTGCTTGGTTGTTGCTCTAGTACTTTTTAGTTGATTTCTTTGTGCTCATAGCTTTCCTTGTGATATTTTTAGTATTTTAAATTTTATATTTCCAAGGTGGATGAGGGATGAACTTGTTGATTAAGAGGGATTGGAAAATTTTCTCATAAGAGTGTGGAGCCCTCACCTCAATAGCACAGGATAGGTGATATTGGTTCACCATAGCCAATTAGACCTGATACAAAGGGAGTGAACCATATCCTAGAGGGATAACTATCAGAGGAGGAACTCAAAGCTCAAGGGTTTCTTCATGATATTAGTGATTGTGTCCCTATTTGAAATCTATTTCAATTAATTTCACAAAGAATTTTAGATTAAGTTGAGGTTGAGGATATCTTAGATACTTATGGTCTCAATGTTAATATCCTACCAAGGGATGATATGTTGGTTGTATCCTTTTTATAATCCCTAGTTCAAGATTCTCCTTTGTTCTCTCCTTTCATAATGTCAAATGTAAGTAGAAATAACACTACTACTGGAATTGAGGGTGTCCACACCCTATCTTCTGTTGTAGGTGGAGTGGAAATCTCCCATTCCTTGTACACTATCTATACCTCTATTATGGATTCTACTACTTTTGGGCCTTCATCCACTCCTGACACAAGTGGGGTCTCCCAATCTTATGCTCCTGATTTTGGTGCATTAACTTTTGGGATATAGGTTCAAAAATGAACTAAATCTCTGTAGTTGATGTGTGACATGAAAATACATCAACATTTGATTCCAACTATGGGATAGTGACCCCTTATGGATTACCCAGAACACAAAAATTGGATTAGATTCCTTCTCTATTGGAATATGGCATCATCCCAAACCATTATCTCGACCCAAAAATTATTATTGGGGAAAAATTTACAAAATTACATACATGAGGAAAATATACCTATCCTAACATATTTAGAAAAAAGTGCTACTTTCAAGCATAAGTAGACTTCCAATGGATCTAATTGGTTTTATTTCTCTCAGTCATGGTTGAAAGTATATCTTTATTTTCAATGTTCCAAACAGATTTCACAATCATGTAATAATAATAATGGCATGGTGAGGTTGCAAAAATAATGGTTTTTAAGAATCTGTGGAGGATTGTATGGTTGGATTTGTTGTTTACCAACAATTTCATTAACATATACCATCCATCCCTCTTGCTGCAAATATTTTAAAAAAAAAAAAAAAATTAATTATAGGAAGGATTATTCTTCTTTAGACTCAATTGTAGATGATATATCAATATGTTGAACTTTTAATGCAAAGTTGTAATATTTAGCATAACCTTTGTTCATCCCATGTTGACATCCTTCTATGGCTTTATATAAACTAGTTGTGGCCATTGATATTCTACTTGAAAATATTCCCCATCTTCATTTTCATTTGATGAAGGCTAATGGAATCAGGCCTTAAGCTCATTGCCAACATTACTCTAAAAAAAACATATGAGATATTAGATTTTCCCTCCCATGAAGCATGTGGAAAATGGTATTTTTCATGCTTTGAGATATCAGGATCTTCACTTTTAGCTTTAGGAACATAATAGATAAAGTTTCACATCTTTCATAAAGTTTATCTTCTAAATATTTTCTCAATGTTCCTGGAGAAATATTGGAAATTTTAAGATACCAACATTGTTTCCATGAATATTTTCTTCAATGAATTGATCTCACTGCATTAACTCTTTCCAAATGCACTTTTCCTCATATTAGTCATGGACTTTGATTATCTTCCCAATTAAAAGGTCTTGTGTTTAGTTGTGCTTGAACCCAATTCCTAATGGGTAGCGTAGGATGGATTCCCCCCTACTATTTTCACTATGGGGTCCAAAGGGGGTGGTGAAATTTTTTTGGAGTCCCCACTAATGAGAGTCCAAGGACAGTGCCCCTGAAGAGATTTTTTCGGAAAATTTTCATTGTAAAATATTGTAATATTCAATATGGACCATTCATCATTAGGTCACATATATGAATTTAGATGTTATGTTAGGGTTTTTTTCCCTAGAAGTGATCCAGATTATATCATTATATTTATTTCCATCCATCTTGATGCATTCAAAGTGGAAAAAGTGGAGGAATCAACTCAGAAGACCGTTTATATCGGTAGGACCCAATTTGGTAAAACATGGTCAGAAACTTTCGAGGAGCATTTTGAGGCCTCAAACAATGTTTTAGTGGGTAATTTTTTTTCACTTTAGCATCACAGCTTTCCATTTTATTATACACACATATATATTTGCAATGGCGCAAGAAGCAGATCAATCAGAGTCTGTATTCAAAACTTATGCCACTCAGAAGTTGACCATCATGTTTACACACCTATAATTCAGGAGGATGTTGCGTTAGCCCCCATTATTCATGGAAAAGGGGCTAGCCACGTGATTATGATGTAAAATACTCTAGAAGAGTCTTAATTGTAACTTTGATTCAGATTCTAGGTAGTAAAACCTAACCACTAGTAGGTTATTGGGTTGTCTTATAACCAAGCCACTAGGAGGAAAATGGATTCCATTTTCGAGTGAATTTGTTCCATAGATAAGAAAAAATAGCCAAGAGGGGTAGGAGGTAGAGAAAAAAATATAGGATTTGTGCAATGTAGTAGCCCATTGACCATAGACCATACTTCTTTGTACTCACAACCATATTTCCAAACAGAGAAAGAGAGCGGAGCAACCTCACCTTCCAGTTGGGTTTCTTCCCGAAATGGTTTTCTGCAGCAAATATTGTGTCTTGTGTGTGTGGCATTTTTATTTTTTTGTTTTATATTTTATGCATAAAATTTATTTGCATGCATGCACTATTTAGAGTAAAATTTACAGATCTAGACATCTATGAAAATTGTAATAGTGTAGAATTTTAGATTTTAAATATAATATTATCAAATATGTTATGATGAACTATAGAGTGAAATATCCATGGTATTTTTAAGATCATATTGGTACCAAAGCATGTTTCATTGTTTATTTTGTGGATATTTGCAGGGGATCTAGATCGACGGGGCCGAAAATCGCAAAACCCTAATCATGGTCGATGAATATATGAATGATCCTCGTGATACTGCAGAGATGGAACAACAAATCACAACGTAAACCTCCTCATGGATGCCCTAAGAAATAATCTTGGGATATATTAAAAACATGGGGGTTCTAATGCAGCAAAGGAAAAATAAGAAGGGGGATCAAGAGATCGAGAAGAAACAGAGAACTAACCAAAGAAAGAACCTGGAAAAGATCAGCCCAATTCAAGTGTCGTGAAAAAATCACAGTCCCTGTTTAAAATGGAAGGAAAATTTAGTATCAAGGCATGCCATTATGATATTGAAGTTATGAAGTTGAATCATTGGTTGCAACAACTAGAATTTTATTTTAGGATCCATCAAATTGAGGAAGGGAAAAATATTTCATTTGCATGACTGAAATTAGAGGGCCATGCATTGAAATTGTGGGAGAGCCACACGGATACCTTGAGGTTCCAGCGAGAGCCTCGAGTGACTAAGTGGTGGGATTTAAAAACCCTCATTAAGTCACATTTTTACCCTATTGGGTACGTGGAGGACCAGTGGATCTAGTGGAACTACTCCATGAAAAATTCGGGCCAAAGCGTGCATGAGTATACCACAAAGTTAAGGAAGATGGCTATAATTCTGGGTATCTCCTAAAAGAACCCACATGTAATCCTCAAGTATTTTGGGGTTTTCACAACCATTTGTGGGAGCAAGTGATTCTATTCAATCCCAAATCAGTGGATGAGGCTTGTCATGTGCATGCATAGTACATTGAGAAAATAAGCCTGAAAAGAGCACAATTAAGGGGATAGAAATAGAAGGATCAGCAAGATGCTTCTAAGGATGGGAATAAGAAGAAAAAAGGGGGAAAATATAAAGATACGGGAACCAAAACACACCCATGCAAATATCCTAGCAACCACTGCAACCACTTCAACATTGACTACCATACAGAGGAGAAGTGTTGGAAGTTGCATCTAGAGCTAAAGCCAAACAACAAAAATAAATATAATAAGAATAATGATATCATGGCCATTTATTCGAGAAACCAAGTTGAAAGCAACTCTAAAGTGCATGAGAATATTGTATGTATGTCAGTGTAGAAGGAGGTGAACCTGAGTAGCCTTCAACAATATGAAGAGAAAGAAATGACTAAACTCTTCCATATAAAGATTCATGTCAAGAAGACACGGATTGATACTCTATTTGACTCAAGATCACAGTGAATATCATTGCAGTAGATATGTTCAATAATTTGGGATTGGAAACTCATGATCATCCTAATCCATATCCATTGGAATGAGTAAATAAGGATGTAGAGTTAAAGGTAACAAAACAATGCAAAATTAGATTTGTTATCAGTGTTTATTTTATAGATGAAGTAGATCTAAATGTGGTTCCCCTTGATGTATGTGGAGTCCTGTTTGCGAGTCCCTATATGTACATGTGAGATTCAATATTCATGTGGAGATCCAACTAGTACCAGCTCGGAAAATATGGAAAATCGCTCATCATCAACGCGCACAAAGGCAAGTAAAAAATATCACTGATAACTGCCAATCAACCTAGGAAATTGATTAGTTATAGCAAGAACTATGTTTTATTTTATTTAAGATAAATTCAGTTTGTAGAGGATTCAATAAGAGGAAAGGAATAATTGGAGGGGTGTTCTAAGAAACAAAAAAAAAAACTATAGGAGTTGTTGCAGGCATATAGGGATGTGTTCAGTGAGCCTAAAGGGTTACCACCTAAGATGGAAGTGGAGCATGAGATACAACTATTTCCATACTCCCCATTTCCAAACATTGGGTTGTACAAGAAGTATGTTATAGAATCAAGTGAGGTGAATAAATAGTTGTAACAACTACCGGAACAATGTGTCTTTCGACCAAGTAGATCACCATGTGGGTAACCTGTCATCATTGTGCCAAAGAAGGATGAGATTTGAAAAAATTGTATAGATTATAGGGTGTTGAAAAAAATCACGCTCGAGAAAAGATACCCCTACCCATGATATATGATCTGTTGAATCGGTTGCAACAAGAAAAGTACTTCACCAAGCTGTAAATAAAGCCTGAATATCACCAAGTTCGAGCCAAAGAAGAAGATACTTGGAAGAGCACCTTCAAAACCAGAAAAGGTTTGTATGAGTGATTAATCATGCCATTTTTCCTATGTAATGAAACAACTGCATTTATGATATTAATGAATTATGTATTTCATCCTTTTATTGATTCATTTTTTATTGTCTATTTGGATGATATACTAGTATACTTTGCTACTTAGGACGAGCACATCCCAAATTTGATGTAGGTGTTGGAAACATTAAAAAAACACCAGTTGCTAGAAAATATCAATAAGTGTGAGTTTGCATAGCAGTATTTGGTGCATCTGGAGTATGTGATAGTTGGAGGAGAGGTGAAGATAGATCCTGCCAATATGGAGGCCATTGTGAAATGGATGGTTCCTATTAATGTTTATGAGGTCAAAATTTTCATTCGGGCATCACAATAACTGAGGAAATTCATAGCCTCATTTTCAGTGGTAGAAGCACTGCTCCATGCCATAACAACAAGTTGCAAGAGTTTCAAGTGGGGAAAATTTCAATAGAGGGATTTCGAGGAGTTGGAGAAGAAAATAAATCAAGCACTAATTTTGGCATTACCAACTTGCAACACACCTTTGTAGTGGAGACAGATGCGAGTGGGTATGTTATGAGAGCAGTCTTCATGCAGGGAGGAAGGCTACCATTCTAAATTATTTCATGGGTTAGTTCTTAACTACCCTACCTACAACAAGAGCTTCATGCCCTAGTGCAATATTTGAAGAAGTGGAAGAAATATCATATGGGAAAGGAAACATTAATCCATATATATCACCAACCATTACAGTACTTGCAATCCTAGAGTAATCTACAAAAGACCAAGCATTAAAAGTGGGTGGGGTTTCTACAAAAATTTCATTTGGTAATCAAGTACAATAATGGAAAAACAAACAAGTTGGACGACATGCTTTCAAGGCCACCCACTTAAAAGATCACAAATTTGGGGACTCTTATGCACATGAAGCCATTCACCCATGATGCATAGAGAGAGGCATATTCAAAGGATGAGGACTTTCAGGAGGTGTATCAACAATTGAAAATTTAGAGTCATGATGGCAACAACACCATTGAGTATTATCTCTAGGATGTGTTACTCTATAAGCTGGATAAGCTATGTGTTCTTGAAGGTGAGAGATTGCAACTATTTAGAGAGGCTCACACCTCCAAGGTTGTAGGAAAATTTGGTGTAGGGAATACCATGGCCAATTTTCAAAGGTTATGTGCATTGGCCCAATATGCAAGATCAAGTAGCTAGGTTCATAAGAGGGTGCATGATTTTTTGTACCGACAAGACTATAAACATAAAAAATGGTCTATATCATCCCTTACCTCTACCCACTCAACCTTGGGAAGTATTTCCATGGACTTTATTGGAGGTATACCAATAATCAGGAAGAGACATGACTACCTATTCATGGTAGTTGAAAGGTTCATAAAGAAGTGTTTTATGATGCCCTGTAGATGGATCATAAGTGGAAAGTAAATACCAAACTTGTTTTTTAGACAATATTGGGTGAAATTTTGGATACCAAGGAGCATAATTTTAGATAGAGATACAATATTTCTCAACACATTCTATACTACATTGTGGGAGAAGATGGAAAATAAGTTGAAAATATCTACAACATTCCACCCACTAAAACATGGGTAGACAGAAGTAGTTAACGATACTTTGGTGCATCTTCTTGAGAGGATAAACCTAGAAGCATTCGAAGATCTGGGATGAAAATATGGTATATATACAACATTATTACAATAGATAAATCCATACTTCTATAGGAAATTCCCCATTTGAAACTTTTTTTGCATATTTTCCGCCTTCACCTTTGGATATTACATATGGGAAGCCAGGAGGAGTGAGGGAAGATCTTACAGGAGACGCCTTGAGGGCTAAAAATTTTTTAGAAAATATTAGGTAGATCCATCTACGGGTAAAAGAGACACTGCAAAAGTCACAGGATAAATATAAGGTTAGACATGATCACCATAGAAAAAAAAATCATTCAAGGTGGGAGACAAATCATGGCTACATTTGAACAAGGAGAGGTTGCAGGGGCCTAGTAATAAAATCAAGGCTCTGAGGTATGGTCCATTTGAGATACTGGAAAAGGTGTGTGATGATGCCTATCAACTCAATTTACCACCATATATCCACATTTACTTAGTTTTGAATGTAGAGAATTTGAAGCTCTATGAGCCTTCCATTCTCGATCCGAACAAGGAATAAGTCCTACCTTTTGTGGAGGATTTAGCACCAAAAGCTCAGGAAGAGTTGACAGAAGATACAATTTTTCAGAAGAGGTTAAAAACTATAAGATAGGGGAAACATGACCTTTGAATATTGGGTTGAAAGGACAACTTCCAGGCAAAGATAAATGGTACACCAAAGAGAAGGTGGAGGAAAAAAATCCTCACCTCATTCAATAGAATATTTTAGGGACAAAAATCCTTCCAAAATGGGGAGATATGATATGGATTGGATAATTATATTTTTTTCATCCATCTTAATGCATTAAGAGTGGAAAAGTGGAGGAATCAGGTCATGTGATCATTTTTATCGACATGACCCAATTTGGAAAAATAAGTCTTGAAACCTTCTGGGAGTGTTTTGAGGCTTCAAATGACATGTTTTTGGGGTAAAATTATTTCTCTTTAGCTCCACACCTTTTCATGTTATTCTGTACATATATAAATTACCAACGATGCAATAAGTACGTCAATTGGAGTATGTATGTGAAAGTTATGCCACTCAGAAGTTGACCTTCCTATTTGCACACCCATTGTGGTAGTGTATTTTGCGCAAGGGTGTACAAAATACACTTCTTTAGCAAGATGGTTGCTACCTGCACAAGGTCATAGAGAAAAATGATTGTCTATTGTTAGTGGAACATTTTTGACATAGTGTAAACTAATTTTGAGGGACAACTAAGCATACAACACTAAGAAAAAAATAAAACACAAGATGCAAAATACAAAATATCAATGGAGAAAACAACCTAATAACACAAGTGGAGAATTCTCCCTTTATTAGGTGCTGGTGGTAAAAAAGATACAATGATAAACACTTTAAGTGGGTCCTCTGAGATATGGAGCTCAAATACCCAAAACAAGGAGGTCTCCTTCCCTCGAGTTCCTGCAAGCATCTCTTCCCTCTCTCAAAGGATGGTAGATCAAGATAAAATGGTGGACCTCTCTCTCTTGGACTGAGATGGTGGTTGGCTAACATATGAGTCCTTCGAATCCCTCCGCTGCTGGACTATGCAATTTGGTTTTCTATGAAGCAATTTGGCCAGCATAACAATGTGTCTCCAATTCTTCTTCCAAAGATCGGTTTATATAAACATTATTTGAATTCCTCCTCCTTCTCTTGCCCCAATATGGATAGTGACACAATAGTGGAGGATGGATTCCTTTGTGTGCTACATTTAAGCCTCAAGGTGCCTCCATGTTGACTGTCCCTGACAGTACCAAGTGGAGAATCTTCCTAACCAAGTGTGCCAAGTGGTCTCGGATGGTGACATTTTTCCATCCTCGAGACCGCGTAGCTATCGAAGGAATAGTCACGCTGTCGCGCAAAAGCCCTTTGTTGCCAGTGTGTTGTCCATTAAATTATCCCTTAACCTTAGGAAAAAATAAATTTTGGTCTGCTCTAATTTAATCCTTCTCTGAAAAATATTCATCTATACCTTATGCTTGACATTTTAAATGTCTTTTTCCTGTATGATTTTTTGGTGTTAACAGTTTCCCCCTAATGTATGAGGTCTAGGAAGAACTGTATAGCCGAAATACATCATGTTTTATTTTATGTGTGATCCTTTTGAGAGAGAGAGAGAGAGAGAGAGTAAATTTCTTTGAATTGAGTTGGGATACCCCTTGTCTTAAGTAAAAAAGACACCATTCTCTGTAGGAAAGATGTAAGAGACAAAATAATAAATATTTCTATGAGGCGAACATGTCCCACGCTCGTGATGTTTGACTAGTTAAGATAATATGACAGATATTGGTCCTATCGTGTCATGTTTTGTAGCTAGTGACCTGCTGTTGGTTGATGACGATGGTTGCTGACGCCCTTGGGGGTGTTTTTATTTTAATGAAAATGAAGAATGTGGTACCCAAATGCATGGAATATTTAGAGAAAGTTCTCAATGGATGCATGGGTCTTTGACTATTTGGAACCTTCCCATGTAAGCATGGTTTATTGATATATGGGTCTTCGATGAATTCTGACAGAGTGCAATAGTTATGAAGTACAATACCATCCTTGACATGAAAACTTGTGTTGATGTCGAATGTCAAGAGGATCGATGACATCAATGGGAAATGTTAATTCCCATTGTGCCATCCAAGGATTCCCCTTTTGTGATGAGGACTCATCCAACGTACTAGCTCCTTCCCAGAAAGTGGTTGTTGAATTCGGCAGGAAGGAAGCATCAACCAAGCGAAACAAGTACTGATGCAAGGGACCAGGGTTTCTGATTTAGTAGGGTACAATGTGATAGGTTAGCAAGACATGATGACAAGGGACGGCTATAACTGATGATGATGGTTAAGTGGCCTGAGGTTGGAGCTGTAAATGCGAGTGACGGAAATCATAACAATTTCTGATGGGGAAACCCCTGGGGTCAGTAAGACGCCCAAAGTGGGTGTATGCTTGCTATGATTGTCATGGTTGGGTGTGGTAAATAATGCACAACTCTAACCAAGGGTTATTAGGGACTGCTTCCAAGTAAGAAATGTAAATGGATGGGCGGGAGTCTTCTCCTAAAAAAATATCTTTACACTTGCCAAAAGAATATGAAAGTGGTTTTTATGTACAAGCACAATGATGGGTGTCCCATTAACATGAAAAATATTGCATGATGATGTGAGGAGTGTGCTTTGCTAAGGGTGGGGTGCCCATTGGTTGGTATCGGTGCAAGGGTGATGAGGTGGATGAAATGTCACAAATGGGCTATGCTTATGAGGGTGTGATATGCCAAACTTGACATGAGATGATGATTTTTTGTCGATCCATTTTGTAGATAATAGTGCACGGGAAAGGTTTTAACATTCAATGGGTAAAATGTGACTTGATGTTTGATGATGGGCATACGAACATGAAGTGCATCCCACGCCAAAGTTTATGGTCATGGCTCTAGACTTTGGCGTGTAGTCTACATGAGTGCTGGATGCCATGGATGGTGAGGCTCTACCGACCTGCAAGGGTGCTTATCATGTGCAAGATGGGGTGATGATAAACATGGTCAGGTGAATGGAACCTATGGTTTTATTCTCTGAAGAAATCATGTCAGGATATTTAAATATTTTTAGGGAAGCCTATCATGCTGGGGGTAGAATGATACATGCTCTTGTACTTTTGTTGGCTAGGACATATGGGGATCTGGCGTGTTTGTAATCTGAAAACAATACCCCAAGAAAAACTATCTTTTGCATACAAATATTTTAGAAATACCTTGAATTTTGAAGTGATAAGAGAGGGCATACCTGAACTGAAGTATTGTGGGCGTTGTGCCTGAAAATGAATTTTTCTAAAACTTGGATTTATGGGGCCTGGTTTGAACATGATGAAGTGTTGATCATTGTGTTTCTCACGGTTTTCTGATTGGGTACTCTGAGCTCCACTTATGGGCTATTGAAAATGAAAAAATGGTGATATAGAGGCTAATATGGCCCATTTTCAAATCATTTGTTCTTTTTGAGGGTTTGAGGTCAGAGCAGAGCTACCTTCCCAAGATTTTCTTGCTATTGTGGTCAACCTGAGCACCCGGTATTCATGTTTCTAGTGTCAAGTAGGAGCTAAAAAGTCTTAATTTTTATTTTTTTCATTTTCATGTGTGGGTGGTCTGTACAAATGTGAATTTGTATGGATTGTATGCCCATTTCTGGGTGGGACCGTGTGGGAAATCAAGGATGGTGTGCGTGGTCTCCCATGCAAAGGGTTATTTTTGAGCGACGCTCTCGTGGCTGGTGAAGCTTTTGCGCATTGCACCATGCGCCTATGTCTCATACAAACGCGTGGTCAACGCGCAAAGTTTTTTACAAGCGTGGGGAAGCCCTTTTTTTTTAAATAATTTTATTTATTTTTTATCAAAAACTGATTTTTGGTGTTTTCCTTGGTGGAAGTATGTTGTGGCGAGAGTAAGACTGGCTTGATCTCCATGCGGCAGTGGCCCAATACCCCCATGCTCGAGAGACACTAGCTCAGTATGGTTTACTAAAGTTCCTAGAGAACAACATATTGAGGTCTTAAGATGGGTTCTTGCATTACCTGGTCTGATGCTGGAATAGGCGATGACGTGTTATGGTCCTACAATGTAGATATGTAGTGATCCAGCCCGAGACAGATGTTTAATTTTTGATAGATCCCTTGCCTCAGGGGGAGGCACTTCCTTATCCACTCCCTCCTAGGGGAGTGAACATCCATTGCTAGGCTGAGGAGGAGAGGCACTATGGTCCTAACCCTATCACCCGAGGTTGCATCCACGTGAGTTCTATCACGGATTTGGCTAAGAGAGTTGCTTTGGTGATGATATTTCGCTTGTCTGGGTCGACGGCGACCCGCCGAGTGTTTGGTCTAAAGATTGGGGTGTTGCGCTAGCTCCAGGCTAGTCAATTTTTTTATTGGGCCTATTATGTCTACTAGGGTATGGTCGCTTATCTGGCCAAGGAAAAGAGGGGTGTTATCAAGACCTTTGCCTATGCAAGCATCCTCTACATTATTATATATGATCGGGTGGTGATGTTACGACACTTTCTGGAAATGCCCTTAGGTCCTATGAGGGATCCTCGAATGCATCGATGGGCACCTGTGATGCCCCATGGTGGTGGGGGAGAGGCGAGCTACTACTGGGATCTGATGGTCGAGGCGTGGTTTGACTCGAACTCACAGGTGTTCCTTGAGTTTCCATATTCGGGGATGGATTTCTGGGGGGATCCAAACATGGGTCTCCCTCCTGGTTATGTATGGGGTCTGACAGGTATGACCTTTTATGTTTTATGCATTTTGAGGGTTCTATTTTTGTATATATATATATATATATATGTCTTTGGTGGTGACACTGATATTATTTTTTGGTTTATTTTACAGATGTGGGTTTAGCAGGGCTTCCTACTGCTCATTTGGTAGCCACTATTCGAGGAGGATGTATCCGCTTGGGGTGGGTCAGGCCCAACTTGGGGGTCAGTTTAGTGTCGGGGGTCCCTCAGGTGAGGGTAGCAGTGTTGCAGTTGCTGGTGGGGATGATGCCCTCCTAGCGCGTGTTGAGGCGGCTGACGCACGGGTGGCTGCGGTCGAGGAGTTATTGGTTGCTGCTCATATCTGAGTACTAGAAACATAGGCTCAAGCTGCTGATGTTGAGGGTCGTCTGGGGGCTGCTGAGGCCCAAGCTGAGGTAACAGATGTTCATGTTATGGACCTAGTAGATTCATGGAGTCAGCTGGGGAGGTTGACTTGAGGTTTTCCAACCAGGGGTTTTGATGACCTGAACGACATATGGCTAGAGACGGTGATGGCCTGGGAGAAGGTTGCTACTCCTATATTGGCACTGGGTGATCACATGGGTCTAAAGCACCCACCAGGTGAGGCTCAGCCCTAGATATTTTGTATGATCGGGGAAAACACCCATTATCAAGATGCTTCCTTGCGTTGATGATATGTATATTTTTTGACTGATGTGATATTCAGTGACTTGTTTTTTATATTGGGACACATATTTTTTGATGTATATATGCGAGATGGATTTTTGGCAGCTCTTATGAGGCGTCTGTGGTTACTTTTCTATTTTTCCATAATGTTTATGATGGATGTTATGTAATTATGATGGATGTTATGCTTATGATTTTGTTTTTTATGGATGATGGTTTATACGAGATGCATTCTAGTCTAGGATATGGTTAGCTATGTGATCAACTACCTGATTTTGATATTTTGGTATATGTGTAAATGTAAAGTGATCAAAGTGGCGGGATAACCATCATGCATGAAATTATTTCCTAAATAGGTGCGAATCTCGTATTTTAAAGGCTTGGTTTAACTGTGATACCACTAACTGAGAGTCAAGAAATACATGTAGATGGCTAATGCCCTCGTTCGAGGCATCACTCAACAACCCAATGACTGCATCATATTTTGCTTGATTATTTGTATTTGAACTGATACATACTATGTTGGTGAGGAAAGGTGACTGGTCAGGAGAGTATATGGCCCAAGCGGTTTCTGCTAAATTTTGCAAACATCGAGAGGCTCCATCAGCAAATAAAAAAAAGTAGATGGGCAGACGATCTATCTGTGACACAAGAGAATTGTTTTGAGAACAAGTCCATGATGATTGTGATCACCATAAAAAGTTATGTTACATTCATTTTAGCCCTAGGGTGTGGAGGCTTCCCTCCTTATGGGTGGAATTTCTTGAAGTAGACCCCATTGATAGGACTGGCTAGGAATGTACCATCGGGCTCAGACAAAATGTATGATCCTTTGAGGAAACAATGTTTGATTATGTAAGGACCCTTCCATAATGTTTCAAAGTTTCCCAGGTCCTAAGGCTTCTTTTGCAACATCGTAGCGGAGGACTAGCTCCTCCTTGGAAAATGAGCGAGGGTGATGTTGCGGTCGAATGATGATTTTACTCTTTTCTTGTGAGCCCCATTATGTTGGAGAGACTCTAGTCAACTTTCTTCAATGATCTCTAATTGTACCAACCGTTGTTCTAAAGGCTAAGTATCAGTGAGGAGGTTGATGGCTTCCTGTAAGTTGGGGATTTCGCGTTCAATGGGAAGCACGACCTCTACTGTGTATACCAATCGGAAAGGTGTGAACCCTGTTGAGGATTTGACCACTGTACATTATGCCCATAAGGCTGAAAACACCATATGGTGCCAGTTAGTTTTATGGATGTTTACCATACATTGTAACATTGTTTTGAGTACTTTGTTAACAACTTCTACCTGGTCATGGGACTGGGGGTAGTATGGTGATGCAAACTCGTGCATGAACCCTAGGTGATGGGATGGCTCCTAGAATATTTCATTCTCGAAATGATTTTCTATGGTCGAAGACTAACTTCTTAGGCACACCGAACTGTCTGATGACATAGTTGAAGAGAAACTGAGCTGCGGTTTCTGCGGTGTTGTCATATGTGGACATGGATTTTGCCCATTTGGTGAAATAGTCGATGTCTACTATGATGTATTTTTGGTTGCCATAAGAGATAGGGTTGCAAGTCATAAATTTGATGCCCCATTTGCAAAAGGGGCCTGCTACAATGACCGGATGCAGCGGAGAAGGAGGTGCTCTTGCATTGTGGGCGAAGAGTTGGCATCGTTCACACCTTTTGACTGCTTGTATGCAATCATTGAATAGGGTGAGCCAAAAATAACCAGCACACAATACTTTTTGGGTGGTGTCAATCCTTGATAGATGTTTTCTACAAGCTACACTATGGAAATCATTTAGGGCTTTCTCAACTTGGTCGTGCATGAGGCAGCGATGTAAAATGGTGTCAACGCCTCTTCGATAAAGGACGTCCCCCATGAATAGGTATCGGGGGGCCTGATGGCGTATGCGCCTTCGTCCTTCATGGGTGATTTGTGGTTTGAACTTTTAGGTTCGCAGAAATAGAATGATGTCGCCATACCAAGGGTCCTCGGTCATCACTAAGAACAAATGGTCATCAGGTAGTGATTCATGAATTAGGGATTCTTGGGTCGCACTTGGGAGATCAATGATGAATTCAGCTAGGATTAGTGTTTTCTTGCTTTGGGGGAGTTGAACTATAGGGCGAATTCCTACAGTATAACTATCCATCAAGCGTACTTATGGTTCATCATATGGCGGGTTAGCAAATATCACATGGGGTTGATAGTTTATATGACTTTTGTGGTCTTTAGGGTGATGGAATGTCGAAGATTTTGTACTGCATGTACTAGGGCTAGGGTATTTTTTTCTTCTGGATCATACCTTAAAGAAGGGCCAGCTATGTTTTTGATGATGTAATAAATTATTTCCTCTTTGTTGTCGGGTCTATCTTAGACTAACACCCCATCTATAGTTGTATCTAATGCAGATAGATATAAGGTATAGTATTTTTTGTAATTGGGTGGGCTGATCAAGGGGTATGAAGACAAGGTGTCTTTTAGTGCCTCAAAGTACTTTTAAGCCCAATCATCCCATTTGAATGGAATTGCATGACAGAGTAGGTGCAGGAAGCCCTGCACACAAGTGGCATAGTCGGCTACAAAGCGTCATAATAATTTAGCTTTCCCCTGCAAGATTTGAATTTGCTTTAGTGTTTTGGGTGGTGGTACTTCTTTGATTGCCTGGACCTTCAGGGGGTCAACTCTGATTCCTTGTTGGGATACTATGAATCCTAACATCCTACTTGCATTAACACATTATACACACTTGAGGGGGTTCAAGCGTAGGTTGTAGTGCTGACACCGTTGATGGTCACCTCATTTCTTGGATCGTACTGTGAGGTCGTCCAAGTAGGCTAAGATAAGTTGAGCCAGGTCATGGAAGATATAGTTCATGGCCTAGTGAAAGGTGGCTCTAGAATTTTGAAGACCAAATGGCATAACCTGATATGAAAATGTGCCCCAAGGGGTGGTGAATGTGGTCTTATATAGATCGTTATGTCGGATCTGAATTGGATTATACACCAAAAATTCATCCATGAAGGACAAGGCCTCGTGACTGGCGCAAGCATAAATGACTTGGTCGATGAAAGGATTACGGTAGTTGTCTTTGGGACAAGGTTTGTTTAAATCTAAAAAATAGGAACAGACTCGAATGGTGCCCTGTTTTTTCATGACGCGTACAGGGTTGGAAATCCAAGATGTGTAAGTGATTGGGTAGATGAATCCAAATTTTTGAAGCTTGTCTATATCTTGTTTGATCGCTTCTTCTTTGGATGGGTGTAATTGACACTGCTTTTGGTAGACAAGTGATACGTCGAGCCAAGTGCCAATGTGGTGATCCACGATATTGGGGCTTAACCCAGGCATTTCTGATAATCCCAAGAGAATATTTCCCTATACTCTTGTAATAGGTTTGTATACGCAACTACCTCATATAGGGAGCATGTTGCCCCCTGTGATATTTATTCAATTTTGGATGGTTTTTTTCGAGATAGTCACCATAATGGTTGGCGAAATATTCGACATATTTCCTTCCTCAAATGCATCGAGTGTTAGGATAGGGTTTTTGAACCAATCTATGTTTCCTGATGGAAGTAAGTCTTTGGATTCATTGGCATAAATGTCCTCGGTTTTTTTGTTGTTCTAGAAGAAAAAACGAGCAGTGATGCATTGTGTCCCATGGACAATCTGGTTCCGTTAGGGCCTCTAATATATCCTCATCAGAGTGAAACAATATGTTTAAGGGGGAATTGTTTTGTTTGAGGAATTGGTCCGGGCCTAACAGTGCTATTCGACAGGCATGAATATGATTCTATGGTTGATGTCGTGGAACCAGATGATATTGATGTTGGGTCTGGAAGAAAAAACAAGCAGTGATGCATTGTGTCCCATGGACAATCTAGTTCCATCAGGGCCTCTAATATATCCTCATCGGAGTGAAACAAGATGTTTAAGGGGGAATTGTTTTTTTTGAGGAATTGGTTCGGGCCTAACAGTGCTAGTCGACAAGCATGAATATTATTCTATGGTTGATGCCGTGGAACCAGATGAGGTTGATGTTGGGTCTGTTTACTGGGTAAACTAACACAAGTTTTTTACTATCAATTCGGGTTTGTAAGACTTGGAAGCATATCAAAAATATATGGATTTCAATTATAGTCAAGTTTAGAAGATGAATTATTGAATTTAAACGAAATTAATTTTACAAATATAAAACTTAACTAAATAATTTATAATTCAATATGTAATAAGCAGAAGAAGAAGCTCCTAACTTAGGAGAACTTGGTTGACCTTCTCTACAATACTACTTCATGAACAGAAATCAGAATCACTAATGAAAAATAGATCAAGATGCATAAAAGAATAATAGAAGAGGCTCCTAACTAAGGAGGTCCTTGATGTCCTTCTTTATAAATTCATTCATCATTAATTCCATTGTATAAAAATTGGAAATTCAAAAAATCACTTAAAAGCAAGAAAGATGAAATCTAGTTTCTAGTTTCTAATCAATAGTTTAACTTAAACGTTGATTTTACCCTATATGCAGATTAAAATTTAGATTAATATTCATCAGAAATCATAACATATCATCATACATCCAATTAACTGATTAAACATGAAACAAAACTAGTTCAGGAAATTCCAACTAAATTAACCAGAAAGTGCACTTAGCTCAGTGTGGGGGCCCTCCACCCTTGCCTCGCACACTTAAAGTACTTCTCAGATACTGAAAATAAATCAATAATTCACCATATAGAACTGCAAAAAATAATATAGAACTGGTTCTTCAATTAGCTCTCAAAGCTCATAAATATCAAAGTGAAATCATACAAATTCTACATATTCATGCCTTCAATGTTCTTGTCTTAAATAGAAAAATATGAAACAAACTTAACTAAAATGTCTCTAACAGCCATGTATATCCTTATCCCATCTATTCTAGTCAAGCTCATCCATCTAATCTCTCAAAATCTGGAAAATCCCATAAAATGCTAAATTTGGCCTATTTCCTAGGGATTTCCGGAATAACAGGTCTTGTTTGACTAACTTTGACCAAGCCTATTTTAGCTCGGTTTGACTGAACCAATAGGTGCACGTCCATTCTTAGTTCCCAATATTTCTATAAATGTTCTCATATCATGCCCAGGTGTCCTACAAGTATGACATCAATGAAGCCATTACGGGAATTTTTAGTCCTGTCCAAAAATGCACTTAAAATCCATTTTTTGTAAAAACATCTAAAAATTGCAAAACATAATTTATATAACTGGATATGCATAAATTAGTCAAAATAGAGTGTATATGGATGGTATATGTATGGATATCATGGAAATTAAGTGTATTTAAGTAAGCAAAATTGTATCAAAAACAAGCGCCAACATCTCCCCCTTGCTGATGTACAAGCATGTCCTCATGCTTGCTTCTTTCTCATGGACCTTCTGATCTTTGATGCAGACATTGTACCGGATCCATATGCCTCCTACTGTGTTGCTTGCAGAAGACAATCTATCCCTTTATACTTTTCTCCTTTTTAGATTGAAGCCATGACCTTTTGTCTTTCATACTTGTATTTCCATGTGTTTTTCTCATTAAGCCACCTGTAAGCTTGTTTAGAAAGAAGGGTATTCTTTGTTTCTAATTTTCCAAATTTCTAATTCATCTTTTCATTTTCCTTGATCAATTTTGCATTGTTTTTCCTGTATGTCTTGTTTTCTTTCTTCAAATTCCTCTCTAGAATTCTGCTTACCTACAATTGATCTGTTAACTCTTTTATTTTGTGAAGGTGCAACTCTTTCTCTTCTTCTCTTGTGTCTTTGGAAAATGAAATGGATTCTACCTCAACATTATCAAAGTATGAATCTCTTTCCAATGTATTTTCATAGGCTTATTTTTGCAATCTTTCAATGATTTCATCAACTTGTTTTTCTGTGGGAGGTGTTTCAACAATTTGTACCTCAGGGTATTTCTCTTTACTACTTGTTTCTACTAGACTTTTTCTCCTATGTCTCCTAGGAATGGAGAGGAAAGATGCTTCTCTCTCAAACATGATAGTATCTTGTTTCTTCTTGGACCTTGGCCTAGGATAAAAAGGTGAGTTCATTATGCTCTTTGTCTCATGAACTGGTTTAAAATTCTCCTCTATGATTTGTTCTTCAAAATGATATTGAGCTAAAAACTCTTTCCACACTATACCCTTGGTTTTCATTTGATATTCTACAAGAATTTTGATGAGTTCCTGGTGGTATATTTGTGTTTCCTTGGGTTTAGTTTCATTCCTCATATTCTCTATCATTTTAATCAAATTTTTAGAGTAGAAGTATGGAAAATTTACTTTCACTTCTCCCTTTATATGGTGGAGCAATCTGATATGATAAAGATGCACCACACTGTGTCTGATGTCACATGTGAAAAATCTTTGAATAACTAACACCAACTATGCCTATGGCTCATTAAACCATTCCCTCGAAATACCCTTGGTTCTATCAAATGATACCTTCCTATTTTTCTCCAAAAATAAAGTCCATCCCTTATCTTTGAAGTGAAATCCCTTATGATATTGTTCCCCTGACAGTGGTAGATCTAAAGCTTGAGAAACGGATTCTGGATTTAATGGGATAACTAGGTTCCCCACCATGGTTTGCTTCTATGTATACTTTTTTATGAACTCCTTGGTGATGCTTTCATTATTTCCATTAAACTTTTGGAGGAAGCCTATTAGTCCAACCTGATAAAATTTTTCTATCATCTCTTTTTCCCAATGCTCGGTCTGGAAATATTTTGGTTCTACCCTGGTAGCCATATGCTCTGAAAACCAATTTATGTAACCTTGCACTGTCAACATCCTCATCTTTAAAATAAAATTTATGCATACATATATATCTTTGTTGACTTATTCATGCATTTTGTTCATGGTGATAAGGCTTACCTCTTCTCTGATTCTCTTCAAAAATAAATTAAATCAATCTTCTTCAACCTCTGTTCTTCTACAAAACTGAGCCCATTGCTTCCAAAAATTGATAAAAACACAAAAATTTTATATAGAAAGATCATAAAAACACTGTAAAAATGTTTTATTTCTCTATTTCTCATTTAATTTCTCTGTTTTATCAAAAAAAATTAAAAATCTCCTCTGTTTTGGTGTAGAATTCTCTGCCTCTAAATTTATTGTGTAATAATTAAAAAAATTATGCCACAATGTATTCTGCTCTTCGAATTCATACTTAACCCTTCCTCTATAGAGACAAATTCATTGTGCATTCAAATTGAAATGATTTAGGCTCTAGGCTCACTATTTGCAAAAATAATCAACAAATGGCTCACTGTGTATATCAAAATAACATCAAATGGCTCACTTTATTTTTCAAAATTCACTCACTGTGCAACACTCAGTTTTTTTTTTTGAATATATATGACAATTCTGTGGTTGTATGTGGAGGAATTCAATTTCGTTTTACCTGCTTTGGAATAATCCGAAGGTTTTCTCTAAGCTGAGCCTCATATATCTTTGTTTTCACAATATCACTACTGCTAAGACTCCTTTTTGATATCTCAGAATCCTCATGTTCTAATAGGTGGCAGAGTCACGCTAAATGATGGCAAAAACTCGCACTTATAACTTGTATTTTAACTCGTGTTTAACACACAATCCCGAGTTTCATTTATTCTTAAGATTTGTTTATCAATGGGGAAAATCGGGATTTTGTGCTTACCATATCTCTCCACGAGATTTCTGCAATTTGTTGGAGTGTTTGATCAACATGACGGGTAGATATCTCAGCTTACAATATTATTCAACATCAATGCGCCCTCTTCTTATTTCTCTACACCTCCTTTTCTATTTCTTATGCTTGCTCTTCTCGGCTTGAGTTTCTCTGTTTCCTTCACAACCTCTCTGTGTTTTCTCAATCAATTTCATTCTTCACAAGGTGTTCGAATGCGTGCCTATGGTTTGCACAACGTTGAATTCCTTTATCTGAGCCTGTAATGGCTGTGATGGTGAAAGAAGAATGCAATCACAGAGGTCTGTTGGTTTAAAAATGGCGGAGGCTTCAGTATTTGCACATGGTTTGTTTTATTTCATAGCACTGTGTTTTTAAAATTATGTTGACCGTTTTTCATATCGACCCTTGACTCGAATGCCTCCGTGGCTTCGTTCCTCTAACTTGCACTACATCCTTTCTCCATAGTATCTGCATACGTCTCATCACCATAACCCACATTCTCTGCTATTGCGTTCTTCACTCATAACCACTTTCATTTCTTTACATGCCCATACCTTAATCGAAATGTATCATAATTCATGCTTTCATTGCATTGTTTTTGCAATTCAACTTGGATTTTGTCATTTTTATTGTGCGCTCCATACCTTAGCTTTATCATATGATATATATTTGCATATTGCGCTTTGTAGCTTAGGTTTGCAACTTTTTATTGTTTAATTTAATTTTAAAATGACCTTAGAATGGTCATTTTAATATTAAATTTCTATCATGACTCTAACCTTTGTTGTTTTGTAGGTCAACAAGAACTTTAATACTGAGCCTTTAATTTTTTATCCATATGATTATGAAAATAATTAGGATTAATGTGATGGTATATGGAATGATGGTTAATGTATGAGGGTAAATGTAGGAAAGTGGTAATGAATAGGGATAGTATTATAATGGATATGATTATAATGGGTAGGATAATGAAGGTAGTGTTTTGAAATGTAGGTAGAAGGATATAGGTAAAATGTAAAGGAATGCATATCAAGCACTAAATTAGTCTTAACAACTTCTAGAAAATTTTAAAAATTTTGAAATTTTAAGAGAAAAATTTTTCACTTACTGTACTTGTACTCCCATAAAATACTTGATGTCAATGATGTCCTCCGGTATATTGGTCAATGTCTTTATTATCATAGCAATGGTTCTTCCGGGATATATTGAAATGTAGAGACTTATTTCTACTTCATGTTTTTGCATCTAATATTGATTCAGGATCTTTGAATGTTGATGTTTTTCAGGTCCCTTCTGCAATTTGTAGTTGATGTTTCAGGTCCCTTCTGACATGTATTTCAGGCTTGAATTTTGATGTTGTTCAGGTCCCTTCTGTAGTGATATTATAAATAATGTTTCAGGTCCCTTATGACATGTAATTTTCAACAATGTTTCAAGTTTCTTCTGTCATATAATTCAGGTCCCTTCTGCACAATATTTTCAATGATGTCTCAGGTCCCTTCTACATAAGATTTTCAATGATGTATCAGGTCCCTTCTGTCATGTATTTTAGGTTCATTTTGCAATTCAACTGCTCAAACTATTTTCATAGTTTTATTATGAATTCCCCCCTTGCTGATGTTAAGACTTGTCCTCAAGTCTTGCATGTCTTGGAGGATTAATTCTACAAATAATACTGAAGTAAAAACAAAACAAAAAGAATAATTCATATTGGCCAAACAACTTAGTTTTCCGATATGAATTCGAGTTTGTATTGTGCCAATCTCCTGGATTTTCACAACCAAAGTCTTTTATTATTTTTTTATTTTTTTATTTTTATTTTTTTGTATTTTTTTTAATTCTTCTGGAAATAAGGAAGGCATATTATGCTATTCCATTATTTCCATATCAGTTTCTGTTGAAATTCTTTTCATAAAATCTTCTTTATTGATAATCTTATTATAGACTTTAAGCCTATGTCCATTAACTACAAATGAAATTGACGCCTCATCTATTGTTTTTTTTTTTTACTGATTCATTGTCAAATATCTCTTCTATCCCATATGGCCCAAGCCAATGAGTCGTAAAATTTGCTTTGAAATATTTAAACTTGGATTCAAACAATAGTTCCCACTCTCCCTTTTGAAAAAAATTATTCTTGATGAATTTATCGTGCCATTTAAATATTCGTTGCTCTTGCACTAGGGATTTATGCTCCACTGCTTGTTGTCTTATTTCATCCAGTTCATTTAATTGAATCACTTGTTGTTGTTGTGCTTTAGATAGTTCCATTCCCAATTCTTCTACAAGTTTATATGTATGTATTTGAAATTTTACAGGCAACAAGACTTCCTTACCGTATACCAACTAGAATGGACTGAATCCAGTTGTGTTCTTTCATGTGATCCGGTATGCCCATAGTGCATCTCTTAAATTTTCCGACCAGTCTTTTCTATTCATCTGCAAATATTTTGTCATGATATTCTCCAAAACTTTGTTAGTGGACACCACTTTTCCATTTTCTTGTGGATGATACCGAGTATATTTTCTGTGTTTGATCTTGTAGTTTTCTCTAAGATCCCTTACAAGCTTGGAGGTGAATTGTGCTCCCTGGTCTGTAACATTTTTTCTCGGAACTCCAAACCTTACAAATATTTCTTCAAATAGAAAATAAACCATTGTTTCTTTTGTTTCTCTTTCCATTTCCTTTGCCTCCACCCACTTAGTAACATAATCTATACATAATAGGAAGTACTTATTTCCATTTGATGGTGGGTTTATTGGTCCCACAAAATCTAGAGCCCATTGCTCAAATGGTTCTATGAGTACTTTTGGATTTAATGGAATTTCATTTGATACCACATGTCTTCTAGTTATTTGGCAGTTGTCACATCTCTTAACATAGGCTTTGGAATCTTTGAAGATTTTTGGCTAGTAGTAGACAAGTTTGAGCACTTTGTATGATGTCCGCTTGTCTGCAAAATGACCACCACATGGCTCATCATGACATGATTTCAAAATATCTAGAATCTCGTCTTCTCTAGCACATTTTCTTATTATTAGATCAGAACTAGTATAAAAGAGGTCACTATTGACCCAACTATATCTAACATTTTCTCTAATTATCTTTTTTTTCAGTTTATTTGTGTAATGGGATGGTAGGATTCCAGATGATAAATAGTTGGATACATCTTCAAACCATGGATTTTTTATAGTTATAGCAAATAAATGTTTATCTGGAAAATTATCTGAAACAGGATTTAGATTGCCAGGTTAATGAAGCCTTGATAGAAAGTCTACTACTTGATTATCCTTACCCAGTATATCTTGTACAGTGATGTTAAATTCTTGCATCAATAAAAGCCATATAGTAATTCTGCCATTTGTAATTTCTTTTTTCATTAAGTATCTTATGGTTGAATGATCTATGTGCATGAATACTTGATAACCTATTATGTAATGCCTAAACTTATTAATTGCATGCACTACAGCTAACATTTATTTTTCCGTAACTGTATAGTTCAATTATGCCAATGTTAAGGTTTTGCTTATGAGTATATGGCATAATTAAACTGGTTCTCTTTCTGTCCAAGTGATGCTCCTATAGAAATTTTAGATGCATCAGTAGATATATGAAATGGAAATGACAAATTTGGTCCTCAAAGAATGGATGCAACTGACAATTTTTCTTTTAATATTTCAAATGCATTTTGACAATTATTTGTCCATTGGAATTCAACATATTTTTCAAGTAACTTGAATAGAGGCAGAGCTATTTTACTGAAGTTTTCAATGAATCTCCTATAATAGCCTGCATAAGCTAAGAAACTTCTTACTTTTTTTTGTGTTGCAGGTGGCATTAAATTCACGATGACTTGTATTTTTGTTGGGTCCACTTTAATTCCTGAAGAAGAAATATGGTGTCCCAACACTATCCCCTCAGTTAACATCATAAAGCATTTTTCATTACTGAGAGATAGATTTGTCTCTATGCATATTTTCAAAACTTTTTCAAGATTTTTGAAACAATCATCAAATGTTCTGCCATACATAGTGAAATCATCCATGTAGACCTCTACACATTCATGGATCAGATCAACAAATATTGCAAGGACTGCTCTCTGAAAAGTAGCAGGTGCATTACATAACCCAAAGGGAAAAACATTATATGCATATGTTCCCCATGGATAAGTAATTTTTTTTTTATCTTGGTCTTCCAATGCTATCTTAATCTAATTGTATCCACTAAATCCATCAAGAAAAGAAAATAATTTCTTCCCAGCTAATGAATCTAGTACTTGATCAATAAATGGTAAAGGGAAATGATCTTTTAATGTGGCTTTGTTGAGCTCTCTATAGTCTACAGATATTCTCCACTTTCCATTTTTCTTAGGTGCCACAACTAAGGGAGAAACCCATTGACTATCAAAAATAGGACAGATATATCCAACTTGTAACAATTTCTGTAATTCTTGTTTCACTATTTCCTTCATCATAGAATTCATTCTTATTTGTAGTTGTCTCACTAGTTTGATTTGATCATCAGTGTAAATGTGGTGAATACATGTATTTGGATGAATCCCCTGCATGTCTATGTAATCCCATGCAAAATATTTTGAGTATTTATGTAACAGTGCTATTACCTCTTGTTCGTGTGATGATTGTAAGTTATTACCAATATTCAAATTCCTTCCAGAATTGATTTCGATGATTTTATTCTGTGAATTGGTAATTGAGTTAACAGGAAAAATACGCTCAAATTAATTTTGCAGTGACTAAATAGTACAGTTTTCCTGGAAACATTGATTTAAAAGATGACTTGCAGCTTCATATTGTGTTATTCTAAGCTGCTCTGAAATATCTGGTTCTGAGATGAAAAGGTCTAATAGATCCTCATTTTATTCTTCTTCTCTAAAATTATAGACTTGATTAATACTAAGAACATGTTGAGTTTACTGTTGTTCTTGTCCATCAAGCCATGATAATAAATAAGGAGATTGTGCTGGAGGATAGAGTGTAACATGTTTCCTTTCATCCCCATGTGCAATAATCATACTTCTCGATTTGCATCCAATGAAGGCATTTGTTGTGGCTAACCATGGTTTGCCTAAAATTAAAGGATGGCCTCCTAAATTTTTTTTTGGCTGCAAAATGAGGAAGTCTACAGGACACTCCCATGAATCCAAAGAAATAATGATATCTTATAGTATTCCTTCCAGTACAAATTTAGATATGCCTACAATTTCTAAAATTGTACTAGTAGGTGTAATGTTCTTTAAGTTCAAATGTTTCATAGTCTCTACAATCATAACATTTATATCTGCTCCCAAATCTATTAAAGAGTTTGGCACTGAAAAACTATTGATCAAGATGGTAACCATAGGGATCCTAGGATCAATATATTTTTCAACTGTTGTTTTTTTCTACATGATACTAGCTAATCTACCAATGACCTGGATTGTGGGTGGATCTCTTTTCTTTCTGCGATATTTCTTGATGCATAACTCCTTTATTATTTTTGCATAAATTGGAATATCTTTTATTGCCTGTAACAAAGGAATTTTGACATATGTATTCTTCAATTCATCCAAAATATCAAATTCAAGCAGAGACATTAGAATTTTCTATTGTACTAACCTCTCTAGATAGGGTGGTGTTTAAGTCATAATATCTTTTCCTTTCTAAATTTGATTTTCTGGTTGAGATTTTTGAGTTTGTTCTCCTTGTTCAGCTTGTTCTTCTATGATTGGAGGAGAATCTTTGTGTAACACATTCCCAGACCTTAAGTGGACATATTTTATGGGAAGAATAGAATATGTAGGATAGTATGTTGCTTCTTCCACATTGTATGCTAGTTTATCCACTTTGTTACTTGGATTGGCTACTGGTTGAGCTGGAAATTGTGTTGGTCTAGGAGGTGGTTGGTTAGAATGCAGTTGAAGCTACTGAGGTTGAGTTAGCATTGGTGCAGGATTTTGTGGTGGAAATGGCATTGGTTGATGTTGTTGGAATTGTTGGTATTGGAATGGTTGTTCAGGGTATGGTTGCTGGTATGGATGTTGATATTGATATTTTTTAGGGTACATTTGTTGAGGTGGTTGGTTTCCATAACTATATCCTCTCCAACCTTGTGTAGGTTGGTCTTGATATTGTTGTGAAGGACAAGCCTGCCATGACATTGGAGTGTTCCATGAAATATGAGGATAGTAATAATTCTAAGGGTTTTGTTGAGGGAATTTTTGAGGAATCCTTGGTTTCCAAGGTCTCCTTGGTGCCATATAGTACAAATAATTTATCCCATGTACTTCTTCCATTTGCAATTATTTCAATTTTGGACAATTTTCAGTTGCATGATTCTCTGTACAAAGTCCACACACGTGTATACCTTGCAAAGGACATTCTCTAAGTGGATGTTTCTGCCTACACTTTGGACAAAATATTGCTAAGATTTGGTATTTTTATTCTTTCTTCTTCTTGGATTTTAAGACATCTACTAGTGTTCCCAAAGTGCATAAGAAATCAGTTTTGAAATTTTCTAGTAAACTTCCTATTTCTGCTCTCGTTACTCCACTTGCTTCAGATTTGTAAGCTCTTGATGTAACATCCCCTTTTCCACATTTTGATCTTCCCCTAGAATATTTCTGACAAAGTTCAACAATTTCATCAAATGGTAGGTTTTAGATATCTCCTTTGCCCATCACATTGATAATATCTAAGTATTCATATCTGATACCCTTAAGAAAAATTGTGTGAATGGTATCGGGATTTAGATAATGTTGTTTGGGATTTTGTAGATTGTAAAGAAATATTTCTAAATACCCCTCCAAAATTTCATCTTCTTGTTGTGTCAATCTAAAAATATCTTCTTTTGAGTCTCTAGCCCTGCAGTAAGCTTGAGAATTTTTAAGAAAAAAATTCTTCATATCATCCCAAGAAGTAATGCTATGTTCTCCTAAACCCATAAACCATTTTAATTCTGTTGCTTCCAAAGTAGCAGAAAAGAGATGAATCTTGTGTGTGTCATCTATGTATCCATAAGATATACATAAGATATCAAATTCAAACATAAATGAATTAGGATCTTCTGTTGACATTCCATAAAAGTTCAGCAATACAGAAGGTGGAATGTTTTTCATTTTCATTTCTTCTCCTAGTATTGCTCTTGTGTCTAATATTGGAAAGCAAAAAGTAGCTTCCTGATCATTATCATTTTCTTTTTCACTATTATGTAGTCTTTTGTTTTAATTTTCTCTTTTTTCTTCTTCCTCTCTCCTTCTTTGTGCTTCTACTCTTATATCTTCCTCTCTCTTTCTCTTTGCTTTTAATTTCCTTTCTTCCTCTCTTTTTCTTTTCAATTCTCTTTGTTGTCTCTCATATTCAATTCTCTGTTCAGGATTCATAATTGACATATTATATCCTTCTCCTTCTTCATTCATTTCCTGTTCAGAGATTTGTAATGTTTCAATATGACGTTGATTTGTTGTTTCCTCAACTATCTTAATTTGTTCAAGGACAGGTTGTTCTAATTGTTCAACAACTAGTTTTCTTCTTTCCTTTGTTTTCCTAGCAAAGGAGTTTCTTTTGGTGATTTATTTCTTTTTACCTCCAAGGCCAACAAGGTCTGTCTTTCAATTAGAGTTAATCTTTGTCCCGATCTCTGTTTTTCCTCTAACTCCTCTAGAGTTGGTCTTCCAGAAATTAGTGTTGTTAGTCCTGTGGATGGTTGAATTGTTGGGGGGTTTTGTTTAATGAATCTACCCTTATGATCTCTATATCTAAGCATAAATAAACATAACTTAAAATAAAAACTATGTTTTTGTTGTTTTTGTTGTTGTTGTTGTTGTTGTTGTTGTTGTTTTTTCTTTTTTTTTAATCTTCATATTTGACTACTTTGAAAAATTCTTCCGTGGAAACGACGCCAAAAATGTTGGGTCTATTTATTGGGTAAACTAACACAAGTATTTTATTATCAATCTGGGTTTGTAAAACTTGGAAGCATCTCCAAAATATATGGATTTCAACTACAGTCAAGTTTAGAAGATGACTTATTGAATTTAAATGAAATGCATATTAAAAATATAAAACTTAACTAAATAATTTCTAATTCAATATGTAATAAGTAGAAGAAGAAGCTCTTAACTTAGGAGAACTTGGTTGACCTTCTCTACAATACTACTTCATGAACAGAAATCAAAATCACTAATGAACAATAGCTCAAGATGCATAAAAGAATAATATAAGAGGCTCCTAAATAAGGAGGTCCTTGATGTCCTTTTTTATAAATTCATTCCTCATTAATGCCATTTTATAAAAACTGGAAAATTCAGAAAATCACTTAAAAGCAAGAAAGATGAATTCTAGTTTCTAGTCTCTGATCAGATAGAAGGAGAGTTTAACTTAAACACTGATTTGACCTTTCATATGCAGATTATAATTTAGATTAATATTCATCAACAATCATAACATATCATCATACATCTAATTAACTGATTAAACATGAAACAAAACTAGTTTAGGAAATTGCAACTAAATTAACCAAAAAGCGCACTTAGCTCAATGTGGGGGCCCTCCACCCTTGCCTTGCACGCTGAGAGTAATTATCAACTAATGAAACTCAATCAATAATTCACCATATAGAACAGCATAAAATAAGATAGAATTGGTTCTTCAATTACCTCTCAAAGTTCAGAAATATCAAAGTGAAATCATACAAATTCTACATATTCATGCCTTCAATGTTCTTGGCTTAAATAGAAAAATACGAAACAAACTTAACTAAAATGACCCTAACATCCATGTCTATCCTTATCCCATATATTCTAGTCGGTATCATCCATATAATCTCTCAAAATCTGGAAAATCCCATAAAGTGCTAAATTTGGCCTATTTCCTAGGGATTTTGAGAATAACAGGTCCTGTTTGACCAGCTTTGACCGGGCCTATTTTAGCTTGGTTTGACCAAACCAATAGGTGCATGTCAATTCTTAGTTCCCAATATTTCTATAAATTTTCTCATCTCATGCCCAGGTGTCCTACAAGTATGACATCAATGAAGTCATTACGGGAATTTTTAGTCATGTCCAAAAATACACTTAAAATCCAATTTTTGTAAAAACATCTAAAAATCGCCAAACATAATTTATATACCTGGATATGAATAAATTGGTCAAAATAGAGTGTATATGGATGGTATATGGATGGATAGCATGTAAATTAAGTGTATTTAATTAAGCAAAATTGGATAAAAAATGAGGGCCAACAGTTGACATGGTGCAGACGGGATGGGTTTACACCGTCGAAGGTACTACTACTGTTGTGGTAGTTGCAGCGGTCTTGACACCAAGGAAATATGAGCAGAAAACAAGAGTCATGGTTCCCATGCATGATGAGATGAATCGTATCCGGTGTTGTGTGTCGTCGGCATTACATGGTGGAAGAATTTATGCGATGGTTGTTTGTTTTTTAACGAGAGCATATTCATGTTGTCTTGGTGGTTTGTGAAGCGTACATGTGTCTTCTTTTATGTGAATATTTTTACGGATGCAGAGGTGTCAAAATGTTCACAACATAGGGAATTTCTCTATATCATGATCATGGCTCCTGCAAATGTTGCATGGAGTAAATGTACTCACTAAGTATATTGTATGGGATCTAGTACTACTCATCATATTAGAGGATGATGATGGGAGATGGTTATGAGAATGTGTGTTTCTTCATTTCTACCTTCTCCTATTCTTAGACCTTGTGTGATTTGGCTCCTATGGGATTTTTCTTCTAATGCTGCTCTAGATGCTTTTAACCTTGGAAGGAAATGGCAATTAATTGTGTGGTGAAATTGCGAGCAAATTCGGAAATAACAACATGTGATTTTCTCTTGATTAGAGAGATGAATGTAAGGTATGGGTGTGACCATGCAAAGACTATCGTTGAACTTGTTAAGCTCCCGACATTGATTAATCATGTGGTAATTTTAGCAAATAAGGCACATGATATGTTTGACTTGCTTCTTACCTTGCTAGGCCGAGGGGATGTCTTCGTGGTTTTAGGTGGCTAGTGACAATGGGGGGTAGTCCTCGTTATTTCCGACTGCCTAGTTTATGGTAACTCGAAACGTGCTATGTCTGGATTATCAGTGGCGAATGAACACATGATGTCTAGCCTAAGTCAAAATCGGGGGACATATGGGCTATACCAAATGTGGTGGTTATTTTGCCATATTAGACAAGACTGATGCTCTCTTTTTTTCCAATCATTTTGGACCACAAGGGTGATTGGGTACCACTTTTGGAATGATACTAAATATGGGCACTAAGTTATTAAATGGTAATGTTCATCACACAATACGCAGGTTGGGGCTGGGCGTTTGGGGGATTTTGGGGTGGTAAGCTATCCTTTTTGTGGATGCATCTCTTCAAATACATAAAGAATGGATCTAGTCACTTCATTCTTCTAGGTTGTGGAACTTTCTATGAACTCAGAATCTGATTTGTCTAAGTTGGAAAGGTTGGTAATGGCCAAGCCTAATGACTCTAATGCTAAGCAAAATTAGGGAATGTAGGGATAATGGTGAATATGTTGTTTATCCTGGCATATCTGGCAAGAATATTGATCGGGTCATAGCCCTATGAAGTACACTAGGTTAACCAGGTACCATCTTTGAAACAACTCTAGAGATGTGCATTATGTGATCAAATGATCACTTTCATCGAATAACGCGCAAATATGGTCTTGAGGCTCAGGATGATTATGGGGGAGAGGTGGTTGCTCTGGTGACCATCTCTCCTTTGATATATATAAAATGGTCCTTATCACTTGAGTGCGTTGAGTTGTAGTGTTGTCCATGGATTCTGTGTCTGACTTTGCTAAATCAAGATTTTCAGTGATGAAACGTCGCATGAAATTGAACATTGATCGGAGACGATGGAGGTTGGGACAATGGTGCACGTGATAGTTGCTCCGACAGATCTAAGAAGAGTGTCTTTTGTGTCGTGATAAGTTGCTTTGGGAAACATGCAATATTGGTTACCAACAGTTGAAAGCCCTTAATTTGGGGCACTGTATGATCAAGTGATCAGGTTCATCACACAATGCAAAAATTGGGACATGTGGTGTGGCCTCTGTTTTCCTTCTTTGAGTCATTGGGTTGGATGAGTACGAGCATGATGCAGGTTCTTATCGTACAGACAATATAATTTTTGGCTCATCCACTTTCATTTGTATGTTTGCAATGGAGGGGTCCTCAATATTAGATTGTTCTAGGGCTTTCAATGCATCCCTATATCGAGGCATATCCGAGAAATGATGGGTGTAATGCCCATAATGGTCACATATGACACACACATTATTAGTGCATAATTCTTTCCCTTGGTTGTTTGTGACCTGTTCCTTTTTTCGAGTATCTGAGGTTGTGGTATTTCTTTCGATATCTAGAAGAGGTTTTAATTCTTCTAATTCCGGGAAAATATTATTAGGATGACCTAGAATATCACATAATGCATAAGGTTGTAATTCCCTAGGTAACTTGGGGGTTTCTACTTTTTTCCCATATTTTTATTCCTCTTGGTAGTTCCAGCTAGCTCCACTGCAAGTGTTTCTTTAATTGTTATGACCTCTTGGGGGGAAATAGGGGTCATCCCTGTGGAGGTAATTCCTGGGCTTTCTAGCATGACTAGAGGGACCAAATACCACATGGGTATTGCGAAAGCCATATTTGGCAATGTCATAGTTTCCATGACCTATTCTGATACAAAAATAGGTGGGGGATATAAAAATGGGGTCTATGAAATGGCGTATGGTAAGAATGCCATACCCATGGCTTCAGCATCCATACTATTGGTTTCTGCTTCTAGACTGGTTTTGGTGTAAGATGAGCTCATCATGCACACCAGTGCCCCCGTGCTCTCGGGGGCTTCCCCTGGTATAGTAGGGGGATCTCCTAGGAATGAGCCTAGGATAGATGATGGTTTGAATTTTCTTGGGCCAAAATCTATATACTTTGTGAGCAGTTCTTTGGTTGTATCTATGTATGGTACTATGACATCTAGAGCGGTCATGGGTTTATTTTTGTAGTATGTGAGTTGGTCGATGGTTATGATACGATCATCGTGAGGGAACATAATTACCCTAAAGACAGAGAATGCGATCGTGGTCCTGACATACATGTAACTCTACCTGAGGAGTATATTGTAGTCTAGTTGTGTGTCTAAGACCTCAATGTCTATAAGAACTATTTTTCCAGCCAGGTTCACTAGGACATTTTGATAAAGACCAAAGGCGGCTGATGGGCACCTGTCGTCTTTACATGATGTCAGATGGTTTCAATTCAGGTGATACTAACTTTTTCCAAACTGATTTAGACATGATACTTGTGGATGCTCCTTCATCCACAACGCATCGATGTATGGTGATATTCTGAACTAAAAATGGTATCTAGAAAGTGACTAGAGAAGGAAGCCTAGGGCTTGCCTTGTCTAGGTCAAAAACTGTTAAGCAGGAATCATAGGGGTCGATTGCGCCTAGGGCGGAAAGTAAGGCCTTTTTTTGTGTTGGTAATGATTACAGGACTTCCAATTCTGACATGGTTGTTGGATATTTAGCCCATTCATCCACTATACTATAGCTATGAGCAACTTTGGAATGATGTCCTGTGCGCCTGGTTGGTCCTTTGACCGTTCTTGGAAGAGGCTCAATAGGTACTTTAGAGATATTTAATGGTGTGGTAGGTGCACTCATACTTGTACCTGATGGTTTGGTATCCAAGGGAGTTTCATAGTTCCTATTCTGTGTCTGGAAGAATAATTCTTCTCCAGCCATGTAGATTTCACGGTTGTTCCCAATGGTCTCTTTTTGGGGTGGTTATTTTTGTTGGTTATTCACAACTCCTTGGTGGGGGAAAGGTTCTTGCATTACTACAGGCTGTTGGGTAGGTCCCCCTTGTCCCCGGTTACCCTGAATTTTTTTCAATTCAGGGAATTCGGGAAAATGGTGAGTGTAATTTCCATACTCACCAAATATGGCACAAGAGTAATTTGTCCTTAGACTGGGTCCCTTGTTTTTCCTTTGGGAGTTAGTACTTTGTTCCTGGTTTTGATTTCAATTGGGGTTTCCTCTAGCATGAGACCGCGAGGGGCATTGTTGATTACTTCCCCCCTATACAGGATCTCCCTTTTTCTTGTTCCTTGGATTTTTATTTGCAATGTTTTGAGCTTTATTTCTATTCTCCTGATCATAATATTGTCGTTGTTGGGCCTAGGATGGTTGCACAAGATTTATAAGTGCATTATTTTGTGTTGGTGGTGGATTTGTTTTTTTTTAGGGGGGGGGGGGTGGTAAGGGCACTATTGGTTCCCCTGTCCTTGATTGGTGTATTGTTTCTGGGGTGGCTCTCTTGTATCAACATTCCTAGATAATTATTAGCTCCCCTGTTGGGGGGATACGAAGTTCCCTGATGTTGATGATATGGCATCTCCCTGTTTGTCACATTCTGCAGAGATGCAGGGTGACTTTGGTGGTTCCCAGGTTGTGATACGTTCTGAGTAGAATCGTAAGAGTATCCTTGGTACTGATAATTTTTTCTTGGTTGACCTCGAGCTAAGGACCCTATCAAACCATCAACGATATTGGATGCACCTTGTAATTCTCTATAATTTTGCAGGCATGTGGCATTTGGCAGGATATTGTAAATATATCCTGATTGGGTGTAAATGAGTTCAAGTTGTTGGGCTTTGCTAATGGCGTATTCCTCTGATGGAGGTTTTTGCATGGCCACGTCTTTTGAAATTTCTACAGTGATAGTTTTCAAAAATAAGTCCAACAGAACTCTGTCGTCGAGGTTGAATTTGCACAAACTACGACGTCTTTGCCATTCATGGATATGCTCTGATATATGAACAACTGTTATTTTTCTTAAAAGTGTGAGAAGTTCCATTCTCGAGTCATGATGAATGGGGAGTTGGAAATATGTGAGGAATTTCGTGGAGAGGGTGCTAAAGGTTCCATGCGATGCAGGCGGTTTCTCGACATACCATTTCACTGCGGGCCTTGTGAGGGTGCGTTGAAATAGTCTTAATCGAATGGTTTCATCAATGATACTATTCAATGACCACCACAGGTGGAAATTCACTATATGATTTTGGGGGTCTTCTTCTTACTTCCCTTCAAATTTGGGTATATCAGAAGGGAGCTTCATGGGCATTGGGGGGCAATTAAGGCCATGTGCAATGGGGTCATTCATTAACTTCGTTATATCTATAATATTTAGTGATGCTAAGAAGGCTAATTGTGAATTTACCACCATTGTACTCTGTTGAGAAATAGATATTTGAATATGTTGGTTCAGGGGAGTTTCCTGGGGAATGTTACCCTAAAGAGTACCCTGATGGATATTTTGTTGACTCCTAGGAGGGGTAGCTACCTTTTGACCTCGAGGGGTTTTCGGAGTAGTCGAGTGTGGTGACCCTGTTGGGGTTTTCACTAGTGTTGTGGTTGGTGACCCTTGGGGTTTTCCAATCAAAAATTCCTTGAAAAAGAATATCCTGATTACAGTGGCAATATGATTTCCTCTGCGCCTGAATGGCGAGAGGGCTAACACTCCTCCCTTTAAATGGGGGGAGGTTTAAGAAATTCCTAGATCGACTGGGTCCCGTTGGGTCCCCTATGATGTTGATTAGTGTGACATTTTTGTGCTTTGGGAGGTAGGATGATTCCTATCAAAGAAAAAATATAATCACATGCATAAAAAAAGAGAAAAATGAAAAGGTGATTTTTCTCTTTAACTTTAGACTATGTGATCAATCAAGAAAAAAATGAGGTTTTGTTTGTTTTGCATATGATATCAGAAGCCTATATATACGTAATCTCCCTTACACTCTCAATGTAACTAGGCCTTGCGAAGATATCTTCTGATAGGTACTAGGGCCAACGTCCTGAAAGAATTGGCGACACCTTCCAGTAGCCGAGGAATTGACCAAGGTAATAGTATGAGGATCGAGTGTTGCCTGCACCGTCACCTATAGGTAAGGATGCCCTATTTTTTGCCACTAAAGTACTGTCATCCCGTGTGAGCATTCGAATCTTGAGCTTCTTGGTAATCGGTTATGAGTACCAAGCACTAGATGGGCCAGGTAGCCCCAAAGGGTACCGCACGTATTGTTCCTAAACTTAACCTCCTCTGAAACGGGCCTTTGTAATTCTCGGGTATTCATTTCGTGGTTGTATAGATGGGCTTGAAGCTCCCTACAATGTCAACATCTATGTTTCAAAATGTATGATGACCACGGTAGTTTATTGGATACCTACCCCCAATGGTCCTAACCCGAACTATAATTTCTTCTGTGGCCCTAGTGGGTATAATTTAGTGATTTCAATTAATGATTATTTTTAGAGAGTCTAAATTTTTCTTAGGGTGTGCTTTGATGAAGTAACTGTAAGAAGAGAAAAAAGGTCCCAAAACACTTGGTACCTTATTTTCTAATGCTTACTAATGCTTCCTCTGTACTTTGGAGTGAACAATCACAATTGTTATAAGATGTGGATATGCGATGATCCTTTACAATCCTTTTCTAATTACCCTATGTGTGATTGTTCCTTGCAAAAATTGAAATGACAGGCGGATGATGGGTTGCTTACACCTGGCCTAATTAGACTATGTTTTCCCTATAGGGAGATGGAAAATTGTCCTAGGAAAGTGTTCATATGCATACCCAGGCTCACTGAGAGGTGCAAGGGTGGAAGATATTACTTTCTTTCTCTGTTGACAGTTTGATCCTAGTCACAAATCTTAATGCAAAATTGAACTAATCTGATGCAAAATTTTGAAAAACTTGAACTAGAAAAAGATATGTGGATAGAAGAGCCAGTTACTCTTTACTAATTAAGCTACATGTTTTGCATCTTTTATCAACAAATAATTTTTTTGAAAAACATATGTGGATCTAAGGCCACTTACTTGTTCCCTATTTAAACTATGTGTAATTTTGCAAAATAAAATACTAAAATTAAAACTACCTAGTTGCTAAGCTAATTCCAGGTTAAACATAGCACCTAAATGTCATAATAGTAGTGAAATACAGAGACAAAGTGATGGAAAATTATTAGGGGTTTCCAATCACCTTCAAAATGGGAAAAAGTAGCCAATTTTTTGCTTGCTGGCTTGCCACACGAGTTATCTTCCCACAAGTGCGAAGCGTGCATCTGTCGAAGCACAAAGCGCACTATTGGGCAGAATGAAGAAAAATTTCCCTCTCTACTATGCAAAATTTTCACTGAGTGTGATTGGAGATGCCGAGACAATGTAGGGGTGGTTTGTAGCAAACTGAGTAGGAATAAGGACCCGCAACAACAACCATTAACTCAAAAATAAAGAATCCAGTCGAGTCGCCATTCCTGTGGTAGTGTATTTGACGCAAGAATTTACGAAATACTCTTCTTTAGCAAGCTCGGTGCTACCTGCACAAGGTCACAGAGAAAAATTATTGTCTATTGTTAATGGAACAGATTTGACATAATGTAAACTAAGTTTGAGGGACAACTAATCATACAACACTAAGAAAAAAACAAAACACAAGATGCAAAATACAAAAGCTCGATGGAGCACACAACCTAATAAAAAAGTGGAGAATTCTCCCTTTATTAGGTGCTGGTGGTAAAAAATATATAATGCTAAACACTTGAAGAGGGTCCTTTGAGCTATGGAACTCAAATACCAAAAACAAGGAGGTCTCCTTCCCTTGAGTTCCTATAAGCGTCTCTTACCTCTCTCAAAGGATGGTAGATTAAGATCAAATGGTGAACCTCTCTCTCTTGGACTGAGATGTTGGTTGGCCAACATATGAGTCCTTCGAATCCCTCTGTTGCTGGACTATGCAAGTTAGTTTTCTATGAAGCAATTTGGCCAACATAAAAATTTCTTTCCAATTCTTCTTCCAAAGGTTGGTTTATATAGACATTCTTTGAATTCCCCCCCTTCTCTTAGCCCAATATGGATAGTGACACAAGAGCGGAAGAGGGATTCCTTTGTGTGTTGCATTTAAGCCTCAAGGTGGCTCCATATTGACTGTCCTTGGCAGTACTAAGTGGAGAAACTTCCTAACCAAGTGTGCCAAGTGGTCCCAGATGGTGACATTTCGCCATCCTTGAGACCACACGACTATCGAAGGAATAGCTTTGTTGTCGCGCAAAATCCCTTTGTTTCCAATGCACTGTCCATTAAATTTTCGCTTAACCTAAGGAAAATTTAAATTTTGGTCTGCTCTAATGTATTCCTTATCTGAAAATCTTCATCTTTACCTTCTGCTTGACATTTTTAATGTCTTTTTCCTGTACGATTTTCTGGTGTTAACACCCATAATTCAGGAGGATTTTTTTTCATCCCTCATTATTCATGGAAAAGGGTTTATACGCATGATTATGATGTAAAAGTGACTATAACATATAATATTTTAATTCCGGTTAAGAGTTGAGGTAGTCAAACCTAACCACTAGTAGGCTATCGAGTTGTGTTATAATCAGGCCACTAGGTGAAAAAGGTATTCCATTCTTTTGAGTGCATGTGTTCCATAACTAAGAAAAAATAGCCAAGAGGGATAGGAGGTAGAGAAGACATAGAGGATTTGTGTATTGTAGCATCCTACGGGCCATAGGCCATAATTATTTTTACTCACAACCATATTTCCAGACAAAGAAATAGAGCGGATCGACCTGACCTTCCAGTTGGGTTTTCCCTTGAAAGGGTTTCCCAGAGAAAATATTGTGTCTTATCTGTGTGTGTGATTTTATTTTTTTTGTTCTCTATTTTATCCATAATTTTTATTTGCATGCATGCACTATTTACAGTAAAATCTACAAATCCAGAAATATAAGAAAATTGTAATAATGTGGAATTTCAAATTTCAAATATAAAATTATCAAATATGTTGTGACAAAATTTCCAATGGAATATCCGTAGTCATTTATGGATCATGAAGGAAACCCTCTTTTATGAAGTAAAATCATAGCAACTATGTATTATTGAGAAATAATTGTGATTAAGAGGGAGGAGATTGTGAGAGAGAGAAGAGGAGGTTGTGGTGAATGTGTTACATGTTTTAATTCCTTCATTTTTCTAGACAAAATAAAAGGAAGGTCTAATTATTTCTCCATGGATGTATCCCAAATTGGGTGAATCACATCATTAGTGTTTCCTTTGTATTTTTTTTCTATGTTTTGTTTCCGCATTCTGTGTTATTTTATTACTCTCTGATTTTACTCCTAACAAATGGAATTAGAGCCAAATTTTTATTTGAATGATAAAAATCATAGGAAAGGAGGGTTATTGATTTGAAAGGGAGAATGATGGATGAAGGTTTTGGGGTTGATAAGTTTAACATCCAAAACATCAAGCTATGGAAGATGCAAATGGAATATTATCTATCAATTTTTTTTCTATTGTTGGGTGAAACAGAAATGAACCGGTGACTATAAAAAATGAAGAATGGGAGTTTGATAGAAAGGCATTGGGAACAATATCACTATTCCTAGCAACACCAGTGGCTTTCAACATTTCCAAATAGAAGATATCAGAGGTTTTTATTACAAAATTAACTAAATTATAAATAAAACCCTTAAATTACAACAAGGTATTTATCATGAAACATTTATTCAATATGAAGATGTATAAAGGTTGGTCAATTTCTAATAATTTAAATGAATTTAACATAGTTTTCAGTAAATTGAATTTAGTAGGAGTAAAATTTGATGATGAGGTTAGGGATATTTTTATTCAATGCTCATTGCAAAAAAGCTAAAATGGATTGGTCATGGCTGTGAGTAATTTTGTCTTTGTTACAAACATTTTAAAGTTTAATGATGTTGTTGGTGTTATGCTTAGCAAGGAAATGTGACAGAAAATCATAGATGGGATGTGACAAAAAATTATAGGTGGGATGTCAGGTAATGCTTTGACTATAGAGAATATGGTAAAGCAAAGGAAGAGAGGAAAGAGCCCAAAGAATCATTGAAAATCTAAGAAGGGCAGATCCAAATCCCAAGGGAGGCTCAAATGTTGGAATTATGGGAAGAAAGGACATAAGAAGAAATAACGTTGGTATCTAAAAGAAAAAAGGAGATGGAAAACAAGAGAATAATAAGGAAGCAAATGTAGCAAGTGATGTGTTGCAACATGCTTTAATCCTTTTAGTATATAACATTGTTTATTCTTGGGTGATAGAATTGGGAGCTTAAGGAAGAAAATGTAGCAGGTGATGTGTTACAAGATGCTTTAATACATTTAGTAGATAAAAAATTTTATTCATGGGTGACAGACACAGGGGCTTCATTTCATTCCACACCCCATGGGAATTATTTCTGCTCTACGTGATTTTGGACTGATTTATTTGGGTTATGATGGACCATGTAAAATTTTTGCAAAGGGTAAGGTATGGATAAAATTACATAATGGAAACTAATATATTTTGAAATATATAAGGGACTTTATTGATTTAAGAAAAAAACCAACTTCAAAAGTGTTGAAATCAAGATAATACTAAGATGGGGGTGAATCCATATGTTATGCAGCCAACTCACAAAACATAAGAAAATATAGATAAATGACTTAAAATTTATCCTCTTCGAGGGGGAAACCTCATTTACATTACATAAATGAACAATTATTGGATGATTCAAATGATAAGACCTCCTTGGTATATATAGTTGTCTAAGGGGTCACAATATAATCAAATCCTACATAACAATAATAATGTAAGGGCACAACAATAAAAATAGTGGGATTTTATGGGGCATAACAATACAATATGGGGCTAAAATAACACTAACAATAAGGGGGATGCACTACTATTATAGGGACCTAACATGCCCCTCTCCTCCAATATTCATTAGGTAAGTTCTTACACTTATGAGATACTCTGAAATTATCGATTTTGAAGTTGTTGATTTCTTGTTTCTATGACTTATTTAGGCTTAGATATGATTTTTTCTTCTTCATTCAGTTTTTGCAACACTATTTGAACTGGGGTCTTGTCACCAATAACCTCTTTTAATCATGAAACATGCAAAAACAGGTGTACTCAGGAAGATGCAGGAAACTCCAATTTGTATGGCATAGTACCAATTTTTTGCAACACTTTTTAAGGACCATAGTGCTTGGGTGATAATTTATTATCCTTATTAGCTTGCTTGAGGGACATTTTGTTTGTATGGTTGTAGCCGTAAAAATTCCCAGTAGCCTACATCAAAACTTATTTCACTATGATGTTGATTTTCCTGTTGTTTCATTTGATTTTGTGTGAGAGTGAGGTTATCCTTTAAGAGTTGGAGAACTTGTTCTTGATGCTCGATGTGATATTCCACTGCTTGAACCTTAAAATTTTCTCTTAAATATGATGTGATGGATGGTGCATGATATCCATAAAGTGCCATAAATTGGTTCATAAAGCTATCCCCAAATATTGTAACCATTGGACTATGTAATAGCCCCGTGTTAAAAATCCATGTAAAAAAGTTAATAAAGGAAAATTAATAACCAAGTTCATGAGACATGTATTCCAAGCTAAATGTTGCGAAAAAAATAGTGATGGGGATCACTTGTGATTAATTAATGGCTACGAAAATTGGAAAATGCAATGGAAAATGATTTGGAAAGGCATGAGGCATTTATTGACATTTTATTTATAAAAATAATGGAAAATAGGAGAAAAGGAAGGTGAATGGTCACAGGTTGCATGTGAGGAGGAAAATGAAGGAAAATAATGGAAAATGAAGAAAATAAATTCCTCATTGATAAAAAGGCTTATGATTATCAGTTCATGTATTTTTTCAGTTTTAGATTGGAGCTCTCTCTCATACCCTTGGACACTTAGAGTTTTCTTGGAGCACTCTTGCAGGAGTGTGACATACTTGGGATTTGGAGCAAGAAGGCAAAGGAAAAGAAGAAAAGCACAAGAGAACGACAACTACAATGGATTTTTCTTTGCAAGTACCGAGTTGCATGTATGATTTCCTTGATAGTTTTGGCATGCATGGAACATGCATGTGGTTTCTTGGTTTTGTCTAACCTTGCCATTTCTTGGATAGCCATGGTGTTGTGGGTTTTCCATTTTTTTTATGATTGGTGCTCATGTTCCATATGGTTGTGGGTTGAGTTGTTAGTTCTTGGAGCCTTGGTTCAAAAAATGCTCGAGAATCCCTATAATAGCTTGGGTTGAGTTACTAGTCCTCGAATCCTTGGTTGGAAAAACATTTTGGAGTCCTTGGTGGGTTGAGTTACTAGTCTTGGAAGCCTTTGTTGGACAAACACATTGGAGCCTAGCGAGAGTTGTGGGTTGAATTACTAGTCCTAGAAGTCGGGTTGGAAAAAATGCTCTGCGGCCCTGGAAAAATTTGGTAGAGACCGTTTTGGTGATGGCTAGTGATGTCCAGCTGTGAGGTGGAATCACTGGTTTAGGGTTGAGGTGGTTTTTCCTCTCGATGCACTATTTTGATTTTTCTTTGTCTATTCCATGAGGTCCCACATTCATGCTTGGAATATGGCGCGAGGATTATTGGATGAAGAGATATTTGGTTCAACCCAATCTATGGTCGGGTGGTATGTGGAATTCCCTTAATTGGTTTCATTTTGCATATCTTAATAAAAGCTCTTTTCCTCTTGTATTTTATGGGTAAATTAACTTGATATTATGTGATATTAATGGTTGTTATATCATTGTTATTTTTCTGGTTATATGTTGGTTACAAGCATGGATTTATGAAAAATTCTAGTTATGACTCTCATCATGTTTTGATTTGTAAATGAATGGATAATGAATTTATGACTTAATAGTTAATATTGCAATTATGATGAGAAGGAATCAAACCTTATTGACGAAAATCATATAAGTATGAAGTTCTGATGTTAAGATATGTTGTTATGACCTGTACATTACATGTCGATGATGTGTTCGACGAAATGCATGTCATGGTTAGCATGATTCAGGTCAGGTCCTTTCTTAATTTTTTCATTAGAGGATTTGTATTATTTTTATTTATAATTTCATATAATTTCATCATGTTCTGGGAAGAGGCCTAAGTCCTAGTGCTGAAAAATTGGCTCAGAATTTGGGATCGTTGACACAAAAATATCTGGAAAAGTTTGTAGTCTCATGGATGCCCTTTTTATGGGAGCGGCTAGAGGGTTACAGTCGCATGGAGAGCTTTTCATGGGAGTGACTGGGGATACATCTCAGTCAAGAAGCAAGTTAACTCAATTTTTTGGAACTTGGAGTGGTTGGTTAGCCCCTGGGGGTCCTCTAACTCCTGAGGAAGGTAATTTTGGTTTTGGTTTGTTGATTCCACTTCCTTAACTGTACTTGGGGAGTTGAATCATATCATAATATCTCTTCATCACATGTTTACCCCAGTGGACCAGTTATCTTGGGTAAATGTACAAGGAGGTCATTATAGAGTGGTATCAGAGCATGGTTCAACCCTTGGACTGAATGGGAGGAATGTGTTTATCGTGCATACATGTCGATTTCATATGTGCTCATTATGCTTGTGGTCTATGTGTTGGTTAAGTATGGATGGTGGTATTCATTGTTACAATTATGTTGTCATGTTTAATTTGATGATGTTGTTGTGGGGATGTATTTTTTGTGAATTCATGTCGGTTGAATATGCATTGGTTATGCATGTCAGTGTCTATATGTTGCTCTGCATGCATCATGTCTAGATGGTGTTATAGTTGTGACATCATGCATGGTAAATGGGTTGATGATTTATATGATGTATATACACTTATGTGATTATGTTTATACATGTATTTTTCTAATCTGGTTGCTCTTGTAGATGAGATATCCTCCCCTGAACTATATTGAGGTATGTTGGTTACATTTATTTTTTGGATTAGTTGACATGATATACCTATAGGAAGAAGAAGATCAAATATATATATAAAAATGGTGGATTATAGTTCATGATATTCTTCCTATAGATCAGATGAGTATCATGGTGATGGGTACTCTCCTGATATAACAAAAAATTTGAGAATTTTGAAGGAATAAATAAGAAGTTGCAAAGAAAATAATGAAAAAAATCATTTTGTCACAAGATAGACTTTCTAGGGCACAGGAGAAACAAGCAAAGATTAATGTAGTCATATTTTAGAGTTTGTCAGACTATCAGAGATAGGGACCACTTAGGATCAGTCATGGACAGGAGGATAGGACTAATGGAGCATATGGAAATAGGTCTCATGGTGGGCACAGGTTAGATAGAGATGATACCGTCATAGATGGGAGGTTCTTGGATACACCTGATAGATGAGGTGGTGGACATGGGATTTACTCTATCTATGGTTGCAATAGGTATCACTATCATCATCGCTATCATCCTTATAAGAGGAGTGACAAGGGATATTTTTTGAATGAGTTCAAGAAAGAAAATCCACCTATATTTGATGGAGAAATGAAGAAGTCACAAGATGCAGAAGTGTGGTTACTTGGGATGAACAAGTTCTTCAGATTACATGATTACTCAAAGAACATGAAGGCTAAAATAGCTACAATCTGTCTTAAAGGTAAAGTAGACATTTGGTGGGAGGATGTAAATAATGTCAGACGTATTCATGAAGAGGAATTTACTTGGATAGAGTTCAAGAGAATTTTTAGGATGAAGTATATATCAGAGAGACAATATGACGATAGGGAAAAGGAATTCTATGAGCTAAAGATGGAATCTATGAATGATGATGAGTACACTAGAATATTCTTGTATTTATTAAGGTATGTGCCTTATCTAAAGGAGGAGAAAGTGAATATTCATAGATTCATCAATGGGTTGGCGATAGCATTCAAGGACATAATAGAGTTTGATGAGCCTAGATCACTGGAGGAAGCCATTAGAAAGTTGAATCGTTGTTATGAGAAATTGAAGCATAGGTCTGATACTAAGTAGGATTGGAAAGGTAATGTAAATAATAAAGGAAAATGGGATAATAATTGAAAAATACCTCAATACACAGGTAACAAAGAGAATGCAACATTGTGTAATAAGTTCAATGCATATAAAATAGGACAGGTATTTCAGTCTGAGGAGAAGAACAAGGGTGATAACAAGAAACCTTTACAGTGTTGGACTTGTGGAAAGGATCATCTCCAGAGATATTTTCCACAAAATTAGGGTGGTAGACCGCAGATCTACAGCGCTCAGGAATCACAAAAAGTGGGGGATGTTGGACATAGTATTCCACATATTTATGCAACGTTGGATAATAGGGAGGAGGATCACCAGAAATCTATTATCGAGATGGATGGTAAGATTTATGATCAAGTTATTTCTATTTTGATTGACCCTGGATATAATTATAGTTATGTTAATCTTGACGTAGTGGATAAGTGTGGTTTGAATAAAGAAGTACATGAAAAATCTTGGTTAGTGCAGTTGGATATTGGTACAAAGAAAATAGTTCATCATTGAGTAAGAGCTTGTACATTTAAACTAAATTGTATGCCTACATCAGCGCATCTAAATGTGCTTCTGTTGGGATTGTACAGTATATTGTTGGGTATGGACTAGTTGTATCTTCATAGGACCAAGGTGGATTGTTATGAAAAGGCCATTGATTGCTTGGATAAAAATGGAGAACAAAGGATCTTGCAGGGTAATAAGAAGGAAATATCAGTTAGAATGGTGACAACTATGCAAGAAAAGTGCAGTCGCAGGAAAGGGTCTGTGTTATTTGCAGTACATATTTCCAATGATAAAGGTAAGGATGTGGAGGATGCAGAGGTATTGACCAGGTACCTAGTTTTTCCGCAGTTTCAGGATGTATTTCCCACATAGATTTCAGAGTTACAACCTCACAAGGAAGTGAAATTTTCTATTGAGTTAGTACCAGGGGCAACACCAGCATCAAAGGTACCTTATAGGATGAGAACTCCAAATTTAGTGGAATTGAAGTTACAGTTTAAATAAATTCTTGACAAGGGATAAATCAGGCCAAGTGTGTCGCCTTGGGGTGCACTAGTGTTTTTTCTGAATAAGAAGGATTGCACTCTTAGATTATGAATTGATTACATGTAGTTGAACAAGGTCACGATCAAGAAAAAGTATCCGTTATCGAGGATTGCTGACTTGCTCGATCATTTGAAAGGAGTAGTAGAGTTCTCGAAGATTGATCTGAGATTAGGATATCATCAGGTACACATCAAAGAAGAGGACATCTACAAGACTGCTTTCTGAACCAGGTATGGGAATTATGAGTTTGTTGTAGTTCCATTTAATTTGACTAATGCTCCACCTACTTTTATGTGCTTGATGAATAGTGTATTGCGTCCTTATCTGGACAAGTTTGTTATTGTATTCATTGATGATATACTGATATATTATAATAATGAGTGATAGCATGTCGAACACTTAGCAACGGTATTGAGATTAATAAGAGAGAATCATTTATATTCCAAGAATTTTAAATGTAGTTTCTTTCAGACATAGGTACATTACTTAGGGAATGTTGTCTCCAAGGAAGGCATAGCATTGGACCCAGAAAATATCAGATCTATCATGGAATGGGAAGCTCCTAGGAATGTGGATGAGGTTAGATATTTTATGGGGTTAGCAAGTTATTATAGGAGGTTCATCAGGAAATTTTCATAGATTTATTATCCTATTACATCGTTGCAAAGGAAATATAAGAAGTTTGAATGGAAAGAGGAATGTGTAGCAATTTTTTAGCAGTTAAAGCAATTGTTGACAAATGCTCCAATTCTAAAGATTGTGAATCTAGAAAAAGAGTTCATGGTGTGTACAAATTATTCCAAGAGAGGACTTGGTGGAGTCTTGGTGCAGGAAGGACATGTAGTGTGTTACGAATCAAGGAAATTGAATGAGCACAAGAAAAATTATATTACACATGATCTTGAGTTGGCAGCGATCATCCATGCCTTGAATATGTGGAGATACTATCTTCTTGGCATGCAGTTCATCTTGATGAGTGATCACAGTGGATTGAGATACTTATTTTACCAATCATATATGAATGCCAGGAAATCTAGATGGTTGGCCATGATCAATGGGTTTTAATTTGATATCAAATGCATTAAAGGGAAATATAACAATGTTTCAAATGCTCTTAGCAGAAGAGTACATCTAAATCAGCAGCTATGAGATCATATGGGATAGATTTACATGATCGTATCTTGCATGCAAGTCTGTAGGATGACAAGTATAGGGAGCTTAGGAACATGTTACAATCGGGCATAGATGATCAAGATGTGTACTTTCGCCTTACAACAGATGATTTGGTTATATTTAGGGACATGATCTATGTGTCAGACAAAAGTGAGCCCAAGAAGCTTTTCTTGAGGTAATTTCATGCTAATCCATATTCAAGTCACCCAGGATACTAAAAGACATTGACAACGATGAATAAGTTCTACTATTGGCCGAGTTCGAAGAAGGAAGTGGCAAATTTTGTGGCTAGGTGCTTCGATTACCAACAAGTAAAAGCAGAGTGTAAGAATCCAATTGGTTTACTAGAGACGATTCTGATTCCATAGTGTAAATGGGAATTCATTTCAATGGATTTCATTATAGGTTTGTCGATGAAATATGGAAAACATGATTCTATCATGGTTGTAGTTGACAGGTTGAAAAACGTAGCACACTTCATTCAAGTGAAGTTTAATTATTTAGCTAATAATTTAGCATAGGTATTCATCAGAGATTTAGTTAGGTTTCATGGTGTACTGAAGAAGATAGTATCAGATAAGGATGCTAAGTTCACTTCTAGGTTATGGAAAAAGTTATTTGCAAGATTGGGTACATATTTCTCCTTCAACAGAACTTATCATCCACAGACATATGGATAGACAAAGAGGGTCAACAAGATTCTGGAGGACATGTTGAGAATGTATGATGCATCAACACCGAAAGTGTGAAGAGTATCTTCCACTGGGTGAGTTTACTTACAACAATAGTTATTAGGATTCATTGAGGATGATTATGTTTGAGACACTCTATGGGCAAAGTTGTAATACTCCTATTAGTTGGAGTGATCTAGTGAACATGGTATTGATAGTAACAAACATGTTGGAAGAAATGGAATAGGCAATGCACGTCATCAAGAAGAATCTAAAGGCAACAAAGAATAGGTAGAAAATTTATGCGGATCAACACAGGGAATTTAAGGAGTTTTAGGTTGGGAAACATGTATATTTGCACATCAATACCAAGAATACCTTTTTGAGGATTGGGTCATGTGTGAATTTAGCACTTCAATATTGTGGTCCTTTCAATATCCTTAATAGGATTGGACCAGTGGCCTATCGACTTACACTGCCTCCGATAGTGAAATTCCATGATGTTTTCCATGTCTCACTAATTAATAAGTATGTTAAGGATGTTAATCATGTGTTTGAATGGTTTGTATTTCAGGTGGAGCTAGAATGATAATTCCAGCCGAAACCTCGGCACATTTTGTAGAGAAAGGTTCTCATGCTATGGAATCGAGCAATCGAGCAGGTTAAAGTGTAATGGAAGCACTTTGGGCCTGATGAAGCTACATGGGAAATGACTGATCAAATGTGGGATATGTATAGTTCATTTTTTTCTGGTTGAGAAAAGAATTTTTGGTATATGTACATATTTATGTATGGTTGTTATTGTAAATATCGCAACGAGTAATGTTATAAAGCTCCAATAAGTTGTACCATAGTTATCATTTAAAAGTGTAACTAGGTCAGTCTTCATGTTGGCTATGTAATTATTTATTTATGTATAGAAGATGTCTATGATAATAAAATGTGTTTTTGGTATACTTGTCTCATGGGTTTCATGAGAAATATTTTATTATGTAGATAGACTTCTTCTTTATTTCTATTAGGTTTATGTCTTCTAGGAATAAATACAATTAGGTGTCATAGTCATGAAGGATTCAGTATGACCTTGACAACCCTCATATAATGTTGTAATCAAGTGAATACAATCTGTTGAAGTAACACCGCTTGGAAAGTAATTACAAGTCATAGTCGGCACACATGATGAAGTTGGCCTAAACCATATTTGATGGTCGGACTAAATAGGTGTGAACTGTCCACTATATATTATCCAAGTCTGCGAATCATTTAGACGGACAAGCAACACAAATAGAACACAACTAAATGTGGATTCTTTTATAGTTTGTAGACTTGTGGTTAACACAGCAGAGACAAAGGATGCACATAAGAATGACTTGCAGTTACCACAACAGAGACGAAGGATATATATAAGAAGACCTTGCAGTTACCACAGTAGATATGGAGTATAAATATACATTGCAGACACCACAGCAAAGATTGTGATCATACTGTGTTGGTATAAGCGAATGTCTCTAATGTAATACAGGGTTGGGATAAGTGAATGTCTCAAGAAGGATTGTGGTCATACTGTAATGAAAAATGCGGAATTATATATGGGTATAATATATAAGTATACATAAATACAAAGTAAGCGCTCCAGAATAGAAAAGGATGTGAATTGATAAGAAGGAAAAACTGCGGTCAATTCTGGAAAGATTGCAGTCAAAATCTATCTAGTTCAAAGTCTGGAAGAAATATATATTATGTGATAGAATGTGACATCATCAGGACTAAGATACAAGTGTAAGAGTTATGATGAATTTTGAAGTGTAAAGGAAGGAAGGTAAATCTGTGATTTACCTTCCCACAATAAAAGTGTTATCTCTGCCTAACGTTTGTGTCTTGTGCATTTTGATAATTGACTTGATGAAAGATTACCTAAGAGAAGACATAAGAAATGTAAGCAAGCTCACAAGTAATTATCAAGAAGAGAATTTGTATTAACCTTAAGCCCTCAAAATTTTCAACATGGTATCAGAGATTTGGTTACAAGAAAGGGCTATTAGTGATACTTCAATTCGGATGCATGGGTTAAACAAGCTCGAACTCCTCTGAAGTTTCAGGATGAACTACAGTGATATATGTATCTCTAAGATTTCAGATGGATTCAACAAAGATAAGGTGTGGATCTACCAAAGTGATTATCCTCGGCATATCTCTGTAATTTTCAGTAAATGGAAAATCAAGAAGTTCAGATCACAGTGATCACAGTGCAAACTAGTCAAAGAATATTTTTTGGATGGTTAATTATAGTGCTGCAGTTTGGATGGAGCCACAGAATCTCCTTGGAATTCCTCTAAGGTTTCTGTGATGAGATCAGTGAGATAACTTCAGACCTCCACAAAGAGGCATCACAGAAATGTGGATGGATGATCTCAATCAGACTTTTGGTCTATATCACAATTTGGCTAAGGTCTCGGTACTATGAAAATAAGGTGATGCTAGGTGTCAAGTATTGTCACAATAAATGACCTCGGTGATTCTAGATATAGTTCTTGGTGGTGTAGTCATGTTATGATGATGAGTGATGATCATGATGCAGCTCGATGCTAGTGACAATATGAATATATGATGTGCATTCTAAAAATTTTGGGGATATACTACAGTTCAGACGGTAATCACATATCACAGTGACATTCCCGGCATGACTAAATAGACAAGACTCTGGTCATTATTTCTACCATAGTAATAGAACTATGATACTATGATAATTAGTAGTGCTCACATCCTTGCAATAATACAGTCTGAAAGTTCAACTACACAAATGAATGACATATGATCTCAAGTCTAGAATAGCCTAAGAAGAATTTCATTCAAGGAAGAACAAGGTGAAGATCTCCTCTTCACTTGCCAAGTAAGTATATTTCATTTTCATTTTAATTTTTGGTTTAATAACTTTGATTTGCAAGGAGATACATAAGGTGGTTGTATTACTGAAGATCCTTGCATGAAACAGGGAGGATAGTCATGAACCTCATAGATAACTGAAGTCATAGATAAGGGTCTCCTTTGAATTCATGTAAAGGAACTCTTAAGGTTCTCTCACATGAAAAATATTGGAGACACAAAATAAGTTGAAAGAAGAATTATGAACAGTACAAGAAAGTTCATGCCACCAGAAGGAATGGAAAGACGGAGTAAGAGATCATCAAGACTAGTCTTTCTCATTATAAGTCCATTTATAGCTCCTAGATTCTACTTAAGAATTAATGCGATGTGACATCATGGAAGTATAAGAAACAAGAACTCATATGATCATGAGGGTAACAAAAATCATGGGATAAGTAAGTTACCTCACTCATCAATCTAGGGTGTCTATGGAAGAAGACAAGTTGAAGGCAATATTTTTGCAGAACTCAAACATTTGTAGAAAAGGAAGAACCTGATTCAAAGAAAATCTGAGAAAGAAGAAGCAAGGAATCTACACTACGATTGAGATCATATTCTTCTTTAAGTGATTTATGTTGGTTATATGATAGGAAGCATTGTAGCATCCTAATGAAAGCATGGAGGAGCTCCTAGTGAATCAGCTCTAAGAAAACCTCTCTGATAACATCACTAATGGAAAGCAGTCATCAAGAGAAAAGGTCATCATGGAAACAGATTTCTGGGATATTGATTAAGCATGCCAAGAGAATGAAGCTTTTAATTCTTGAGAACTTTCTACAGGATGACTCAATGGAAAAAGGGTATGAGGTATGTATATATTTATATGCTAACATTGGATGTTGTGAATTCATGTCATATGGTTGCAGGTAATGAACTTCTGTATTTAGAAGTATGATCTATGGAGGAGTATCTCTCAGTGCATGGACAGATGAAATCAACATAATATGTCCTCATGAAATATGAGGTGGTTTTATATGAACAAGAAAATAGAAAATTTATAAGTTCCTGGGAATTAAGAATGTGCAGAAAGGAAGAGATCATGAAATGCAACCATGTCAAGAGGCAGTTGTCATTCGGAGGCCAAGAAGATGTGACTAGAAGATATTCTGTAAATATATGTAGACTCTGACAGAAGTCTAGTAAAGAAAAATACCCTTGGAAAAACATATCATTAGGAGATGTGTCAATCTATATGAAGGATTTCGATGCTTACAGAAATATGTCATGGTGAAATATCATCACTGAGGTAACTTTTGTCTTTAAAATTTCATATGTAAATATTTATTTGGAAGAATTTTTGCAGGGCTGCTAATCATGAGAAAGGATGTATGATCATGGAAGATGATTCGAAGGAAAGAAGCATGGCACAATAGTGAATCAGATAAGGAATTTTGATGAATCACTTTCTGATAGTTGACATGACTCAGGATGAAAGTGATGGATGATATGTGCCCTATGAAGCTAAAAGTTGAAGATTCCTCAATATCGAAAATCCATGACATCGAGGACAAGAATTCTTCATGATCAGCTGGGTGTCTCACCATTGTTGCTAGAAGTCCCTTGTTAAGAGGGACCATGATTATAAGTTTCTTACTTAGAAGAAACTTGGTAATTCCTAAGAATGAGTTTAGGTACATTCCTCGTATTGGAATGAGTAAATTCCCTTGTGGAATAGTTCCTCCCTAGTTGAGAGGGAGAGATAGACACATCATTCTGGTCTTGGGAAGATAGAATGGAGGATTGGGTAATCATCTGGTATTCGATACTCTTTGAGAATGTGTTAGGGCATTCAAGATAAGAGTAGTCGGGGACCGATATTCTTTGAGGGCTAGATACCCAAGAGAAGAATAGTCCAATAAGGTCATACTTTGGGAACACCTGGGTGGAGTATGTACCTTGGAGAGATAATGACGAAGGTGTCTATAAGTCATGTGTCTCGCCAGCATTGTAGCCCATTGTCTCGTTGAGAGATGGGGTTGTTAGTCAAGGCCTTGGACTAGGACAATGTTGGTTGATATGATGCTATACAGAAGTGATTACTAATCCGATTCTTCTTATGAGATTCTTCAGTTTGAAAGTGACCATATACTTGTATGAATACTTCCCTAGTTAAGAGGGAGTGTTGAAAAGTGTAACTAGGTCGGTCTTCATGTTGGCTATGTAATTATATATTTATGTATAGAAGATGTCTATGATAATAAAAAGTATTTTTGGTATACTTGTCTCATGGGTTTCATGAGAAATATTTTATTATGTAGATATACTTCTTCTTGATGTCTATTAGGTTTATGTCTTCTAGGAATAAATACAATTAGGTGTCATAGTCATGAAGGATTCACAGCCCTCATATAATGTTGTAATCAAGTGAAGACAATCTGCTGAAGTAAAACCGCTTGGAAAGTAAGTCATGGTCAGCTCACATGATGAAGTCAGCCTAAACCATATTTGATGGTCGGCCTAAATAGGTGTGAATTATCCACTATATATTAGCCAAGTCTGCGGATCATTTGGATGGACAAGCAACACAGATAGCACACAATCAAATGCGGATTCTCTTATAGTTTGCAGACTTGTGGTTACCACAGCAGAGACGGAGGATGCACATACGAATGACTTGCGGTTACCACAACAGAGACGGAGGATATATATAAGAATACCTTGCAGTTGGATATATATAAGAATACCTTGTAGTTAGATATGAATGACTTGCGGTTACCACAACAGAGATGGAGAATAAATATACATTGTGGACACCACAGCAAGGATTGTGATCATACTGTGCTGGTATTAATGAATGTCTCTAATGTAATATATTGTTGGGATAAGTGAATGTCTCAAGAAGGATTGCAGTCTTATTGCAATGAAAAATTTTGAATTCTATATGGGTATAATACAGAAGTATACATAAATACAAATTAAGGGCTCTAGAATAGAAAAGGATGTGAATTGATAAGAACAAGAAATTGCAGTCAATTATGGAAAGATTGCGGTCAAACTATATCTAGTTCAAAGTCTGAAAGAAATATATATTATGTGATAGAATGTGACATCATCAGAACTAAGATACAAGTGTAAGAGTTATGATGAATTTTGAAGTGTAAAGGAAGGAAGGTAAATCTGTGATTTACATTCCCACAACAAAAGTGTTATCCCTGCCTAACGTTCGTGTCCTGTGCATTTTGATAATTGACTTGATGAAATATTAACTAAGAGAATACATAAGCAATGTAAGCAAGCTCACAAGTAATTTTCAAGAAGGGAATTTGTATTAACGTTAAGTCCTCAAAATTCTCAACAGTTATGTTTTCATGTTTTTCATGTTGGTTTTTCTTTTCAATAGGTTCATCATTGTAAATATTTCATCGAGCTAAGTTATAAGGCTCAATGTGAAGTATGTTTTGGTTTTCAGTGGTTTTTACTAGTTTTAGGTGTCATTGAACACTGAGGACGATGTTCCCCATTGGGGAGGGGTTTGTAATAGTCCTGAGTTAAAAATCTATCTAATAAAGCTAATAAAGGAAAAATAATGACCAAGTTCATGGGACATGTATTCCAAGCTGAATGTTGGAAAAAAATATAGTGATGGGGATCACTTATGATTAATTAATGGCTTTGGAAATTGGAAAAGGCAATGGAAAAGGCTTTGGAAAGGAATGAGGCATTTATTGGCATTTTATATATGAAAACAATGGAAAATAGGAGAAGATGAAGGTGAAAGTTAAAAAGTTTCACGCAAGGAGAAAAATGAAGGTGAAAGGTAAAAAGTTTCACGCGAGGAGAAAAATGAAGGAACATAATGGAAAATGAAGAAAATAGAGGCCTCATTGATAAAAAGGCTTATGAGGATCAGTTCATGGCTTTTGTCAGTTTAGAATTTTGTCAGTTTTAGCTTGGAGCTCTCTCTATATTCTCTCTCATACTCTTGGACACTTAAAGTTTTCTTGGAGCACTCTTGGAGGAGTGTGGCATACTTGGATTTGGAGCAAGAAGGCAAACGAAAATTAGAAAAGTGTAATAGGGAATCGGGATCAGAAACTACAACGTATTTTACTTTGCAAGTACTGAATTACATGTATGATTTCCTTGATCATTTTGACATGCATGGCACATGCATGTGTTTTCTTGGTATGATCTATCATTGGCATGGAGGATTGCCTGGATTGATAGTGGTTTTTCCTAGCCTTTCCATTTCATGGACAACCATGGCGTTGTGGGCTTTCCCTTTTGTTTTCTGATTGGTGCTCATGTTCCATATGGTTGTGGGTTGAGTTATTAGTTCCTAGAGGCTTGGTTGGACAAACACTCTAGAAGCCTTGTAATAGCTTGGGTTGACTTACTAGTCCTATAAGCCTTGGTTAGAAAAATGCTCAGGAGCCCTTGGTGGGTTGAGTTACTAGTCTTGGAATTCTTGGTTGGACAAATGCTCTGGAGCCCGACGAAAACTGTGGGTTGAGTTACTAGTCCTGAAATCAAGGTTGGAATAAATTCTCTGGTTCCCTATACATCTTTGGTAGAGATCAATCTAGTGATGGTTAGTGATGTCCAACTGTGAGGTGGAATCAATGGTTGAGGATTGAGGTTCTTTGGCCTTTGGAATCCCTGGTTTAGTTTTTCTTAGTTTTTCTTGGAATATGGCACGGTGGTGATTGGTTGAAAGAGAGATTTGGCTCATCCTAATCTATAGTTGGGTGGTATGTGTAAGTCCCTGACTTGGTTTCATTTTTCATATGTTAATAAGAGATATTTTCCTCTTGTATTTTATGGGTAAATTTACTTGTTATTATGTGATCTTAATGGTTGTTCTATCATTGTTATTATGTTGGTTATATGCTATTTATAAGCATGGATTTATGTCAGATTCTAGTTATGTCTCTCATCATATTTTGATTAGTAAATGAATGGATAATTAATGTATGACCTAATAGATGATATTGCAGTTATGATGAGAAGGCATCAAACCTTCTTGAAGAATCTTACATAAGTATGAAGTTCCATTGTTCAACTATATTGTTATGACCTGTACATTACATGTAGATGATTTGTTTGAAAAATTTCCTATCATGGTTGGGATGAGTCAGGTCAGGTGTTTGTCAATTTAATTGTATTAAATTAATTACATAAATCATCGACCAGGGCTTGTAAACTGACGAAGTGTACTGTACTATATGTGCTAGAAGTATTTTCTTATTAAAGTTAAATTAGATGATTAATGTAGATTCTCACACTCTTATCTTTCTCTTTCTAAAATATAAAATTGGCACTCTTAACACAATCCCAAACTTCTAAAATATACTCACACTTACATAATGAAACTAAAGTAATGTTCTCACTTTCAAAATGAAATTAAAGCAACTTTTGAAATTAAACTAAAGCAATCTTACTTCTACAAACTAAGATTCATAAAACAGGATACGTATCTACTGGATCAACTGATCACATCACACAAGAATTATTCTAACACTCATTTGCGTAAAAACTAAAATAAAATCACACTTGCATTCTCAATATCAATCACTTTGAAACATAAATTGTAAAGAAATTTTATGAAATTACACTACAACGGCAAAGAAAACTGAATCAAATTAAATCATTCCATTATTTCTTACTTAATTAAAATTGATACAAAATATCAATCTGAAACATGCAATTAACTAATGTACTAAAACAAATGAGAGAACTTATAAACACGAAACCTTATTGTTTACAAGGGCCCTCCACAAACAAATAGTCACAGGATCCATGTGAACATTAAGCTACGCATTAGAGATATAAAGGATTTCTTCAATTCAGAGTAAAATGTAGTTTTCAAATGATAACTATCACGTCCAATGTCTATTACATTCACGTTTTCTGCATGGTATTTATAGAGCCTGTATCAATTAATTGTTCAAGGCCTTTATGCCTACCATTGCTAACAAACTTCTAATTTTTAACTTTAAAGAGATAACATGATATCGTCTCTCATGATTTTATATTTAACACAACAAATCATGAGGCGTGCATTTCGAACCCTCACACGCCTGTTACAGCCACCATGTTGAAATTTTCCTTTAACCACTCATTCGAACCTTCCTCCACTGATTTGGCTAAAATAGATAGGAGGAAATTGTTGGATACATTAATCTCCACCTGTCCATATATTATGTTCCTTAGCTGACACCTCAGATCCTGGTATACCATGGAGTTGGCTACAAAAACATAGATTAATTGCAAAATCATGTTAATTCGTAGCTGATACAAATATTAACTTAATAATAAATAACATTATTAACTATGAAATATAAGACAATTAGATACCTTGCCATGCCAAAAATCATGTAGCCTGATGCTTTTTGAGTGATTATGATGGTCAAAGAGAATAAAATACGTAAGAGAGAATGAAAAAAATGATGCAATTATGCGACTCAACATTCCCCCACACAGAGGTCATTGCATGTCCTCATGCAAAAATTCAAAACTAATTTCTCTTGTTTAGTGTTGCAATTCTCCAGAAACTTGAGCTAATACATCCAAATTTGTTTTATTCATTCTCTTTCTAGCAATGGTCATCCTATGCTTCCTCATCGAAATCTTGTACTTTAAGTCGATGACCTTCCTTTTTAGAGGCTTGTTCTTTTCCTTCAACTTTTTATTCTTCTTATGCCATACACCTAGGTGCAATATAATGTTATCATTATGGGTCCTTTGTATTTCATTTTGTGCTTTTTCAGTATCTCCAATTCATAGATTTCTTGATTTAAAGTATTGATGATTGGAGGTTCTTGTGGATTGACAGGTTGCATTTCTTCCACCTGATTTGAATCAGATGTTCTCTTTTCTAGAAACTCAATATAATCATAAATATTTGGTTGCATTGGGTCAATTTCTGGTGACCTTCTCCTTGGTGATGAAACAGTAGGTGAGGGAAACTTTGATTCCTCCTCCACTAAAAATAAACATACTTTGTGCATGGTTCCTTTAATACTTTGTGAAGCCTTGCACTTATCCTTATAGTGGATGAAGGAGGTACTTGTTTTTTAATATTTCTCCTTTCTATTTTAGTTGCTTCTATTTCCCTTCTGGATGTATTCACTTCTTTCTGGCTGGCTTTATTTCTTATAATATCTTTCTTCCTTATATTTTCCAAGATATTTACCAAAGGAGTTTCATCTTTTGAATTTTGTTCCCATTCTGGAGGGTTTTCGACAGAGCTTTTAGTCATTTTCTTCCTTCCTCTCCTTGCTTTGTTGTTGTTAGGTTTCTCTTGTTTCTCTTCTTTAAAATTATTCCTAGTTAGGAAGCTATCCCAATTTTCTCCTAGGCTTTCAAGATGGAATTCAATAATTATTTTCACCAAGCCATGATGATACATGGTTTTTTCTATGAACTCTATCTTTCTTTGAACATTTCCAGACATTTTCTTCAGGTTGTTTAATAGAAAATAAGGAAGTTTGGCGTTCCATTCTAGAAAATGCACCATCAGACGAATATGGTAGAATAGCATACTACCAAATCTACCTTCACATGTAATATATTTCTGAAGTATTAGCAATAAGCTTATCCATTTAATTTTAAGTGTTGTACTATGAATACCTTTCTTGAAGATAGTAGTATCCATACCTTGATTTATTAAGAAAGTTTTCCACTCATCTCCTTCAATGCCTCTGCTTTTTAACCATCTTTCTTAGGTCCTTGGAAGTGCAGTTTCTTCGGTAATGAAAGACTTTGTCACCACAAAATTGATGTCTCCAATTTCGACTTCCACTCCATTAAAGGCCCTAGCAAACATTTTGGTCACCTTTTTGTCATAACTGTCAAAATTTTCTATGATTTGTAACCATTGTGCTTCCTGCAACATCTGCTTAACCTGCGGGTATCCCTCTATAAATTTTCTTCCTTCTAGTTATGTTCAGACAATAACACCTATGATTGAGAAGTTTTACCTCACAATTTTCTTCTTGACAACGTATGAGATAATGGTAGGGTTATGAGAGAATGGCTTCGGTGAGAGTCTGAATGAGAGTGAAAAGGAAAAAAGTGAATTGGTCGTTTAGATGACATGGTATAAGTATTTGTTGGGTGGTTTTAACAGTGAATTCGAAATTCGAAATTGGAGTGGTTTGTAATAATGAGCGATGAGTGGGTATTTTACAGCTTCTTTACCAATATGACAAGATCCCAAATTTCAATAATTATTGTTTTTGAAATGGTGGTACCAACGTCTACATAATTTCATATATCAAGGTTTTAAACCTTATTATTAAGTTAAATATTTGCATACCTTTGAGTTGATGATTCTAACATTTAATTTCTCCTTTTGAATTATATTCAGGTGCTCCCAATGGTGGATTTTATCATTCCTTCAATTACTTCAATCAATGATTCATGTCAATCATCAGCTACATAAATTTGTCAAAGTTGTAGATTCTTAGCAATTCTATAGCTAATTATTTTGAAGGAAAAAACAACAAAGAGAGGAATAAAGAAAAATGGGAATGAGATTGGGGTTGAAAAATAAAATTTAGGATGCCAAAAGAATTTGGTTTTCACCCTAGATTTTTTGTATAAATATGCCAACATTTGTTGGTTTTCATGTTTATACAGTTTTATTATTATTATTATTATTATTATATTCATTTTTTTAAATATATATTTTTTTATTATTGTTACACGTTATTTTTTCACCATGACATTTGACTATCTGTATGGGTCTATCACCACCTATATCATGTTCACTTAGAAGTCAAAAATCTTAATGTTCCTGAATCAAGTCTTGGAATTGGAGAAAAGCTCTATAAAACCCTTAAAATTCTACCTCCGCACTTTTTCTAGCCTTTTCCTGCGGGTGCGCTGATGTTGGGTCTATAAACTGCGGCAACCCCCGCACTTTTTGCTACTATTACCTGCAAACCCCCGTGAAAAGAAAAATAAAATAAAAAGTAAATTCTATAAGCCTAGTTGGTCGAATATTCTCCCAAATGGAAGCTTCTAGAGTCGCGATTAGTTCGAGCTTTATCCCTCCACTCATGGAGATTATCCCTTGGTCCATGGAGCTCAAATCCATTCATGAGAGCAATCCATCTCCCTCTTCATGGAACTGAAATTACCTCCATTTCCCTATAAATTAAGATCAAGTTTCAAGTTGAAGGGTAGACAAACATAAATTATAGATGAATTGCTGAAGAGAATTCATAAGAGTGCATACTTTATACACTAGTGAGTTGTTGTTGGCATGAGAATGATCACACACTTGTTTCCATAACTCCATGTTGGTATTCAGAGAGGAAGGCTTATCAAACTGAAGGAGAAACAATTGTTCAAGACCCCAGGAGAAATATGTACGACATCAAGGCATCAGGTTGTAATATTACTCTTTCTATTGAAGATAATACATATGGATCTCTTTTTCTCATTGAGTTGTTCTTATTCTTATTGAAATAACATCAATACTTAGACTCCTTTATCACTAATTTGGGTTAAATTTTCTTTATTATTATATGTTGTAGATGCTTTGATTCTTTTGTCTTGTTTGTGATTGCAGGTTCTACTTAGTTAAGAATCCACTTTGGAGCGATGAGACAAAAGATTGCATCAAACGTTGGATTTCAAGGTAGGGGCATATCCTTTCTACTTTCTTATAATAATTCGTAAATGCATTTAACCTAGAGAAAAAGGTTTCCAAATGGATGTTTTTTTCTAGATATTCGTTGAATACAAGGGAAATCGCTCTTTTCCGCAAGAGGGATTAATCCGCATAACAAAATGGCGACCATACTGGGGAACTAGAACTTAGTTTTCTTTATTTGTTTTCAGTTTGAATTTTAAGTTTTATGATTTTGAATTCTCTAAGTCAGGTTGGGAAGATAAATTTTAAGAATCCCTAAAAACGAGAGTTGATTATTTATTTTTCCAAGTTTTTCGTTGCCTCCGCAATTTTTAGTTCAAAACAGTGCCCATGCGCTCTGTTTTCCATTAGAAACTGCGCACCCCCCAGAAATTTTTGAAAAAATTAATTTTTTCTTTTTTAGAGCCAAATACCCTAATTCTTCAAGTTTTCCCTGATCCATTTACAGTCTCATCAGTCTTTGTTAATTTAATTGGGTGTTTTGAGTTTCTTTTTTGAGAAATTATTAATTTGATTTCCTTTGGTAATTACTTTGAGTTTTGTCTAAGTCCCTTAACAATTTTTCATCATTTTTCTTTTGTCTCAGTCTCTGAGTGTTAATCGCCTTTGAGTGTTTTTACTTTTGACCTTCGGAATTCTCACCCAATTTTCTTTACTTACACTTGATTGGTTCTTTCGATTACATTAGTGAAGGAGAATACTCTTGTTGTTCTTTCGTTGATTTTGGAATCATCTTGTGTAAGAGAATTATCTTGCATAGATTACATTTGCATAGTTTTCAAGTGAATTGTGCACAGATTACAACTGCATAGTTTATATTCTGGAAAAATCAATCGTAGATTTAGAGCAGTTTCTTTGATTTGAATTTACATGTTTTTATGCTTGTTTTTAAAAAAAACATAAAAATAAAAAAATTGGAATTGAAAAAGCATTAGTTTTTCTTGATCAAATTAATGCATTAGAGAATTTTTTATATTTTCTCTTATTTATCAATTTTTTGCATTATTGGAAGTGAATGGAAACTCTCTCCTTACTTTAGTTAGGATTCATCAAATTGAAAAGATTACATTATCATATTCGATTGCATTTATTTTTTGGTCAGGTCATAACAACATTGGTTTCATATCCATTTACCCTTTGAGTAATAACAGCCCAAATTACATAGCGCTTAATAAAATTCATCTAGAAATTTTTACATTTTCTAGGGCTCTTTCCACCAATATAGTTCAGGATTAGTGCTTTGGAATAGGGAGTAGTTAGCTTTCCAAAGCAAATAAACATACAATAGTATCTTGTGGTAAGTAAAAATTCCAATTGTTGCAATTGTGCTCTAGGAAGCTCTTCTTAAAAGAGTCAAGCATGAGATCATGTCGAACCTAATGAGGTAATCGTACCTATCTCATTGGCAAAGATTGAAGATATACACGTAATACAAACGATAAACCTCGAATTAACCATTGTCGAGGAGCCTGGGGTCACTTTTTAGCAAACCTCGGATTTACCATGTCGAGGAGCTTTCAAGGGGATTGAGCTTGATACTTTGCCCTTGCGTGTATATCGGATCATAGATTGTTCCCCTAGGTGCATTTTTCTCTGTTAGTGACCTTAGTTGCCATAATATTTAGGATTTTTCCCAAGGTAATGGTGGAGGGAAGGTCCCACTATACCTGGAGTAGACGTTGACTAGACTCACTTGGACTTTCTAGAGGGTACTCTTCACTTCGAGATGGCATAGTGAATATACTTGCACCAGACTGTTTCATTAATTAGGTTATCAGGGTAATTGTTCTGACCGCTAGTTTTTCACATTGATCTCAGTGACGTTGGATTTCATCACCAACTAGTGATTTCACTCTGAAAACAAACTTTTTGTGTGTGGTTTGACTCCTAGATTCGATAACGCATGTTCATTTGTTTGTTTTTATTTTTCAGAGACCTTAGGTGTGGATTGTGAATTTGAATTATTATTAAAATCCACTGAAGTTGAATCTAATGGAAAAATTTCTAGAATTTACCAACCAAGGAACCCCTCTTAATGAGAATCCTAGTACTTTTTCTTGCTTTGGAAATGTTGGTCTTCCTTATATGGCTACATTGTCATTACCTGGATTTACCATAGGTTTACCGATATGGTTATTTTCAACTTCGTTGGCCTCGAATACTCAAATTGTTCCACCTCAACCAGATGCTTCACCTCAACAGAGTTCACCAACTCAACATCACCAACCTCATGTTGACCCTTTACCTTCTTCGCCAAACATGTCTTCCTCCTTTTCTTCTTATTCGCTTGGTAAAAGTCTTGACGCTAGTAACCAGGTGGCTAAGAAGAAGAAGAAAAAGCAAGATAAGAAAGAAGTCAACCAAACAACCATGGTTGTAAGTGTTAGTAATGTTGAGGAAACCTCCAACATGCATCATAAACCCAAATACCCTTGCAAGCTTTGTAAGGGTGACCACTTCCTTATCAATTGTCCTGGTATTCCTAAGGTGCTGGAAGTATGGTCAGAAAAATCTTATCAACTTACTGTTGATCCATCAACCAATGATTGTCAAGTTCCTGGGAAAAAGGGTAAAGTTAGATTTCCTTGTAGGTTATGCAAAGCGAGTCATCAAACTCACATTTTCCCTCACATGGATGAAGCCTCAAAATTTTTAGAAAACCTTACTGTTCCACAGCAACAACTTCCAACTGGTTACCATAAACTTTCTTCCAACCTATCGTCAGTTGACGAAGTGATTGATCTAATTCCAGGTACAGTCAATCCCACTCTTCCATTGGAGAGTAAAACTCATATTACTCAGGTTGATGAACCATTAGTTGATCAAGTGGTCGACTTGATTTCACATTCGGTCGATCCCACTCTCCCTGTAGAGAGTGAAATTCATACCGCTCAGGTTCTTCTTGTTACATCGGATTCTTCTACGCTAGGGGGCATTTCACCTATTTCTTCAAAACCCCCTCCAAGTACCGAGGTATTTTCCTTGGATTGGAATAGACTGACAGAACCTCGTTTTCCCTCTTCCATCCCTTTCCAAATAATTGTGAAGGTTTTTGGTAAGAATGTGCGTCGCACAAATGTAGATGAAGGTGCTTCTGTGAGTATTTTAGCCTCAACTGCTTGGCAAGCTTTGGGTTCCCCTTCGCTTGTGCCTGTTACACAGAATCTATTAGCTTTTAATAGAACCATTAGTGAACCTTTAGGGATCCTTCCTAAGTTTCCCATTAAATTGGAAGGTAAAACTGTCTATATTGATCTTATGGTAGTCTGAGGCCCCTTCGATTTCAATTTTCTCCTTGGGTGAGAGTATGTCTATGCAATGAAATTCGTCGCATCGACACTCTTTCTCGTGATTTCTTTCCCTCACAATGGGAACATTGTGACTGTTGAGCAGCTTTCATTCGTTAGTCTTGATTCAACTACCAATAATCTGACACCCCTAAATTTTCCTTATACGAAAGTGGTATCTACCCTGCCACAGGTTCATTATGTGGCAACAATTCCCATGTTTTCATTTATCGATGAAAGTGAGCCTCTCATTTTTTTCTCGACTTCTTTTGATTTAGATCCAGTAATTGACATGGTGAACCCTATGGGATTATTTGAACGCGATGTTATTATCCCTATTGAGTCCCTTGACATGGATTCCTTCCATAGAACTATTCTTCATTTTGATGAAGAACTCTTGGAGGCCATGATTGATGTGTGTCCCTTGACATGCGTTTGTTACAGTTGGAAGCCCTGATCAAGGTTCCTATGAGAATGGTTCTTTTACTGTGTCAACCTCGTTAAAAAATGAAACATATATTTATGAGCATAGTTCCTTTTCTTGTGTCAAGCTCGTTAAAAAATGAAACAAGGTTCCATGAGGAGATTTATGGATACTGTGTCAACCTTGTTAAAAAATGAAACAAGTTACCTTGAGGATAGTTCTTTTACTGTGTCAACCTTGTTAAAAAATGAATCAGGCAATGAGCATAGTTATTTTCCTATGTCAATCTCATTAAAAAAATGAAACAAATCCTCTCCTAATTAAGTCGAGTCTTTGACTAGATCTCGTAAGTGTCAAGTCAATTCTTTCATCTGATCTCGTAAATGAACCTTCATTCCATCCAGATATTAGTAACCATTAGTCTACTTAGTTGAATGAAATGAAGCTTGGGGGGCATGTGCTCTAGCAAGTTATGCTTGGGGAACGTTGAAAATTATCTCAAGCATGATTTTTCCTTTGTTTCAAGCTTGTGTAAAAATGAAACAAACCTATCTCAATTTCAAGCTTGTGTAAAAATGAAACAAACCTATCTCAAGCATGATTTTTCCTTTGTTTCAAGCTTGTGTAAAAATGAAACAAACCTATCTCAAGCATGATTTATTTTTTTTCATGTAGAAATTTATTAATACTGATAGTATTACTGGATTCTCCTGATCTAAAAAATTAATCTTATGTTAAATACATAATCCTTCCACTTAATTCTTTGCGGAAATGAAATCGCCAATTGCAAAACATATGAAGAAAATCAATCGCACCTAAACATAGTTGTTTAACGGGAAAGCTTAAAGCTAAAAACCCCAACTATCATATATTATGCAATATATCAATGGAATCATGTAACAATCTCATACAAATCTTAGTACATCAAGCTCTCAGTACAATATAGAATCATCACACACTTTCATGCAGAAATTTTCATATCTATGCACCAATTTCTTGCCTCCTGACAACTTGCCTCCATTGTGCAATCCCTGCTGAAGAAGACATCTGAATGAATTAGAATTGGCCTTGCCTTGACTGTGTAATCCTCATTGGCATATCCAATGTGTGTCAGATGCATTGAATGCATCACTATAGTCACAACAGATAGTCCATCTCACCCTTTCACATATCTCTTCACTGGGTCTCCACTGGAACTGACATGCAAGTAGTTAATTGTTGTATTTGTTTAGTTGCAAGTGAGTTATTAGTTATGAATTAATTCACTAAACTCTCACTAGTGCATCGTTAGTTAGAACTAGATACAACTAGCACAACTGAGTTTAACTCACTTAACTGAGTTAAACTAAATAACAACTTCCATAACTACTCTTCCAACTCTGTCACAACTTTGCCACGTCAGTTCTAACTAAGTCCTTCATGCATGAGTCACCAACCACCCTAGGAATTGCGTAATTCCTTCAGCCCACTGATTTTCCAAATATGTTCACTGAAATAAACTACTCCAAGAGAATAAGTTGATATTTATTGTCGGATTATTATTAAGGGCTAATAATAATCGACATGCATCTATTTTTAGATTGACGATCTATAAATATACTTTGCCCAATATTCTAAAAATAGAATTTTATCTATTTTTCATATTTGACCAACCATCTACAAATAGCATCCTGCAACTTATAGAATATGCTGACCATGTCTAAAAATAGACATACACCTAAAAATAGCCTGCGAGCCCCACTTAGTGAAGGTGCTTAATTTTCACTAAGCTCATCATCTTGTTGAATCTCAACACTCCCTCTCAACAAGATAGGGATTATCCTTCACCCTGATCCTGCCTCTATGGTATTCGAATTTTCTCCTGCTAAGCGCCTTTGTCATAATATCTGCATCCTGATCTTCCATAGGAATGTACTGGAGCAACATGATCTTCCGCTGCACACAATCTCTGATATGATGATACCGGATATCTATATGCTTAGATATATCATGAAACATGGGATTAATAGAGAGTTTAATGCAACTCTAATTATAAAAATGTATCACTGTAGGATCTAAATGAGAACCAGACAAACTGACCAAGATCTTACTCATCCAGATAGCCTCACATGCAGCTTGACTTGTTGCCATGTATTCTGCTTCCGCTGAACTGAGTGCCACGGATATTTATTTACTGTTGTACCAAGAAACTGTCGTAGATCTGATACTAAAAACCCCTCCTTATGTGTTATTTATGTCCGTTGGGCTTCTTGCCCAATATGCATCCATGAAGCCATGCAGCTTCACCTCATCCATCTGTCTGTACCATAAGCCATACTCAGATGTGCCCCTGAGATACCTCAGGACATGCTTGCCTGCCTTCCAAAAGAGCTAGGTAGGCTTAACCATCGCTTTACTAAGTTGGTTCACCGCATAGCATATGTTCAGTCTTGTATTAACTAAATACATGAGCGAACCCACCAACTGTCGATAAATAGTGGCATCCACTACCTCTGCCGATGTAGCATCCTCTTTCCTCCAATTTCTTGGAAGAGGAGTATCCATGGGCTTGCAGTCCTCCATGTGAAACTTACCAAGTATCTCCCGAGCATACTTGCCTTGAGACACAAATAATTCACCTTCTCGCTGCCATATTTCCAATCCAAGGAAATAATGAAGGAGGCCCAAATCCTTCATCTCAAACTCCTTTGCAAGATCTGCCTTGCATGAGTGTATCAACTGCTTATCACCCGTTAGTATTAAATCATCAACATAAAGAACAATTATTAAAATCTTACCCTCCACCACAATTTGGTACAGGTTTGCATCCGCCTCACTCTTGGTGAAGCCAATTCTAGTGAAATAGCTATCAATATATGTGTACCAAGCACGTGGTGCTTGCTTCAGCCCATACAACGCTCTTTTGAGTCTGCACACATGTGACTCGCTACTAAAGATCTCAAATCCTTCAGGCTGCTCAATGTACACCTCTTCCTCAATGATCCCATTAAGGAACGCAATCGTCACATCCATCTGATGAATGCGCTAACCCATCTGTGCTGAGAGAGTAAGGATGGTCCTTATGGAAGAATATTGTGCGACAGATGCAAAGGTTTCTTCATAATCAATGTCCTCGATCTGTGAGAAGCCCCGAGCAACAAATCTTGCCTTATACTTCTCGACGCTCCATCAGCAGCTTGCTTTACCTTGTAGATCCATCTCGAACCTACCACTGATTTACCCATCGGCCTTGGAACAATCTCCCAAGCACTGTTTCTGACAATGGAGTCATACTCCTCCACCATGGCATCTACCCATGTGGGCTCTTGTGCTGCTTCCTAAAAAGAAGATGGCTCTGTCACGATAAACTTTCTTATAAGAGCCATGTATCCAGTAAATCGTTCAGGTGGTTGTCTCTATCTGCGTTGTGATGTAGGGACTCCTACATTTTGCGCCGCATCAAGCTTCAGTCTCTCAGCTTTTGTGGTATGCCTTCTGCCTGTTCTGATGTTTGGTTCTACATGAGTGGACTCCTCCACTCCATGAACCTCCTCCTGTGGCTGATCCACATCTAGAGGCTCATCTTTGGGAGCAAGTAGCTCCTCCTCTACATGCAAGTGTAGCTCCCACTCAAGTGACAACTTCATGGCCTTCACCTCATTGAATTTTATATCTCGTCGCACCACAGTCATTCGACTGTTCGGAAAATACACCCGATAATTATGGGGTGTTTCTGTGTACCCCACAAATATCCCAACTTCTGCAGTCAGCTCCAGCTTCTTCCTGGCGTTATTTTTCACGTGAATGTAAACAGATGAGCCAAAAATATTCAAATGAGAAATATCAGGCTTCTTATCAATAAAAGCTTCTTCAAGTGTGCTCATGCCAAGTACTCTATGAGGACAATGGTTTTGCACATAAACCGCATTATTGTATGCTTCTGCCCACAAGTGCATCGGTAGGCCCTGGTCATGCGGCATAGCTCATGCACCCACGATCGTTCTGTTCTTCCTCTCCGCGACCCCATTCTGCTGTGGGTTATGAGGCACTATGAGTTCTCTTTGAATTCCTTCTTTGCTACAGAAGTCTTTGAATTCGTTGGAGATATATTCACCACCATTATCACTCCACAAAGCCTTCACTTCCTTCACCGACTCCTTCTCCACCAATGCTTTAAACTCACAGAAATTTGAGAATGTTTCGCTCTTCTTCTGCATGAAGAATATCCAGCATCTACGAGAATATTCATCAACAAAAATAACATAATACCTATTTTTTTCTGTTGAAGCAACTGAGAAAGGTCCACACACGTCTGTGTGAATTCTCTCCAGGATCACCGAAGCATGGTTCTCCTTATCATGAAAGGTAGTCTTCACAAAATAACCCATAGTACATCCCTTGCACTAATCTGACTGTGTAAGAGTACCCTTGGGAATTCTAGTAGAAATCTGCTGCAAAATCTTCAAGGCGCCATGGTGAAGATGGCCCAATCTCCTATGCCATAATTCACCCTCATGCCGGCTCACCACTTCTTTTGCTTTTCCCATCATTGCAGCGCAGACATATACCTCTAGCTTGTAGATATTCTTAACTTGAATCCCTATCCTCTTGGTTTGACCCATTGTTTTTTGTCGCAGGAAATCTTTTCCCTTGCTGAAAACAACATCATAACCTATGTCCTCCAACATGGCGACCGAGACCAAGATCTTCTTTAGACCTAGAACATGCATAACATATTTCAACAGAAATAGTTTACTTGAATCCCTCTCAAAGGTAATGGTTCCAATGTCAGTCGCACTCTATCTACCATCGTCGCCCATCTCTATATGCATTTGGAGATCCTTCTCCTCCAAGTCACTAAACATCTCCTTGTCTCCTATCATATGGAAGGAAGCACCACTATCAAGATACCACACCGATCCCATTGCACTTGAAACCAAGCATGCAATCAAGGAGAAATTAAGTTCAAATTGCAAGGCTAAGGCCTCACCAACTGGAGCTTCAGAAGCCTTCTTGTTCTTCTTTTTATGTGGGCAGTTAGTGCCGAGATGCCGAGATGTCCAATGTGAAGTGTTTTCACTGAAAACACTTCACCTTGGACAAATCCATCTTCTTTCCTTTAACCTCGGATTTTGGATGGGAATTCTTCCCCTTCCATTTCCTTTCTTTGGTATCCAAAGCACAATTCTCTTCATCATCATTCTTCGATGAAGATCCATCCCTGTTATTCCGCCTTATCTCCTCCTACACAAGATCTGACCAAACGTCACTCCCAATCTGGCAGTTTCTTCCGTCCATTAATAGAGTCTTCGTAGCTATGCCAAATCTTCAGAAGCCCAAGGAGATTCAAGCTCACTAAGTCATCATCCACAACTGTAATTCCCACACTCCCCAGCTCATCCCTACATTGGAAAAACTTCGTGAGATATTTTGGAATATTGTCACCCTTCTCCATTTTTATTTTTCTGAGCTTATCTTTCAGCGCCAACTTCCTATGGTCGATGCTGCTTTGGAAAATATCTATTAAAGCCTTCCACATTTCAAATGGAGTGGATTTCCCACGAAGGCTTAACACAACATGGTCTTTCACACCTTCCAACATAATTCTTCTTATCTTCACTACCTTCTTTTGCCATGCGTCAAGTAATGCAGCATCGCTAGAAGTAGGCTTAGGAACATCACTATCGATGAACTCCTTCAGTCCATTATCTTCAAGCACACCTCCATCCTGTCCTTCCAGGCTATGTAGTTCAAGCTACCCTCAAGGGCATACTCCAACCACAACCCATTGAAAACAATTTCAATGAATACTCAACTGTCGCACCAAGAATTTTCAGCAGCAAATTCGAATTGTCTACCAACACAAAACGCAACACCTCTTCAATATTGCAATGTGATTAACACAGCTCTGATACCATGTAAAAATTTATTAATACTGATAGTATTATTGGATTCTCCTGATCTAACAAATTAATCTTATGTTAAATACAAAATCCTTCCACTTAATTCTTTGCGGAAATTAAATCGCCAATTTCAAAACATATCAAGAAAATCAATCGCACATAAACACAGTTATTTAACAAGAAAGCTTAAAGCTAAAAACCCCAACTATCATATATTATGTATATCAATGGAATCATGTAACAATCTCATACAAAGCTTAGTACATCAAGCTCTCAGTACAATATAGATTCGTCACACACTGTCATGCAGAAATTTGCATATCTATGCACCAATTTCTTGCCTCCTGACATCCTGCCTCCACTGCGCAATCCCTACTGAAGAAGACCTTTGAATGAATTCAAATTGGCCTTGCCTTGACTGCGCAATACTCATTGGCATATCCAATGTGTGTCAGATGCATTTAATTCATCATTGTAGTCACAACAGATAGTCCATATCACCCTTTCACCTATCTCTCCACTGGGTCTCCACTGGAACTAACATGCAAGTAGTTAACTGTTGTATTTGTTCAGTTGCAAGTGAGTTATTAGTTATGAATTAATTAACTAATTAATTCACTAAACTCTCACTAGTGTATCTTCAGTTAGAACTAGATACAACTAGCACAACTGAGTTTAACTCACTTAATTGAGTTAAACTAAATAAAAACTCCCATAACTACTCTTCCAACTCTGTCACAACTTTGTCACTTCAGTTCTAATTGATTCCTCCATGCACGAGTCACCAACCACCCTAGGAATTGTGTAATTTCTTCAGCCCACTAACTTTCCAAATCTATTCACTGAAATAAAGTGCTCCAAGAGAATATGTTGATATTTATTGTCAGATTATTATTAAGGGCTAATAATAATCGACATGCATCTATTTTTAGATTGACGATCTATAAATAGACTTCGCCCAATATTCTAAAAATAGAATTTCATCTATTTTTCACATTTGACCAACCATATACAAATAGCATCCTGCAACTTATAGAATATGCTCACCATGTCTAAAAATAGACATACACCTAAAAATAGCCTGCGAGCCCCACTTAGTGAAGGTGCTTAATTTTCACTAAGCTCATCATCTTGTTGAATCTCAACATTTCAAGCTTGTGTAAAAATGAAACAAACCTATCTCAAGCACAATTTCCTCTGTTTCAAGCTTGTGTAAAAATGAAACAAACCTATCTCAAGCACAATTTCCTCTGTTTCAAGCTTGTGTAAAAATGAAACTACTTTCAAGCATAGTTTTCCTCTGTTTCAAGCTTGTATAAAAATGAAACCTAACTCGAGTCCATTTCGGTTATTATTTTCAAGACTTGTTAAAATCATGAAAATCCTAAGATTCTTTAGCTATATTTTCATTCTCGTAAAACACATGAAAATGTCGAGTTATTTCCTTCTTTTCCTGCTCGTAAGTTAATTGAAATTCGGTCCAACTGAGTATACTTTTATCACTTTTTCGGACTCTTTAAAATTACGAAAAAGCGAAACCCTTGAGTTCTCTTTTAAGCCCTTTTCAAACTCTCAAAATATGAAAATATCGCTGAGTACTTGACTATTCGAACTCGTTAAAGTAAATGAACAGACTTCCTTTCAGTATAAGTTTACCCCTTTTCCGGACTGAAATGGACTAATTACGAAAAAGGCATATGTTGACTAATCATGGTCAATAGAGTTCTCTCCTACATTATTTTATCCTTTTTCGGGCTTGAGAGACTAAATTTATGAAAAATAACAACCATGGAGTTTACTTATTTTTTTCTTCTGACTCCCTAAAACTGAAAAACAGCGAGTTTATCCTATACTGGACTCGTTAAAATTTAACAGTAAAGGACCTATCAATTACAAACGGGACCGAACCACTCCTTCTTAGGGTTCGATTTTAATACTATGATGGACTCATCAGAAGGATGAGCTTACACAAACAAGCAAATGTTATCCTCCTCAAGCTTGTCAAAAATACAGAGGTACTTGCCAGTAATGGTGGGGGAAAAGAGACAAAAAGAATCCAACTGTCACCGTTGTTTAGAAAGCAGCATGCCACTCTTGAATACGACACTTTGTCACACTTGTACCTGGGTTGGGAAATCCTTTGTCTAACAGTTAATCAAACCACATTGAAAGTCTTTAGTTGGTTTCTGGGTATTAGATTTAGGTCAAATGTTTCCAAACCATTTGCAGTGTCGTTATGTGTTCAAGAGAGAGTTCAACTAAACCATTCATTGTAAACATTTGTCTCCATTCACGTTGACCATCCCTGAGTCAGTCCTTGCAAAAAAATTCTTCAAAACTTGATCTAATGGTTTTGTGTTGTGGGATTTCTTGCAACGGATCACTTTCTATCGACATCAACTCATCATCTAGAAAGTTGATCTAGAATCCTATCATTACCTTGGGATCTGCATGCCCTAATGGAAAATTTCTCGCCTTTGATGACAAGTTGCATCATTGACCTTCGATCGAACAATTATATGAGTGCTTGACTGCAAATCATTCATTCACACTTCATATATTGTACTGGAGTACTTTTAGAACCATTATCATTATTGGTGGTTTCTCTCACACTTGTTAACGGTTCACATCATTAACCGATAATCAAGTGGTTTCTACCATGTTCAACTTCAACACAATCAATCGCATGGATAGATTCGTACTATTTCGGGAAGTGGAAATCAAGACCCTAGATCTAGTTTCCACCATCCAGATTGCGAGGAGTTTTATTATTCATGATACAGTAGACTAATCATTACAGATGGTTTCACCCATACTGTGTCTACTTTGATGTAATATTGAAACCATATTTGTACCAGAAAATTTAGTTAGTTTTGATCTGAGTATTGGAATTCCTACCTCAACGATGATATATATATATATATATATATATATATATATATATATATATATATATATATATTAAATGTTTTTATATGTTTTCGACCGGTGTCTCCAATCCAATCCTCAGAATGATAAAGAACTTCACTCTTCATAATAACCTCAGACTTCGCACTTTAGGGGGAAATATGTTACACGTTATTTTGTCACCATGACATTTTACTATCTGTATGGGTCTATCAACACCTATATCATGTTCCCTTAGAATTCAAAAACCTTAATGTTCCTGAATCAAGTCTTAGAATTGGAGAAAAGTTCTATAAAACCCTTAAAAGTCTACCTCCGCACTTTTTCTAGCCTTTTCCTATGGGTGTGCTAATGTTTGGTCTATAAACTGCGGCAACCCCTGCAATTTTTGTTACTATTACCTGCGAACCCCCATGAAAATAAAAATAAAAGATAAAGTAAATTATAGAAGCCTAGCTAGCCAAATATTCTCCCCACTGGAAGCTTCTAGATGCACGATCAGTTCGAGCTTTATCCCTCCACTCATGGAGCTTATCCCTTGGTCCATGGAGCTCAAATCCCTTCATGGGAGGAATCCATCTCCCTCTTCATGGAACTTAAACTACCTTCATTTCCCTATAAATTAAGCTCAAGTTTCAGGTTCAAGGGTAGACACACATAGATTGTAAATGAATTGCTAAAGATAATTCATAAGAGTGCATACTTTATACACTAGTGAGTTGTTGTTGGCATGTGAATGATCACACACTTGTGTCCATAACTCCATGTTGGTATTCAGAGAGGAAGTCTTATCAAACTGAAGGAGAAACGATTGTTCAAGACCCCGGGAGAAATCTGTATGACATCAAGACATCAGGTTGTAAGATTACTCTTTTTATTCAAGATAATATATATGGATCTCTTTCTCTCATTGATTTGTTCTTATTATTATTGAAATAACATCAATACTTAGACTTCTTGATCACTAAGTTGGGTTAACTTTTCTTGATTATTATATTTTTCAGATGCTTTGATTCTTTTGTCTTGCCTTTGATTGCAGGTTCTACTTATTGTAGAAGCCACTTTGGAGCGACGGGACAAAATACTGCATTTAATGTTGGATTTCAAGGTAGGGAAATGTCCTCTCTACTTTCTTATAATAATTCTGAAATGCATTTAATCTAGAGAGAAAGGTTTCCAAATGGATGCTTGTTTCTAGCTATTCGTAGAATACTAGGGAGATCTCTCTTGTCCGCAAGAGGGATTAATCCGCATAACAATTATTAATTTTTTTCTTTTCTGAAAGGTTTACAAGTCATGTTGGAGGAGAAATAAAATCCTTCTTAACCAACTTTAAATCAATACTTTCTTGCAAGTTTTTAACAAATTCCTCCTTTGTTAATGGTTGATGATAAATTATTAATCGATGGCCATTTACAAGGAAGGTATCGATGGTCCTGATTCTGACTGCACCATTATCAAAGATTGGTTTAATCTCATAACGCCCAAGCCAGTGAGTTCGAAATTTTCCTTGAAAATATTTTAACTTTGAATCAAAAACTAAAGCCCAATCTATTGGCTAAAATTTACTTTATTTTATGTATTTTTCATGCCACCTAGATCTTTGTTGCTAAACTAGATTGGTTATTTGAATGGCATGTTGTCTTATCTCATCTAGTTCATTCAATTTCTCCATCCTCTGTTTTTGTGATTCTGAAAGATCAAGACCCAATTTAACTATTTTCTTGAATTTTTTTACTTGAAACTCAATAGGAAACAATACTTTCTTCCCATAAATAAGTTCATAGGGATTATGTCTTGTACTGTTTCTCCATGTGGTACGGTATGCCCATAAAGCTTCTGGAAACTTTTCTACCCAATCTCTTCTATGTTGATGCACAATATTGGTAAGAATGGCTTCAATTACTTTATTAGTGGACACCACTTGTCCATTTTCTTGTGGATGATATGGAGTAGACTTCCGATGTTTTATTTTGTATTCCTCCATTATTTTTTATACCAACTTGGATGTAAATTGAGTACCTTGATCAGTCACAATTTCCCTTGGGACACCAAAATAAGTGAAAATATCCTAAAAAGGAAATGAGACTACAAAATTTTCAATAGCCAAAGGAAGTGCTTTAGATTCTACCCATTTTGCAACATAATCAATGCAAACAAGAATGTACCTTTTCTATATTGATGATGGATTAATGGGACCAACAAAATCCAGAGCCCATTTTTCAAAAGGCTCAATGAGTACCTAAGGTTGTAGAGGCATTTCATCAGAGGGAACAAGTTTCCCCATTCATTGACAACTATCACATCTTTTAAAATATTCTTTGGCATCCTTAAAAAGGGAAGGCCAATAATATCCTAAGAGAAGGATTTTGTATGCAGTTATTTTATCAAAAAATTTCCCTCCACAAGGCTCATCATGGTAATCCTTTAGTATTTCCGGTACTTCATCTTCTCCAACAAACGTTCGAATGGTTAGATCTAGACATATTTCATAAAATTATTCATTTATCCATGAGTAAGTTGCACTAATTTTAATTACCTTTCTCTTTTCTCGAGGAGACAAATGTGATGATAACTTCCTTGTAGCCAAGTAGTTATAAATATCTGCAAAACATGTATATTTAATAGATACTGCAAGAAGACATTCATAATGAAAATTATCTTCTACATGTATATCATTGTTCTCTTTTTGAATGCTAGATAGAAAATCAAAAACTGTATTGTGTTTTCCTAGTTGATCCAAAATGGTGATGTTAAATTCTTGTAAAGAAAATAACCATCTAGTAATTATGCCATTAGTGATTGGTTTATTCATTAAGTACCTTATCGCAGAATGGTCTGTATGTACAAAGGTTTTATAATCGGTGATGTGATGTCTGAATTTATAGATGGCATGGACAACAACTAAAAACTCCTTTTCAGTAACAATATAATTTAACTCTGCAGGAGTCAAATTTTTACTTTTATAGTAGATGGCATAAGGAGTTAATTATTTTTGTCCTGATACAACTCCAAAATTTGTGTCTGAAGCATCAGTTGAAATATGGAAAGGAAATTTCCAGTTTTGTCCTCTAAGAAATGGTGCTTCATAAATTTTCTCTTTTAGTGTTTCGAAGGCTTTTTGGAAGTCAGAAAAGATGAATTCACAATATTTTGTGAGAAATTTGAAAAGTGTAGATGCAATTTTTGTAAAGTTTCCTATGAATATTCTATAATAACTAGTAAAACCAAGAAAACTTCTAACATCTCGTTGACAAGTTGGAATTAATAATTTATAAATAACTTCTCCCTTAGATGTGTCCACTCAAATTCCATTTCCTGAAATATGGTGTCCCAAATAAATCCCCTCAGTAAACATCATAAAACATTTTTCATGACTCAATGAGATATTTTCTTCCTTACATCTAATGAGAAATTTTTCCAAATTCTTAAGAGCTTCTTCAAAATAATTTCCTTAATCTATAAATTCATCCATATAAACTTCCACACAATCACAAATTAGATCATAAAAAATCCCTAACACTGCACTTTTAAATGTTGTGGGTGCATTACATAATCCAAAAGGAAGTACTCGGTAAGCGTAAGTTCCCCATGGGCTAGTAAAAGTGGTTTTATATTGATCTTCTCGGGCTACTTGGATTTGATTATATCCACTAAAACCATCCAAGAATGAGAAATATCTCTTTGTTGACATTGTATCTAGGATCTGATCTATAAAAGGAAGTGGAAAGTGATATTTTAAAGTGGCTTTATTCAATTCCCTATAGTCAACACATACTTTGCGCTATAAAGTTTTTTCTACGATGGTTTAGAAGCTAAAAGTTTTACAAAACAAAGAAGAAATCTGGAGGAATTTCATGGAAAAATTTCAGAGCTTGATTCACAATATTTTCATAGATAGGGTTTGTGTAAGTTATGGATTTTTCAGGCTCCTGAATTTCATCTCAAAGAGGTGACCGTGGGAAAATCGTCATAACTCTCTCTCTCTAAGCATTGGATTGGAATTCTGTAAAAAGTGGCTGCAATTACACGGACTTTAGTTTCCTTTGTATCAATTTCAGAGCCAAATAACGAAACAGTGACACATGGCACATCGTACAAGTTCACTGTACTGAGCCAGTCCATAATTAGGTCATTGTGGGAGATTGGGCATAAATTTGACTTGAAGAATCCAAATCAGGTCAGACCTCTAGCATTTGAAAGAAGCTTCAAAGGGATACTACAGGACCAAATTTCAGATATTGAAGATCCTAAATCATAGATTCAGTTTCAATATCGATCTCCTCAAAATCAAGAAAAAGTTGTGTATGTTTTTTTTTCAAATTACATAAGCCTTGTTTGAAAAATCAGTTTTAAGTGATTCCAAAGTCCTATTGAGCATAGATATCAGTATTGGGTTCTAAAATGCCTCCTAAAAAGAATTCAACACGCATTAAGTCCTCAGAGTACTCTACTATGACTCATGAAGATGAATAATTGCAACATGATCTATCAAAATTACAAGAGCAAGTGCACCAAATTTCGCTCTCGCAAAGAGCAACAAAAAATGAAATGGAATTTTTGAAGAAAGGCATGGAAGAAAAGATGGATGGTTTGAAGAATAATATGGATGGTTTGAAGAAATGCGTGGAAGCTAATATGGATGGCATGGAAGCTGGCATGGAAGCTAAGATGGATGACATGGAAGAAAAAATGAAAGACAACATGGAAAACATGAAGAATGATCTAAAAGCAGACATGGAAGGTTTGACAAAGTTGATACAAGAAATGTTTTCTAATGGCAAAAAGATAGTAGAGGAAACTCATGATGAGAATAAAATAAATGTTAATCATGATTTCACAAACTCTAATTTTGGATGGAAGAACCACCATATTCCAAAGATGGATATGAGGAAGTTTGATGGCAAGGATCTTGTAACATGGATACAACAGATGGAGCAATATTTTGATCTCAATAATGTGAAAAACACACAATAGGTATGCATTGCAACGTTACATTTAGAAAAAAATAAATTTTTATGGTATCGATGACTTTTCTCCCGTAAAAAATTGTCACTTGGTCAATTTTTACGAAGGAAATGATAGCACATTATAAGAATACAAAGAGCAAAACTTTCTTTAGCCAATTGATAAATCTCAAAAAAAAAGGGTTCACTGGTGGAGCACATTGACGACTTCAAAAATTTGAATATAAGGGTAACTGATATTCGAGAGGAACATAGGATTGATGTCTTCATAGGGACTTTAAAGGATAACATCCAACATGAAGTTCACGTTTGGGAACCTGATTCATTGGAGAAGGCATTCAGGTTGGCAAGAAAAATTGAATGTAAAATTATGGCGACAAGGAAGCCAACCACTCACATCTATAAAGATGGAAGTGTTGCTACTCCTATACTTCCACAACCTACAACGTTGACACCACAACAATTGGAAGAAAAAAGAGCAAAAGGGCTTTTCTACAGTTGTGATAGCAAATACACTAAAGGTCATAAGTGTGTGGAGAAGAAATTATTTTACATAGATTGTGAAGAGGAGGAATAAAATGAACAAGAAACTTCAAAAGAAGAGGATATACACGAGGAACCAACCCTAGAAGAAGAAGAAATGAGTCCGACCATATCGTGTAATGCATTGGCAGGAATTACCACTCCTCAAACTCTCAAGATAGAAGGACATATCAAGAAGAAAAAGGTAATAGTTTTGATTGATTCGGGTAGTACCCATAATTTTATTCATTGTAAGGTAGCCAAGGAATTGAATTGTTTCCTATGCCCAACACCTGAATGTCAAGTGATGGTTGCAAATTGAGGAACTATAAATTTATCTTGAAGATTCCATAATATCAAGCTAACCATGGGGTAATATGTATTGAATATTCCAATGCTTTCCATTCCAATGGGAGGTGTTGATGTTGCACAAGGAATAAAATGGTTATAATCTTTGGGGATGGTCGCTATTAATTTTCAAGAAATTTTCTTGAAATTTTTTTCAAAAGGAAAGGAAATCGAATTATGGGGTATCCAAGGAAGCTGGGAAAAATAATAAGCTCTAATGTCGTGACAAAGCTTTTGAAGAAAGAACAACAAGGAGTATTTGCACAATTATGCTCACTAGAAGTTCCAACATCAAAATCATCTATTTCTCCAGATCTCCAAAAATTCTTGGATAGTCATTCCAAGGTGTTTGAAACTCCTAAAGGACTACCACCTATTCGTGATCATGATCATGCTATTCATTTTATTCCAGGAAGTGTTCCTCCAAACATCAGGCCTTACAAATATCATTATGTACAAAAGAGCGAAATTGAACGTATGATTGCAGACATGTTAGAGGCTGGTATAATTCAACCTAGTCAAAGTTCTTTCTCTGCTCCAGTAGTATTGGTGTCCAAGAAGGATGGATCATGGCGCATGTGTTCGGATTATAGGGAGTTCAATAAGCTCACTATTAAAGATAAATTTCCCATTCCTGTGATTGATGAATTATTGGATGAATTGCATGGCGCAATTTATTTTACCAAGTTGGATCTTCGTTCAGGATATCATCAAATTAGAATGAAGACTGAAGATATTCCGAAAACAACATTTCGAACTCATGAGGGTCATTATGAATTTTTGGTCATGCCTTTTGGCCTTACCAATGCACCTTCTACATTTCAAGGGTTGATGAATTCTATTCTCAAACCCTTCCTTAGAAAATTTGTGCTAGTATTTTTTGATGACATACTAATCTACAGCAGGCCTTGGAAGGATCATGTTCAAAATTTTGACAGGGTGCTCAAACTATTGGAGGAGAGACAATTATATGAAAAAAATCCAAATGTTTCTTTGGACTATAATTGAAAACCCATCAAACACCTGAAAAATACATAAATTATTATAAAATCCTGCGTATTTGGGGAAAAACTGCTTCAGAGGGCGTGGGGAGGAGCGTAGCCGTTGGATGGCAGCATCCAATGATGGAGATTAGCCAAGAGAAGGTTAAAAGGAGAGCAGAGGGATGAAAGTAACCACCAGTGAATGAATTTGCAATGCATCGCCTGCGATATTTGCAGTGAATGAATTTGGGATACCTTTACCATTTGTTGGGAAGGTAAATCCTCTCTGCGGACAGAGATTATCCCTATAGCCCTAGAGTGGGTCTAGCAAAAAAGGGACAAGATAAAGTGTAGGTTCCTTAATTAATGAATGAAAAGGATGGAGTAGATCCACCTACCTGAAGTGCGACGGGCGAAAGGTGACGTGGCAAGCAGAGGTGGGCTCGCTAATCGAAAATCACAAATCGATGGATTTTTTATGAGAAATGGAAGGTAAGCTCTAAAACTTGCGAAGTGAAAAGTGTGGGGAAAGGATATTCCCAAAAAATGTATACTACGAATTTTGTGCCTCCACGACTCACAACACCGAATAGTGCAGAGCTCTCGACGCATTGGCGGACTGATTGGACCAACCCTCCTATAGGGTGAACGAGGCTTCCAGGGGTAGAGGAGGTGGAATGCGCGGAGGCTGCACAGGGGGACGGGGTCTACTGAAATGCTACAACTATGACTAGGAGGGTCACGTGGCTCGGGAATTCCCCCTACCCAGACGAACATGGTGTTCCCAGTGTCGCGTGAACACCCATCTCAATTATTATGGAATTCCCTTTTCAGTTACACACTGCCAATGGGAGTGGTCAACTTTCTATTGATGGGATACACCTTTGGACATCTTTTACATTAGGGCTTACCTATATGCAATTTCTAGCCAGATTTTTTGAATAAAATAAGTTTACTTTTCCCTTGTCAAAAAAAGAAATGGATGGTCAATGTCTTCTGATTATTTCTATTACACCATTTTTTGGTCATCTAACCTATTATCATTACCGCATTTTGATCGAAATCCCAAACATGTAAAATTTGCGACAGGATTGACTGCGATGCCCAGTTAGCAAGGTGGATGCACAGTTAGCAAAAGGAATATTTTGAGGAATATTCCTTTCCTTAGAGCCAACTGCAGGATGACAAGTGGTGGCCTTTCAACTTCCATAGAATTTTAATTTCCAGATGCATTACTTCCAGCTAACTCTGAATATTTTGAGTTCCCAGCGTAACAGGTGTTGGGGTAGCTTCCAGTTTCATTCAAACTTCTGCAACCTTAGCTTGTGTCGCGTTCCCTGTGTCCATGATCCCGGAAGCCTCTATTCCTTCCACGACCACAATAAAGAACCCCAAGACTATTCACACCAACCACCCCTATGCTTTGTGTGATCTCCATGGCCATTACACCCATCTTTGTCCCCGCCTTGAGGACTTCCGCACCCTAACAAAATTAAATCCATTAAGGAATGGAAAGTCCCCACAACCATAAAGCAGTTGCAAGGATTTCTTGGGTTAACAGGGTATTATCGCAAGTTTTTTAAGAATTATGGGAGAATAGCAGCACCTCTAACAACATTATTAAAGAAGGATACATTTTCGAGACTCCTGAAGCAACTAAGGCCTTTCAACATCTTAAAAAGGCAATGTTCCTAGCACCAGTCTTAGCTACGCAAGACTTCACAGAAACATTTATTGTGGAATGTGATGCCTCATGAAATGGAATTGGTGTTGTTTTAATGCAAGAAGGAAGACCCATTGCTTTTGAAAGTCGTCCAATCAAAGGAAAGTATTTACAGAAATATATTTATGAGAAGGAACTGTTGGCAATACTACATGCACTAAATAAATGGCTACCTTATCTAATGGGAAGGCACTTCAAGGTAAAAATTGATCATGATAGTCTTAAACACTTTTTGGAACAAAGAATATCCTCGGAACATTAGAAAAAATGGGTCACAAAGATGTTGCGTTATGACTCTGAAATCATATACAAAAAAGGGAAGCTAAATTTTGTTGCATATGCACTCTCAAGAAAGGATGAAGAGGTGGAAGCATTGCTTTGTGGAATTTCTATTATCCAACCAAATTGGATAACCGAAGCAAGGGATGAATGGAAGAATGACGAAGAAGTGTGGACACTCATTCAAAATTTGAAGCAAGATCCTCGTACATCTGATAAATTTAGTTGGAAAAATGATTCCTTATGGGACAAATATCGCTTATATCTTTATAAGAATTCCCAACTAAAACAAAAGATTCTTTTGGAATTGCACAATTCTTTAGAAGGACACTCACGATTTTTAAAAACTTACCACATGGTGAAGAAAGAATTTTTTTGGGATGGCCTTAAATCTGATATTCAAAATTTTGTGGCAGAATGTTTGGTTTGTCGGCAAAATAAAGTTGAGACAATGAAGACCTCGGGTCTTCTACAAACTTTATCCATTCCAAGTCAACGTCAAGAGGATATTTCAATGGAATTTACAACAGGTTTACCTAAGTCCGAAGGAAATAGTGTAATCATGGTGGTAATTGATAGACTTACCAAGTATGCACACTTTTGTGCATTATCTCATCCATTTAAAGCAAGTACAGTTGCTACTGAATTTATGGAAATAATTCAAAAGCTACATGGAAACCCAAAGATTATGATAAGCAACAGAGATCCCATTTTTAATGGAAATTTTTGGACGGAATTATTTTCTTGTTTGGGTACTCAACTAGCTCATGGCTCATCTTATCATCCTCAATCTGATGGGCAAACTAAGATAGTGAAAAAATGTTTGGAAGGATATATTCGTTGTTTTGTATCTGATAAAAAAACACAATGGTTCAAGTGGTTACCTCTGGTTGAATGTTGGTATAACACTTCCTTCCATACTGCAGCAAAAATGACCCCATTTATGGCACTTATGGATATCATCCACCATCCTTCACATCATCTTTAAGAGAAAATTGTAAGGTTCAAGCAGTGGAATATCACATCAAGCATCAACAACAAGTTCTCCAACTCTTAAAGGATAACCAAAATTTGCACAAATTGAATGAAACAACGGGGAGATTGTTTCTGCGATGAAGAAGTTTTTGTAGGTAGGAGTGACCGCTACAGCTACAACCATACCGACAAATGTCCCTCAAGCAAGCTAAGAAGGATAATAAATTATCACCAAAATACTATGGTCCTTACAAGGTGTTGCAAAAGATTAGTACTATGGCATACAAATTGGAGCTTCCTACTTCTTCGCGAGTGCATCCAGTTTTCCATGTTTCATGCTTAAAGAAGGTTATAGGTGGCAAACTTCCAATTCAAACAATATTGCCAGAACTTGATGAGGAAGGAAAAATCATATTGGAACCTGAAAAAGTTACAGAAAAAAGAACCTGAAGCTGCGAAATCAATCAATTTCAGAGTATCTCATCAAGTGGAAGAACTTATCCACTGAAGATTCTACATAGGAGGATGATAATTTTATACAGAAGCATCCAGAGCTACTCAAGCTTTGAGGACAACACTTTTTTGAAGGAGAGGGGCATGTTAGGTCCCCATATTACTAGTGAAGTCCCTTATTTTTATTAGTGTAGCCCCCTTATTGTTATTGTTGTACCCCCATAACCCCCATATTGTTATTATAGTTTACTTACATTATTATTGTTAGGTTGGCTAGGATTATATTGTGACCCCATGGACCCCTATATATAGAAGGAGGATTTGTCATTTGTATCATCCAAGAATTGTTCATTTATGTAATGTATTGAAGGTTTCCCCCTCGAAGTGGCTGATTTCTAAGGCGTTGATCTCTCTTTTCTTCTATATTTGGAGTTGGTTTCATAACAAGATTCACAGTATGAAAATGATTCATTATTTTCCATTAAGTTTAAAATTTTATCTTCTTCATATATTTGTGAAGTATCAAAAATTGGTTGTATATCAATATCATCATGTATCCTTTCTTCACATTCTACTTCTATCATTGTTTTCGCAGGTGGATACAATGTAAATTTCTTTGTTGAACTTCCATAATATATAATCATGTCACCGGATCTACAGGTTATAAAATCATTAGTTGTGGCTAGCCATGGCCTTCCTATGATCAATGGATTTCCTCCTAAGTTATTCTTTGGTGTTGAAATCATAAATTCAATAAGATATTCCCAAGAATCTAAGGATACATAAACATATTCTAATATACCATCAATTTCAGTTACATACCTATCTGCCAATTGTAACGATGTAGGTGTATATTGAAGATTATGAAGTTTTAGTTGATCCATAGTTTGTTTACTAATGATGTTTATGGCTTCTCATAAATCAATCAATGCATTTAGTATTTCAACACCATTAATTTTTGTTTTCACAATGGAACTTCTTGGATCTAAGTATTTTTGAATTGTTTTTTTTTTCCCATCATGATATCTGCAAATTTTCCAACTAGTTGGATTTTGTTTACTTCTTTTCTTTTCCTTCCTAGTCTTTTAATGATTAACTCCCTGATTGTCTTTGCAAAAAATTGGGATTTCTTTAATGGCCTACAACAAAGGAATTTTTATGCAAAAATTCTTCAATTCATCCAACATATCATAGCTGGGCAATAAAATATGTTTTTCTACCCCTTTATCAATTTTAATCTTTCAAGAAAAGGTGGTTTTGAAATAGATACTGAAGGTTTTTCCATAATGGGAGTTGATTTTATTGAAGTATCATTAAGATGTGTAGGGGTGGGTCATTTTTTAATATTTTCTTTCTGATGAAGAGATGTCCCTTCCTCAAAGTGATCATCCTTCATTTGAGGATTTTCATCCTGATGAAGATATGCCTCTTCCTCAGAATGATCATCATTTTCATTTTCCTGAATAACAACAGAAGGTGACCTCTTTTCCAATACTCTACCACGTCTAAGTTGAATTTTGTTTAGATCTAATGGAGTTATCATATAAGTCTGGAAATTTTGTCCCTCCATATTGTAAACCGGATGTGAATTTTTATTATTTGGGTTTGGAAGCGGTTGGGCAAGAAATTGACTTGGTCGTTGTGTAAATGGTAATGAAAGTTGTGGATTTGGATTTTGAATTTGAGCTTGGGGTGGTGGGCAACTAGACAGAGGAAAATATTGTGGTGGAAAAGTAAGGTAAGGTTGAGGGTTTTGAGAGTACTGAGGATATCTTCCATAAGGATTTTTCTATCCTTATGCCCAAGGTTGAAGCTAGTGTTTCCAAGGCATGGGTGCAGTCCAGTTATTTTGTGGTGGTTGTGCATATGTTTTGGTGTTAAATCCTTGATTTTTCCATGGTCTCTTAGCTATAAAACAAAGAGGATCTACTTGATTTGGAACTACTTCCTCTTGGTAAATAGCATTAAGACCTGGTATTAAGGGACATTCTTTAGTATCATGATTTTATGGACATGCAACACAAGTTTCTACACTTTTCAAGTCAAGAGGACATTCTCTCAAGGCATGTTTTTTTCTACACTTAGGACAAAATATGGATAGAGCAACATTTTCAACTTTTTGCTTGTTTTTATTTTAATGGTATCTATTTGTTCACTAATACTCCCTAAAATGTATGTCTTAAAATCATCGAGCAAATTTCCTATTTCATCCCTACTTAATGTTCCAGCTGCAGATTTATTAATCCTAGAAATAACATGATCTCTTGAGCTTTTTCCATTTTTTGTCTTTCCTCTTGAAATGTGAATGCATAACTCAGAAATTTATTGTATTGATAATTGAGAAATATCCCCTTTATCGATTAACTTGAGAATATCTATCCATTCATCTCTAATGGATTTTAATAAGAGAGCTTTCAAAGTGTCTTCATATAAATTTTCCATCTTAGCTATCTTAATATTGTAGCTAAACCTTTCAATTAAATCTTCAAGATTTTCATCTTCTTTTTGCATCATTTTGAAAAATTCATCTTTAAGATTATGAGGCATGCAGTAATCCTTGTATTTCGTTAAGAATGCAGTTTTCATTTCTTCTCATGCTCCAATAGAGTTTGTTATTATACCCATAAACCATTTTAATGTTGCATCCTTAAGAGTTGATGGAAACAATTTCAATTTTTGAGAGTCGATCAAATAGTCATAAGATCTACATAAAACTTCGAACTCAAAAATAAATGTTTCAGGATCCTCACTTCTTAATCCGTGAAAGTTAGGAAGGATAGAGGGTGAGATATTTTTTCATTGTTACTGTTGTATATTCATCGAAGGTAGGAAACCCAACATGATATGGTTCTCTTCTATCTCCTCCTCGTCTTCCTCTTCCTCTACCTCTTCCTCCACCTCTTCCACCTCCAATCCTAAGATTTTCACCATTTACATTGTGTACTTCTCCTTATCCTTCCCCAACCATTGTAGATTCTTCAAAACTAATGTAAGGTTCCAAAATTGTGCTTTCTAATTCTTCTAGTTCTTCGGGTTCCTCTATCAATGGTATGTTAAAATAGGTTTCTTCTTCCTCTTCTTCATTAGGAATTCTAGTTCTTGAGATAGAAGTTGTTCTCCAGTTGATGTTAGGAAAATTAATTCTTCTGTTGGGGATGAAGGATCTTCTTCTTCTACAACTTCTTTAGTTGATGAAGTTGGTGAATCTCTAGATTGGATTTCATATCTCAATACCTCAGAAAATATATGTTTGCCTGCAATGGATGGTATGCGACATGAGCAGATCAATGAGCCATTTTATTATATGTGATAGCAGAAAATGAAGTACAAAATCTTGAGGAAAAGACACTCAAGCTAGGCAAAACAAGCCTAAAATGGCCCTATACATCAAGACATGAGAAATTGTTGCTACATAAACTGTTGGGAGGCCATAACTGTGCAATCCTACTAGAAATAGTTGTTGCTGGAAACTAGGAATGAGTAGATCTACTGATATAGTGATCAGAAAATGTCAGGATCAGAGATTTGGGCTTTCTAGCACAATTTCAAGATAACCCAGAAAGGGTTTCCGGAAATACACAAAATGAAAAATGTAGCCCTAGGGCTGAATTACGCTCTGCAGCTGAGTAACTACTGGGAGGTGGTTGATCTGATGAGAAAATAGTTGATACTCCTCCCTATTGAATTTCTAGTTGAAAGGCTTCTCCCCTCACTGGAAAATAAGCTCAAAATCTTGGGTTATCAACCCTCCACTGAAACTACCCTCCTGGATTGTGCAATTCCTAAAGGATACTACGCTTCTGAAGGTGGTTGAATATTGGCCTGATGTCGGATAATGGAATGAAGCTCAAAATTACCTCTCCTAAGTGGGCACTCAAAATCCCTCAAGGATGAGGGTCGTATTTCCACCCGAAAACACCTGTGTGCTAAACATCACAGCAGACTCTGCTAAACAGCTGAAGTGTGTAGAAAGTCACAAAAGACCATACATAAACAATATTCAGAATGCGTTCTATGGCTTCCATTCCCTTCTTAATATGCTTTGTAAGCCTCCTCCCCCTTTTCCCCACTTAATAATGATGCAAATCTCATGGAGACTTCCTCCCATTATGACTGCGTTGTCCTCCACTATCTCCACTACCTCCATGACTGCGTTTTTGATTTGGTCAACCTTGACCCCATCCACATGCATTGAACCCCATTCACACCAAGGAGTGCTTTATTCAAATAAATGCACTGATCCACTTTCACATTAGAAGTGGTTTTATTCCTACTAAAGAGGTTTATGGGTCCCTCTACCATCTTATTCATCTATCTTATTAACAAAAACAAAATTTAATATTCTAACTAGCTGAAGGCTAATTAGGAATATTACAGTCCTCCCCTCCCAAATTTTGCTTGTCCTCAAGCAACTGCAAAGATGGATGCCACAAAATCTCCTTTTCTTTCCATGTAGCATCCTCATCTGGTAGATTCCTCCATTCAATCAGATATTCTTCAATCACCATGTTCCTTAGATGCTCCTCCCAAGTGTCCAAGATAGCCTTTGGTTGTAAAACAAAATGGACCTCATCATAAAAAGGTGGGATATCCATGGTGGAAACTACATGCTTTCCCATGGCCTTTTTGAGACATGAGACACGAGAAATGTTGGGGATATTACTCCCAATGGGGAGCTCCAACCCATATGCTACTTCCCCAACATAATGGATCACTCTGTATGGCCCATAAAAATGGGACTTAAGCTCCTCGGCCCCCTCCTCCTTCAATGTAGATTGTTTGCATGGCTGAAGATAGAGATAGACCAAATTATCCACCTCAAAATGTCTCTCTACCCAACCATGATATGTATATAACTTCTGCAATTTTTTGGTCGTAGCAATGTTGTCCTTAAGAGTCTGGAATATACCCTAACCCTCTTGGATCCAATCTTTGGCTCTAGGAGCCTTGCTTGTTCCAACCATTATATCAACAATTGATAGAGCATCATCACCATATGGAACCAAAAATGGAGACATACTGATTACCATATGAAATGTCGGATGGTAACAATATTCCCCCAAGTGGAACCAACACAGCCATGCTCTTTGCTACCCCGAAACATAGTTTTTCAAGTAGCTTCCTATCCACTTGTTTACTACCTCTGTCTGCCTGTATGTCTGGGGGTAATAACTGGTACTCAGTGTCAACTTGGTACCCCCCCAAACAGAACAACTCTTGCCCAATGAATATGGTCTTAGGAAGACCATGAAGTCTAAAGAGAAGCTTGGCCCCTTGTGAAGCAGTACGTTGTGAGTAGATGGAAAATAAATTTAAATACTTTTTCTAATGACCAATGATCATAAAGATACAATCCTTACCATGTATTGTTGGTAAAATGGTAATCAAATCCATAGAGGGGTTCTCCCATTTCCCTCCCGGAAAAGGAAGTGACTGTAACAACCTTGCAGAATAGTTGTTTTCTTCTTCATTCTTCTGGAAAACTACGCACTTCCTAATATGTTGGAGCACATCCTCCTTGAGATCCTTCCATGGGAATCTCTCCCTAATGGCCTAATATGTCTTTATGAAACCTTGGTGGCCTGAGAGGGGTGAATCATGTGTGGCATGCATAATTTTCTACTTGAGCTTAGAATATCTAGTCAATAACATCTGATCCTGGTATTAGATGACCCCATCCATCACTCTATACCTCTCATCAGTCACCTGCCCATCAAGTACCTCACATGTGAAGTGGTTCTTGGAATACTCCACCAATAGTTGGGACTCCCAATCTAAATCTACACTCATCAATGACAGATCTGATGGTATTTGTGATAAGGCATATGTTACCTTATTGCTTTTCTCTTTGACATATTCAATGTCAGAGTCATATGCCGGAATTCTGCTAACCCATTTTTTATGCCTCTCTTGCAACTGATTTTTCTCAAGAAAATATTTAAGATTGTGATGGTCAATATTCTCTTGGAAATTTTTCCCCATCCAATACTGTCTGAGTTTGTCCAATGCATGTATGATGGCCAGCAACCCCTTCCAATACATGGAATACACCTTCCTGTGTGGTAGTATCTTCTAATTCTCAAAGGCTATGGAATGGCCTCCTTGCACCCAAACTGTGCCAATACCTGCCCCTGAAGCATCACCTTCTAGCACAAAGGGCTTGGTGAGATCTGGCAATACTAATACCGAACAAATACTCGTATCCTCCTTGAGCCAATCAAAGGCCCTCTGTGCAGTGTTTTTCCCATAAAGGCTCCCCTCTTATCTAGATCTTGGAGTGGTGCTACTAGTTGTGAGAACTCTTTAACAAAATTTCGGTCTGAGGGCCTCCTTGGTGGAATGCCTCTAAATACTACAGAATCATGGTCAAGAGTAGACTACATATCTAAGTAGATTGATTTGTCCTTACCTCCTCTGCACAAATCAGTCTCCATCTTATGTGTGGAGACTTCCTGAGATAGATAGGTTTGCATGCCCCTGATCATTTGGTGCTTACCGATCTTCTTATCTGTCCATTCCATCTTCAAAGTCTCCCAATCCGTGGTGACCTTCCTTAGTGTAATCAACCACTGTACACCCAATATCACATTGGTGTTATGAATATGGACCACAAAGAAGTGATCAGTCAATGTGTACATCCCCAAATTTACAGTCAATGTCGGAACATACTTCACACACTGCATGGTTCTAGCTCCTGGAACCGAAACTAAGAATCCTTCAAAATAATCTATGGGTATGGCTCTAATATACACTAGCTGAGCATCAATAAAATTGTGGGTAGCCAACTGTCTATCAATACTGACACCCGTTGCCCCTGAACTGTGCCTTGGACTCTCAAATTCAGATACTTGGGTACTCCCCGCAAAGATGCAAGGGCTCCTCCAATTAGAGAAAATGCTCCATTTCCACCCCCTGGTGGTGGTGGATCCTCTCCTGGTGCCATAGCACTAGTGTCTCCTTTAGGCTCCTCTTATTCCTCTTCTTCACTATCAAATAATAATTCAATATAGTGTGCCTTTCCTGCAGCACACTGATGCCCCGATGCCCATGGTTCTTGGCAAGTGAAGCAAAGCTTCCTCCTCCTCAAATTTCTTCGGACATCATCACTAAGAGGTCCTTTGCCCTGGTTCTCCTTTGGGGGAGGAACCTTCACATATTTCCCCTTTGACTGAAAAGTGGGATTTTACTAAAATGGATCTCTTGCCCTTGGCAAAGCATCTTGTACGTCCCTCGCCCTCGCAATGGAATCTTGGAGCGTACTTGGTCTATTGGACTTTACCAATCCATGCAAAGGCTCTACTGGCCCATCAATGAACATATCTACTCTCCTAGTTGTAGATAAATATGGCACCATGAAGGAAAGTTTTAGGAATTCAGAGATATAAATCTTCATATTTCCCGACTGCTTGAGCTTGGCTAGCTCAAAAAAGTGTGCCTCTGGATATCTTCGGTCAAATATTTATACCAATCTCCGGGTGAATTATGCATATGCAGTCACACCAGCATGCCCCAATGTAGATAGACTGTGAAACCACCATTCATGTGCTTCACCTTCAAGGTGCAGTGTTTCTATCTTAATAGATTCAATCTCTGGCACTTGGTTCAACTGAAAATAGATATCCAATTTTTCCACCCAAGCCTTGGTTGTGCACTTGGATGACCCATCAAAAGTAGGCAGAAAGAATCTACCCATAGTACGTTGCAGATCATTGTTCTTCATGTACCCTCCACTTCTATTGTTATTACGGGGTCTCCTAATATCCTTGATCTGACAAAACTCTTGGAATTTTAGATTCTCTTTGAACTTTTGAGATTGAGATTCATATTCTAGAAAGTAATCACAAGAGATTCTTGTTCTTGGGGTCCTCCACCCCCATTTCCCATTGTTAGGAATGTAGGCATGGTGGAGCATTGGGAAACTTGTTGCACTATCAGTTGCTCACTATTGTTGTGAAGTGTCGGAGCTTTCTCCATGTAAAAACCCTCTTGGGGTCTCCTTTTGTCTTTCCATCCTCATCTCCTTGATTTCTTTGGCAATATCTTACATGGTTTGGAGAAGAATCTTTGGAAACTCTTTTTCATCCATTTCTCCTGATATTGGAGTCTTACCTTTGTCTTCTTCATTTTTTGTATAATCAAACCTTCAACCTCTATTAATATACCGCTTATCCCATTCTGTAAGAGGTTCTTCTTCTTCTGATGACAAAGATGTAGTGTCTCACAGGCTGAGCCAAGATTATGCTCTAATACCACTGTAATATTCCAAAATAGGAAAAACGCGAATATTGAACATAAAACTAGAAAATGCAGTAAACATCAACACATCAAAACATGAGCAGATCATTGATTCGTTTTATTATATATGATAGTATAAAATGAAGTACAAGATCTTGAGGAAAAGACACTCAAGCTAGGAAAAACAAGCCTGAAATGACCCTATACATCAAGACATGAGAAATTGCTGCTACATAAACTGCCGGGAGGCCATGACTGCACAATCTTGCTAGAAATAACTGCTACTGGAAACTAGGAATGCGTATATTTTCTTATATAGTGCTCATAAAATGTTGGGATCGGAGATATGGGATTTCTAGCACAATTCCAATATAACCTAGAAAGGGTTTCCCGAAATACACAAAATGAAAAATGCAGCCCTAGGGTTGAATTATTCTCTACAGTTGGGTAATTTTTGGGACGTGGCTGATCTGATGATAAAATAGTTGATACTCCTCCCTACTGACTTTCCGAGTGAAGGGCTGCTACCCTCACTGGAAAATAATCTCAAAATCTTGGGGTATCAACCCTCCACTGAAGCTGCCCTCCTGGATTGCGCAATTCCTGAAGGATACTGTGTTGTTGAAGGTGGTTGAAGATTGGCCTGATGTCGAATGATGGAATGAATCTCAAGGGAACCTCTCGTGAGTGGGCACTCAAAATCCCCCGAGGATGAGGGTAGGATTTCCGCCTAGAAACACCCTTGTGTTAAACAGCACAACAGACTCCACTAAACAGCTAAAGCGTGCATAAAGTCATAAGAGACCATACATAAACAATATTCAGAATGCCGTTTATGGCTTCCATCCCCTTCCTTATATGCTTTATGAGCCTCCTCCCCCTTGGCCCCACTCAATAATGATGCTACCCTCATGGAGACTTCCTCCCATTATGACTGCATTGTCCTCCACTACCTCCATGACTGTGTTGTTGATTTGGTCAACCTTGACCCCATCCAAATGCATTGACCCCCATTCACACCAATGAGTGCTTTATTCAACTAGATGAACCAATCCACTTTCACATTAGAAGTGGTTTTATTCCTACTAAAGAGAATTATGGGTCCCTCTACCCTCTTATTCATCTATCTTATTGACAAAAACAAAATTTAATATTATAACTAGCTGAAGGCTAATTACGAATATTATAAAACAACAATGAAAAATAGAGACAATAGGCACAATATTTTTAGGTGGAAAACCACTGAAAAGAAAGCTACAACTTCCTAGAACTCTAGAAAATCATTCTTCTCCAACTCCCACTAGAAGGACGCTCTAACGCCTTGGTTTTATCAGGACTCGGTTGAAAGGCTGCCCCAACACCCAAGTGAGCCACAACTCACCCTAGAACCACCCCACCACCCTGAAGTGTTTATAGGCCCCAACCTGAAGGTGACTTCATTCACCAGCCTAACACCACCTTACCACCCTATAAAGAAATAGTTAAATACAAAAGTGTGGACTCTCGTAGCAGGGACAATGATCCACGTTACAATGATATTTCAATGATTTTTTTTTTAACTAAAAAATACACTTGGACCTAAACCCATGTACCGACAAACTAGGACCTTCTTCCCAAACCAAATTTTCCTTCTCCAACTCTAGGCAGTGATACTTTTACAATTACATAGATGTACAATGTTTGACTTCAACTGACAAAATATACTCTCTTTAGTTTACAAGGCTTGACAACTACTGTTCAAATTGTCCTTGTTGTTAATGATGAACTTTGTTGTAAACGATGGACTGTATTGTTTGCTTATTCTTGATGTTGCTTATTTAGTGGTTGGAGGATTCACTGAACCTTGATATTTTGTTCTTGTTGCTTTAGTGTTTTTCCCTTGCAATTCTGGAGTTTAATCAAGTGCAGCTTGCCTTACGTTGCCCTACTTGATGTCACTAGAGGACCTTATCCAACTGTTCCAATATGTTAAACCTGCAATAGAAACAAGCCCAAACGAAACCCAAAAACAAACCCTTTAACAAAAACTCACCTCTACCTACAACCAAGAATTAGTACAATAATATAATTTGATTATAATGATATTGCAATAGCAAGCAAATACCTGAGATTTTAATAAGAGATTTACACTAAATTTTGATGAAAAAACATAACCATACTTACTTGGACCTTGAAATTTATCGAACTCTCTGAAAATACTCTTTCTTCTATGCAAATTGGACCTAATACAAACCTTAGACAGACCTAATGAACTAAACCTAGACAGTCCTATAGTCTTCTAACTAAAATTAAAAATTTATTTAAAATAAATACTTAACCACACATAAACAGTTTCAAGACATACCTATTATTTAAAATAAATACTTAACCACACATAAACAGTTTCAAGACATACCTATTATGATTTGTTTTAAAACAGAGGTGTAAACTTTTTCCCTAGACAATTTGTTCTTTTGCATAAGTTGACACAACATACCTGATCCTTTTTACTGTTACAGCAACACTACAAACGAGTTTAAGATGCTGCTTGTCTCTTCACAAGTCTGAGTGATTTTAAAGGACTTAAACCTTTTCTTTGATCTGGTTTGTTTGATGAATTGGACGTGTCACCTTAGCTTACAACACAGATTTGAGCCCTTCCAATGTTCCGCACACACTTAGAATGATAGTCAAATTCAGATTTTGAAGGGACAGAATCTTCTGCGTTGATGAAGCCGAGAGTTCCTTGGAATTTCACGTCACAGTAACATACAACCGAACCCTGATGTTTTAATCCCTTTGTTGAAATTTCTGGGTGGCCGAAGGTTTCATTTACAGATATTTGTTCATTCATTCATAATCTTTTCTATGCCAAGGTTTCACCATATATATAGTATAAGGTTCTTAATTAGACGTTGGATAGGGCTCCTTGTTTGTAGGAGACATAACTTCCTTGATCATTTGATCGTTGGGCATTAAGCAGGGCTTCTTAATGTATGTTAGAGGAGTAATTCATAATATTTTTAGAATGTTAAATATTTTAAAATGTGTATCTTTTTATTCTAAGGTAAGTGAATCATTTTAATATTCTTCCTAATATTTTTATTAATACTTATTGAATTAAATTATTTTTTATTAGTGACATATTCTTAATTCTTAAGGAAATATTAATTTTTATTGAATTAAGTTATTTCTTATTAGTAACATATTTTTAAGGAATTAATGTACTAATTCTTTTTTGGTGTGCTTGTAGGTGACACATGAATATATTAAGTCAATGATTGATTTATTTTCTTTGATTTTCGAAATTATTCAACTTATACGTGGTGATATTACAAATAGAATCTTTTTCATATATTGACAACTATTGGTTAGTAAGGTGTCATGTCTCTACCCCCGAGGTTTTATCCCACAAAACTGGGTCTTCAACTTTAAACTCAATTTTCTCTCAAACCAGAAGGAACCGCAGGGCGTACCATATATCAAGGAAAACATATCGTCGAGGAGAATCTATATAGAATGATCTTGACACGATATTCCATGAATTTCTATGTAAAATTTTCCAAGGAATATCGGGGTAGCTCCAGGTGTTTCTTGGGTTGACATCAATGACAACCACATAACAAAAATATCCCCTTTCGCATTGATGGCAACACAAGTACTCCCCCTACGATCATAACTCCCCTTGACATCATGTTATTAACCTTCCTAACGTTTTCTCTCCCCCTTTGACATCAATGGCAAAGGGTAACTCCCCCTGACAACCTTCCTCTCATGCGGACCTATAACCTACCTTAACTCCCCCTTTCTACTTGACTAGATAGAAGAATAGTCTAATGGGGACTTGGGAGAATCCCAAGATTTTGGTGAAGATACTCAAATGCCTCACACGGTAAAGGTTTGGTAAAGATGTCATTTATTTTTACTTTCGTCCCAATATATTTAAACCTTAATGTTTTTCTCAGCAACTTGTTCTCTAAAAAAATGGTACTTCATTGGAATGTGTTTCGTTTTCGAATGCATCACAAGATTCTTAGAGATACTGAAGGCGCTAGTGTTCTCGCAGAAGATTGGATTGGGCTCATAGAACTTTACTTGAAGATCGTGCAAATTTTATTTCATCCGGAGAACTTGGGTACAACAAGCTACTCCTACTATGTATTCTGCTTTCGTTGTGGATAATGAGATTGAAGGTTGCTTCTTGCGCAACCACGAGACAAGACAACCACCTAGATAGAATTTTGTTCCAATAGTGCTCTTACAATCATCAACGCTTATTTCCCAATCAGCATCGGTATAAGCTTTGATAGTTAGCTCATTTCCTTTAAGATACCATAGTCCATATTGTGTTGTTCCCTTAAGATATCGAAAAATCTCTTTTACCACAATGACATGGGATTCCTTTGGTGTTGCTTGGAATCTTGCAACTTGTCGAACATTCTGCATCACATATGGCCTATAAGTTGTTACACATAAAAGGCTACCAACGTAATATTCCAAACTAGAAATAGCAGCAATACAGCTCATAAAATGAAAGCAAAAGAAAATATTTAACACATGAAACCATGAGACCAATATGGAGCCATTTTATTGATCATATATGCAGCAAATAAGTATATAACAATGAAGCACAAATCATAGAATGTGATTACACAAGCCTCCAATACATAAACACTCTCAAAAGTGAGATGTTGCTACTATACAAAATGTTGGAGATGTTGCTGCAGCATATTCTAATATGAAATAACTGCTACTAGGACTATATAATAATACAATGGGACTAATGTAAGCCTCAAAAGATAATCTACATGAATACTAAGGCTATACAACACTTTTCCAAGAATACCCAAAAAGGGTTTTCGGAAATACACTCAAATACAAATGGTGATCTACAGCCCTAGGGCTGAAGAGTCACTGCAACTGAAGTCCATGAAATAGAAGGCTGAAGTAATATGGATCTGATGTAGATTTCCTCCAAAGGTATCCTCCAATGAAAGGCTTAACCCTTCACCTAAAAGGAAACACTCCCAAAGAGCCAATAACGCAAAATAACGCAATTCCAAACTGAAATTGTGTTGTCACTGGATGTAATAGCTTGGCCTGATGCCAAATATTTGCAATATGCTCAAGGACCTTCCTTGTTGATCTCCCAATGGAAGTAATCCTTCCTTCGCTGCAAAACTAGCTCCGAAACAGCCCAATTCAATCCTTTAATGCTACCCCCTGCAAAACAACACAAATCTAAACAGATACTGCGATGTGCCTGAAGAATGTAGCTGGCTAGAATTCCAGAATGAGGAATAGGCAGCCCAAAGAACCACTCCTAATTGGACACTAGAATTCCCCCGAGGATATGGGTGAGATTCCCGCTCAGGAACACTCTGTGCTAAATAGCACTGCAATCTTAGTTAAACAGCTGAAGAGATAAAATAGTCATATAGACCATAAACAAAATAATATCCAAAAACTAATTTCAAAGGTTGCCTTACCCTTCCTTATAAACTTGGTGAGCTTCCTCACCTTGGGCGCCAGCCATTAGTGCCACTACCTCCATGCAAGGTTTCTCCAACTAAACTTTGCATTGTCCCTCATTAATTGTCCACTCCTCCATAACAGCATTGTTGATTTGGCCAAATTTGACATATTCAACATGCCCCATCCATTGTTCACACTCAAAGGTGCTTTATTTAGCTGCTTAGATGGTATCCTTTCACACTTGAAGTGTTTTTATTGTTTCTAAGGAGATTTATGGGCCTTCCTACCCACTTATTCACCTACCTAGTGACAAAACAAACTATAATATTTCATTTAGTTGAAAGCTAAATTTTTAGAATATCACAGTCCTCCCCTCCAAAATGTTTCTTGTCCTCAAGCAACTGTAAAGGTTAAGCAAAATCTCCCCTCCTCTTGTGGCCTCTTCATCAAGTAGTCTCCACCACTGCTTCAGATATTCTACAACAATTATGTCTCCCAATGATTCCTCCCAAATGTGCAAGTTGGCTTTTGGTGGATAAACCAAATGGCTCTCATCATGAGAAAATGGAAGGTCTATATGGAAACCTTATTTTTGTCCAATGGCCTCTTCAAGGTAGGAGTGATGGCAATCATAGGGATCTCATTCCCAATGAGAGACTCCCATCTCCATGCTATCATCCAAATGAAATGAATCACCTCCCAGCGTGGTAATTCATAGAAAAGTTCCTCCCAAATGTTCATGAGAGGCATCTCCCAAGTGCTCGAAACAATCATATGGCTCACCTCATAAAGAAACAAGTGATCTACTGTAGTGGCCATATCATCTTCCATACTTCTCTTGAAGCATGAAGCATAAAAGGTGTGGGAAATTTCATTCCCAATGGACACATCCAACCAATGTGTCTTCCCTCCAATCATGTTCCCAGCAAAGATAAGAACATCATCAACATATGGGATCACAATCAAATTCATGCTAGCTACCATGTGTAGTATTGGGGAAGGGAAATGGTCCCTCAAGTGCAACCAGCACAGTTTTTCTCCTAACTGCCATAGAATATGATATAACAAGTGTTTCTCCCACCTCTTGTTTGCTTCCCCATTCTTCTCGCATGCTTGGAGAAGGTGTATGATGTTTGGTGTCAACAATGCACACCATGAAGAATACATCATCTCCCAAAAATATTCTAGGGAGTGGCCAACATCATCACTGCTCATGGCCCAAAGTAGCCCATGAATCTAATAAGAAATAGTTCCCCCACTTGGAGCAATGCCCTACACATGAGTGGTAAGAAAATGCAAGTATATAGTAAGTATATCATGATTATCATAAATATAATCCTTACCATATACTTGGTTCAGCTAGTGAGGTAACTCATGGATGAGCTCCCTCTCATACCCAATGAGTAAGGAGGTGGTGATGATAACTCTTCCCAAGAGCTATGTCTCTCCTCAACCTCCAAATAATCTATGCACTTCCTCATATGATAGTGCATCTCTACTTTGAAGTCTTCCCACATGAATCCCTACAAGATAGTATGGTATGCTCTAATCAAACTAGTGGGATTGGAGAGCAAGACCTCATAGGCTGCATGTAGTAGTTTATCCTTGAGCTTTGAGGCCCTAGTCAAGAAGATCCTGTTAGCCACCTATAAATTCTGATATAACTTGTGGTGGTCAAATTTGTTTTCAAAGCCTTCAAGAGATGTATTCCCTGTGAAAATACATCATTCTTGAAGCCTCCATGTGTTTTCTATCCTTCACTATAATCTCCACTGCTATGTCCATCAAAGAAAGTCAAAAAATGTTGTTCTACTACGAAGAAAACTGCTTTTAAAGGGCCTCCATTTTTTCATTTCACTCCATCAAATCCTCCATGTTTCATCCTCACTCCCTTCATCAAATTCCTCTCTAACCCTCCATTTAACCTCTAAACCTTCCTAAATCCCCTTTTAAACCATATATCGCCCTTTATTTGGTTTAAAAATGTCTCTTTTCATCTACTGGAACCCCTTAGGCCTAAAACACCCCTTCTGCATTATATAATTCCTTAGCCCCCGAGGGCTTATTCCATCTATCCCCTTCCTCCATACGTCCTACAGCCCCGCAATCAAGCGCTAAAGGCCTAAAAAACCTTATCTGAAGCCTCATTCCCTTTTATCTTTTGTTTCCCGACGTTTCAATGACATAATGAATGTCGACTGTTAATCTCTGCAGATCAACGATCATCGGGCACCCATACTCTTCCTCCCCCTCTTCTCCTTTCAAAATGCTTCGATCCTAATTCAAATCTAACCGTCCAATTCTACAGATCCAACAATCGGAGTTAAACCCGATGGCCCGACCTCCATCCGCTACACGACAAAACTTCCTGACGTCATCCGTGGACCCTGCTTCCCTCTCACCCCGCAAATTTCCCCATCGCAGTCTTTCCACACCGTGGGATCTGGGCCCTCTGATCCAACAGCTGATATCACGTTTCGCAAAATTTTTGCGCCTACTGTTTAACACCAAAATGTTTTGTGAAATGGGCGGTATTCGGGAGGACACGCGTCAGAAGGTGTATGGTATCGCATTTCTTTTGGGAAAACCACTTACCCCCCTCAGTTCCGCGTGAAAACCACTCTGGTTTTCCGCCTTACTACCTCCGCAACGTCATTTCCATGGCTAATCATAGCCGTCGAATACTCTAATGGGACGGCCCACTTTCATTCTCAACCCCGTTCGCTTTATTTTCATTTGTCCACCCAATGATTTCATCAAGCGATCATAGCCGTCGATTTTTTCTGATCTGACGACCCTGATATAACCTTGCCCCACCTTTTTCTCCATTCATCCAAATGAATTTGCCAATGAATCTCTGACGTAGATCACCGTGGATTGATCTAATCCAACGGTCCATAACTCACCTCGCCCCAAGCTCTCATCAGACCAGTTTTTCGCCTTCCGATATAGTTTTTTACCATTTTTCCTGTTGCGCTCAAATTTTCCGTTACTGCTCCTCCATTCCCGAGAGCCTCAGAAATAGTCCGCCTCACTTCCCCTGGTTTTTATAACGAGTTTATTGTGTTTTGCAGGTGTCAAAGAGTCATAAATTTACAATGTCTCCACAGTCATGGCTATGGTAATATAGAACACAGAATGCCAGTTCCAGAGCCACAGGTAGCAACGGAAAAAGACACCAGAGAGGGTTAATAGCTTTCTTTTCACTAAAGATTGGGCTATAAACCCTGGTTCAAACCCTCCAGCATTCCTAAAACCTGTATATTCACAAAAACAAGTCAAAAGAAAGCTTAAAGAGTATCAGAGGAAGAATTAAAGGATTAGAGCCTAATGTTGAAGACTTAATGTTTATAATCCAGTGTTTAGAGGATGAAGACACAGATGAAGGCCATAAAAATGATCGAGAAGGATAATGAGGCCTAAAGCACATAAAAAATTCATATCAGTGTTTCAAAGAAGTTATATCAGTGATTTAGTACCAGCAGAAGCAGATCGATCAATCAGCAAGGATAAAGCACAAACAATGTTGAAACAGGTTAAAGTACAAAGAAGCAGAGCAGTTATTAGTGCAGAATGTTGACTAACAATGTCATAACCCCTCTCCATGCACACAAGCCTGCGAAGCAGTTATTACACCAGAGAAACTGCTACAAACTGTCAGAAGCAGTTATTTTGAAGTATGGGAGTCCTCATAGCCCATTCTTCACTTAACTCACACCAAGAAGATAACAATACCACTACAGACAATATTTCTCCTCAAAGGACATTCCATGGGTGTTTTCTGTCATATCAAAGGGGTCTCCACAAGCTACATAGTTATTAACCCTATCTAGAATTCAATGAAATGTTTAAGACACAGAATGGGGCATTCAAATGCCTTCTTCCATCTCTGATGATCATTAAAACCTGCTTTCACCTACTTTTCCTCATTTTCTCCTATAAATACTCTTTGAAGTCTCATTGTAAAAGGTTGGCATTTGGTGATTTCTAAAGTAATACATGTTGTTGTTTTGAAGAAGCATTAGTGTTCTGAAATAATGTGAAGATCTTTGTTTTTATGTTGATGAAGGAGGCTGGACCATTGCATCCCTGAGCTTGGTTTCGGTGACGTACTTCTTATTTTTAATGTTATTTCCTATTTTCCACTTTGTTCCATCATGCTTTGCTTACAGTAGGATAAAAATTTTAGGCAGAGTAATGTATCTTAGAAGCACCTCTAACCTGTTTATACTTCACTGTTTATATGTTTTCTACTACCGAATATGACAGAGTAGTCTAATAGCTCTCTCGAATAATCAGTTAGTTTTATTTCAGAAATGATTAATTCATGTGTGCTAAAGACTGTTTAGGCGTTCCCTCTCTCTTTATCACTGAATATTGTATCTGATATATCCCTTTGATTATTAATACTTGCAGTTTGTTAGAGGAACTTGTTTCAATCATACCCTCTAATCATTATGGTAATTATTGTGTTAAAGGTCCCTATAATTGCAATCTTAGATGTCTAAGGTGTTCCCTCTTCTTTGAATGCAATTGTATGTCTTTGTTGATTAAAACTCTTAAAGGTGGACTCATAGGACGAAATAGGGTGTTCCCCGAATCCTATACTTCATTCAGAGGGTTTTGTCTGCATTTCTCTTTGTCTTTGAGTGATATATTGATTAAGTCCAGTATAGTGAGCTTACTGAAGGAAATAGGGTGTTCCCCGAATCCTTTAAGTCATTGTGAAAGGGTTTAGTTTGTTTTCACTCTTAGTCCTTAATGTTCATTCCATTTCACGTATATTATTCAACAGATCCTTGACCAAGTTATATTTTCCCTTTGGTTTCCCTTCCTACTCAATCAGAACTATTTGGATATTCACATGACTCCATTACCCAATGGTTTTTAGATTCCCATGCTCTATCTATACCACATGAAACATAATTTTCCAACCAAACAAAATAAACAACCTTGCACCATCATAACTAGCCTAAAATCAATTACCAACACTTTCAAGACATATCTTTATAAAAACATTGAGAGATCCCTCTCTAAGACTAGGAGGGCTAGATCCTAGAGCTCTAAATATTGGTTCTGATGTTGCCTTGTCTTTTGATTAGCCAATCCATCAAAACACAGGACCCCAACATAATGGCGATCACGGTGGGACCTATTGAGTCTATGATAGCCTATCAAACTATTATAAACTCTTTATTCCTACAAGTCTCTAAGAAAATTAGTTAGTAAGCCATAGAGTAGACTTTGTTTGTTTGAGTACTTTAGCTAAGTGTTAAGATCATACATAGGACACTCTCATAACCATAAAAATGTACAAAACCCAAAAATATCTTAGATTGGCTTCATAATAAACATGGTGGTGGAACCATAACATATTTTACCTTCACAAAAGCTAAAAACCTTCCACCTGGTGACTCCATTAGCCCTAGTAGGCCTATTACCCATCTAGGTCTCCAGACCTCTTTAGGACTGTGTTAACCAGCCTTGAAGAAGTTGAAAATCCTAGTCCCACATTAGATAATACATTCAGAGAGGAAAAACTTTCAAACAATCCCTACAAACTTAAGCCTCTCTCATTTTTGAAAGCAGTCTGGCTTCACATAGGATCCACACTAGATCCCATCCAGACCCTAATCCTCCTACAATAGTTGACAATCTAGAGAGAATTATATGGTAGAATTCTAGAGCTGGAAAATTAGTTGTTGATAGGAACATCCCAAGAACAAAGTCTCTCCCTGAAAACCTTGCTATCTTGGAGGATTTACACTTTGACTTACATCATACCAAGAACATCTTTAGAAACAGATCTCAAAGTGATTTAAACCAAACTGATCTTGAAACTGCAGGCCTCAAACAGAGCTTTAGTAAAGAAGCTTCACCTTTTACTCCTCCTGATTCATAGCTTCTTCACCACTTTAGCCTTTTTCATAATTAGTCTACTCAAAATCAGTTTGTTGGTCCCAGTGTTTCTTCCACTCCAACCCATACCACCACTGTTCAAAACACTCCATTGCAGCCCACTTTCCCTCTTGTCAATCCACCAACTGTAAATCCACCTTTATTTCCAACCATGGCAGCATGGTATGCCCCATTGGTGTTACCACAACCTTTGGCTCCCTTTCCAAATGACTATCAGTCTAAGAATCCCCATTTCACCGGAAAAGAATCTACCACAGCTCAACAACATGTAGATAGGATGGAAGATGCTTTTGACTATATGGAAATATAAGATGAGAGCATCAAGATGAGAATATTTGCTCAAATTTTAGGAGGAGAAGTAAACAAGTGGTTTAAAGGCTTAACTCCTAATAGCATCAATGACCTTCCCTCTTTGCATCAAACTTTCATAAACAAATGGGAAATCAAAAGCAACCCCCTCCAAATATTAGCAAAATATAAAAGTCTTAAAATAAATCAGGGAGAGAGCATTCATGATTACTCCACTAGGTTTAACAGTGTCTACAATTCCCTTCCACCTCACATGAAACCTCCCCAAGGCATGGCCTTGGTAAAATATCCTGAGGGCTTCAATGCTGATATGGCCTATCAGCTGAGGGAGCGAGATTAGTAACTCTAGAAGACATGCAAAAGGGAGAAGTGAGTGTAGAAGTAAACTTAATTGAAAAAAGAGCTAGGCTAAGATCAAAGAATAAGGTAACTTATAAAGATGATTGTGCACCCTCAACCTCATCCTCTGATACCAAAATTGACAACCTAGTGAAGGTAATGGAGAGAATGCTTGAAAAGATAAACTTGAATGATAGAGTGCCACCAAGAGAAAATCAAAACAACCTCCAAAATAGAAATAGAAACCAGAATTTTAGAAGAGAAAACAATCAAGAAAAGCAAAGAGATAATGACCAACAAATTAGACCTCCCTTCCAACAAAACTACGTAGATCAAGAGGAAGAAGGAGAGATTGAGGGGTTGGGAGAAAACTATGTAAACTTGATTGGATCAAATAGTGAGGATGATGTTTTTCTCACTGCAGAAGAACAAGTTTTCTTCTCCTCAGATCCAAAGGAAGATACATATGAGAAGTCTGATGATTATAGATTGGGATTTGAGAATGCAATCATGGAGGTAAAAAAAAACTATGATTTAAGAAGCAAAGGGAGCATATATAGTCCAAATGACAAAGACACTAACTCTGTTGTTAGGAAAAATACATAAAATCAGTCTAAGAAAACAGCAGAGAAAATCAACTTCTTGGCCAAAAAAAAAGATTTAAACAAATACAAAAGCAGCCAGCCAAATGTTGAACAAAGTTGCCCTAGTACCTCAGCTAGTGGCCCCGTTAAAACAACCCATATTGACAATCCTAATAAAACTCAGCAAGTCAATATGGTTGAAAGAAACATAAGTGAGAAAATAGATGTAAATACAACAAAATTAATAATTCCTTTCAGCCTTGAGGGAGAGATTGCAAAGATTAAAGTTAACATACCTCTGGCTAAACTAGTGACCCAAGAAGTGTACAGAAATCAGGTCCTAAAAGATCTGAATATACATGTTGATACTACCACTTTGAACTTGACAGATGATAAGCCAAAGCTGTTATTTGGCCCTATGATTGAAGGAAAATACCAAGAAGGGGTTGTTCCCCCTTTCTATGTCATTTTAAACATACATGATAAAGTTTTACACAATGCCATGCTAGATTCAGGAGCATCACACAACCTTATGCCCAAGGTGGTAATGGAAATCCTAGCATTAGAGATTACTAGACCATATAAAGACTTGTATTCCTTTGATTCCAGAAGAGTCAAATAATTGGGGTTAATTAAATATTTGTGTGTCAACTTGTCTCAAATTCCTGCCAAGAATATTGTAATGGATGTAGTAGTAGCTGACATTCCCCCAAAATATGGTATGCTCTTGTCTAGATCATGGGGAGCTAAGGTTCAGGGCAGCTTTCAAATGGATATGTCTTATGCCACTGTACCAGTGTTTGTTCAAACCAGAAGACTATATAGGGAAACCCTTATGAAATACATGGTGAGCAGCAAGGACAAACCTCACAACACTCATGTTTATTCCACCCATTCAATTCTAGATTCCTTTATTTTATACAATGACGATGAACTCACCCAAACAGAGGAGGAAAACAAGCAGGAAATTAGTGCACCAGAGCATTCAGAATTGTCTTCCTGTCAACCTTTAGATACCTCAACTCCCAGTAGCTCTGAGCAACACAAAACAGATGATAATGAAACAGATACAATATGGAGAATGAGCTTTGATGGCTCTTGCAGCAAGAATAGTGCAGGGGTTGGTGTATGGATACACAACACAAAAAATGGACATGCCTACAAATTAGACATTTCATGCACTAACAATATTACAGAGTATGAAGCCCTTCTCCTTGGCCTGCACATTCTTAAGGATTTAAAGGCCAAAAAGATATCAGTGCACGGAGATTCTAAGTTAATTATCAAACAAATCAAAGGGTAAAATGCAACCAAAAACCCTAGACTCAGAGAATATAGAAACACTGTGTTAGATCTCCTGAAAATTTTCAAAAAATATGAACTCCTATTCATACCTAGAGCCCAAAATCACCTGGAAAACGAGCTTGCTTTTGCTGCTAATAATTTCCAGATACCACAAATTGATGAACAGCTCATTATAAAAATAAAAAATATACCAGCAGTGCTTGATAACGAAGATCATTGGCAGGTGTTTAATAATGATAAACATATAGAGAATTTCCTGCAGTCAAAAGATGAGTTTTCCACAGCATCATCGAGTTTCAGCCATGAAAAAGAATGTTTAAATGAAGAACTAATTCCTGAAGCAGAGCCTTCCTCCCCTACTGATATAAATTAGTTTGATCATCTTTTCAAAGAAAAATTGTCTGATGATCCAAATCAAAAGAACCTCGAAGTTCTAGAATGTAAAGGTGATACCATACCCAAAGGCCTTGCCCCATTAGAGCAACTCTTTGATTTCAATGATGTGGTTAAGGAACCAAAAGCAGAACCCATGGAAACTAATGTGGAAGAACACAATATAGGTAGCCCAGCTGAGCCTAAGATGATTATGTTATCTAGCACCCTTCCTGCCCATATTAAACAACAATACATAGCACTCTTCAAAGAGTTTATAGATGTTTTTGCATGGGATTACATAGATTTGAAATCATATGACACCAGCATCATCTAGCACAAAATCCCTCTTAAGGAGAATCATAAACCTTTCAGACAGAAATTAATAAGGATAAACCCTATTTTTCTGCCTGCAGTAGAAAAGGAAATTAGGAATATGTATGAGGTAGGGATCATTGTTCCTCTTAGATACTTAGACTGGGTTTCCAATCTAGTATCTATCAGGAAAAAGACAGGAGAGATCAGGTTGTGTATTGACTTCAAGAACCTTAATAGGGCCTTTCTGAAAGATAACTACCCTTTGCCAAAAATGGACCACATCCTTCAAAGGGTAGTTGGGTCAAAGAGAATATCATTATTGGATGGGTTCTCGGCTTATAATCAAGTCTTAGTCCTCCCAAGTGATCAACATAAAACAACCTTTACCACACCTTGGGGGACATTCATGTATGTCAAAATTCCATTTGGCTTGATGAATGCAGGAGCCACCTTCTAGAGGGCCATGGACATAGCCTTCTCAGAGAACATAGGCTATTTTATAATCATTTACCTTGATGACATTATTGTTTTCTCCAAAACTAATGAAGAACATTTGGAACATTTAAGGAAATTTTTTGAGAAATGCAGAAGATTTGGTTTGTCTCTAAATCCCAAAAAGACACTCTTTGGCCTCCAAGAAGGAAAGCTTCTTGGTCATATAATCTCTGAATAAGGGATCAAGATAGACCCCAAAATAATTGATGGCATACTGAATATCAGCCACCCTAGGAACCTTAAAGAATTACAATCTTTCATTGGAAAGATTAATTTTTTGAGGAGATTCATCCCCAACCTTGCTGAGCTATTAAGAAACATCACTAACATGCTCAGGAAAGAGGTAGGTGTTAAATGGACAATGCAAGCTAAACAATCATTTGAACTGGTAAAGCAAGCCCTTACTCAAGCACCAGTCCTTATCAGTCCTGATTTCACCAAGTATTTCTATATTTTTTCCTTTGCATTTGAACATACAATAGCTACGGTATTTTTTCAAAAGAATAGCTTGGGGCAAGAACAACCGATATCCTTCTTTATAAAAGCCTTAAGAGATGCCCCACTCAAATACAATATCATGGAGAAACAAGCCTTAGCACTAGTAAAAGCATTAAAGGACTTCAGGGTGTACATTTTACATTCACATATCATTGCATTTGTGCCACACACCATGGTCAAAGACATTCTGAGTCAGGACCCCGATGGAAAAAGGGGAAAGTGGACTACTACTATCCTTGAATATGACTTGGAAATTAGGCCTACTAAACTCATCAAGGGACAAGGATTAGCAAAGCTCATGGCTGAGTCTAATTTCAAAGTTTTAGATATGAATATGATTGATGCCTTGGAAGAAATAAAAGAGTCCCCAGCCCCATTTACTAAAGAAACATTCACGAATTCTCCATGGTATGCTAACATCATTTATGTGTTACTTTATTTGAATGCTCCTCCTTCTTTTTCAAAAACAAAAGCCAGATTTGTCAAATAGAAGGCTTTAAATTATTGCATGATAGATGGAGTTTTATATTGGAAAAATGTTGTTGGGATATTGCTAAAATGTTTACTTGAGGTTGATGCAGGAAAAATCATGCATGAAGGAGAATGTGGAGGGCACTTAAATTGGAAGACCACAGCAAACAAGATCCTCAAATCTGGTTACTATTGGCCCACCCTTTTCCCAGACACCCACAAACTAGTAATGTCTTGCCACAAGTGCCAAATTTTTTATGTAAGATGAAAGCTCTTGCCCTTGCCTTTGAAACCTATTAGTGTTGAAACACCTTTTCAACAATGGGGTTTAGACTTCGTAGGGGAAATCCATCCATCCTCCTCAGCCCAGCACAAGTGGATCCTCACAACCACTGGCTATTTTACCAAACGGATAGAGGCCATACCCACTAGGAATGCCACTGATTCTGTCATCATTAAATTCCTTGAGACCAACATATTGTCCAGATTTGGCTGTCCTAGGAAAATAATCACAGACAATGTTGTTGCCTTTAAATCCAAGAAGATGGTTGATTTCTACCATAAATATCAAATCACCTTGGGCCACTCCACTGCCTATTACCCCCAAGGGAATGGACTTGTTGAATCCTCCAACAAGAGCCTAATCAACATCATCAAGAAGTTATTGGAGTAGAACCAGAAAGCCTGGCATAGTAAGCTTGTTCATGCCTTGTGGGTTGACAGATTAACCACCAAAAAGTTAATCAATATGTCCCCTTATCAGCTGGTCTATGGCATGGATGTTGTTTTCCCAACATCCTTGGGAGTTCCAGTCATGAAACTCCTTCAAGAATTCCAAGTTGAAGAAAATGATATGTAGAGAAGGATCAATCAGACCATCCATTTGCAGCAGACCAGAGAGGAATTTTATCAGAGAACTCAAAAAGTCCAAGAGAACATGAAAAGGTTATTTGACAAAAGGACTAAAGCTAATGACTTCCAAGTTGGAAATGTGGTCCTAAAATGGGATTCAAGGAGGGAAGAGAAAGGAAAACATAGTAAGTTTGAAAATCTATGGAAAGGGCCCTATATTATTCATTCCATAAGAGGACATAATGCATTTTCCCTACAAGAATTGAATGGTGAAGAAGTGTTAGGAGGTCATGTCAATGGCAGGATGCTTAAACACTACTTATGTCAAGAGTCTTAGGTTCAGAGTTTTTTATCCATTGTACATACCATTTGCATCGAGAAAAATGAAAATAAAAATACAAAAACAATAAAAAATACAAAAGAGGGCAGAAATAAAACAAGAAAGGTATAGCCCCATACCAAAAGAAAGAAAATGTGAAAGTGTGCAAGCTCAAATGCCACTACTTCAAAGAGCATTACTGTCCAATCATACAGCCTAATCATGATTGGGCAGATTTCAATTTATTTCTGATATGATAGTGAAGAAAATCTGTCAAACTGTCTAATCTTGGTTGATCAGTAGAACAGATTAGGAAGAAGAAAGGAAGGTTCAAACATGCTGAAAATATGAACCTGGAATCATAAGAAACTATGGCTTAATTCTCTCAAAGATGGATCCAAAGAAGAAGAAACAGAATTGGTTCTAACATGCTCAAAATTTGAATCAGCAAAGAAAAATGATACAGCTCTAACATGATCAAAACCAGAGCTGAAAAAAAAAAAAAAAAAAAAAGGGCTCAAACTCTGAGTCACAGCAAGAAGGAAGAATGTTTTTAAATTTCAGATCTTCAAACCTTCCAAGTTTTGTTTTAAATTCTGCTAATTTCAGTTCATAAGCAGCCTGTCTTTATGCCATGGACCCATAGCAAACTAGACTGTCTAATCCTGGTTTGGCTGTGTTTCAATTTCCGTTTTAGAATGTAGAGAATGAAATATGTCAGACAGTTTAATCCTGACAGATATTAGATTAGGTAGAGAATTAAGAGTCCAACTGTTTAATTTGGGCTCTTGGAGAAATAAGGGTAGCATTAGATAGGTTTTTTTTTCTTTCGTAAAATTAAATGTTGTAAAGGAGATGCCAGCCCAAGTGCACTCTAAGGAAGAAGAAAATGTTAGGACAAGTAGCTCTGGGTAGGTAGAAATGTTTGTTTCAAAGAGATCTCATGCTACAGGTCACTGAAAGAACCGCCAATATGCAAAGGTACCAGCAAGAAAGCAAAGAATTCTACCCAATGGAGTGGCACTGGTCTACTTAATCCAAAGATTTCTGAATTTCTGGACACCTAAAGGGCAAGTTGTCCTCCCCAAGTGGAGCCACTGTTAGCCACCTATAAATTCTGATATACCTGGTGGTGGCCAAATTTGTTTTCAAAGCCTTCAAGAGATGTATTCCCTGTGAAAATCCATCATTCTTGAAGCCTCCATGTGTTTTCTATCCTTCACTATAATCTCCACTGCTGTGTCCATCAAAGACAGTCAAAACCTGTTGTTCTGCTACGAAGAAAACTACTTTTAAAGGGTCTCCATTTTCTCATTTCAATCCATCAAATCCTCCATGTTTCATCCTCACTCCCTTCATCAAATTCCTCTCTAACCCTCCATTTAACCTTTAAATCTTCTTAAATCCCCTTTTAAACCATATACTTCCCTTTATTTGATTTTAAAATGTCTCTTTTCATCTACCAAAACCCCTTTCTAAGCCTTGAAAACCCTATTTTTAGGCCTAAAACACCCCTTCTGCATTATATAATTCCTTAGCCCCCGAGGGCTTATTCCATCTAGCCCCTTCCTCCATACGTCCTACAGCCCCGCAATCGGGCACTAAAGGCCTAAAAAACCTTGTCTGAAGCCTCATTCCCTTTTATCTTTTGTTTCCCGACGTTTCAATGGCATAATGAACGTCAACCGTTAATCTCTGCAGATCAACGGTCATCGGGCGCCCATACTCTTCCTCCCCCCTCTTCTCCTTTCAAAATGCTCCGATCCCGATTCAAATCTAACCGTCCAATTCTGCAGATCCAACGATCGGAGTTAAACGCGATGGCCTGACCTCCATCCTCCACACGACAAAACTTCCTGACGTCATCCATGGACCCCGCTTCCCTCTCACCCCACAACTTTCCCCATCGCATTCTTTCTGCACCGTCGGATCTGGGCCCTCTAATCTGACAGTTGATGTCGCATTTCGCAAAATTTTTGTGCCTACAGTTTAACACCAATTTTTTTGCGAAATGGGCAGTATTCAGGAGGACACACATCAAAAGGTGTATGGTATCGCATTTATTTTGGGAAAACCACTTACCCCCCTTAGCACCGTGCGAAAACCACTCTGGTTTTCTGCCTTACCGCCTCCGCAACGTCATTTCCATGGTTAATCATAGTTGTCGAATATTCTAATCGGACGGCCCACTTTCATTCTCAACCCTGTTCGCTTTCTTTTCATCTATCCACCCAATGATTTCATCAAGCGATCATAGCCGTCGATTTTTTCCGATCTAACGGCCCTAATATAACCTTGCCCCACCCTTTTCTCAATTCATCCAAACGAATTTTCCAATGAATCTCCGTCGTAGATCACCGTGGATTGATCTAATCCAACGGTCCATAACTCACCTCGCCCCAAGCTCTCATCAGACCATTTTTTCGCCTTCTGACATGGTTTTTCACCCGTTTTCCTGTTGCGCTCACATTTTCTGTTACTGCTCCTCCATTCCCGAGAGCCTCAGAAATAGTCCACCTCACTTCCCCTGGTTTTTATAATGAGTTTATTGTGTTTTGTAGCTATCAAAAAGTCATAAATTTACAATGTCTCCACAGTCATGGCTATGGTAATATAGAACACAGAATGCCAGTTCCAGAGCCATAGGTAGCAACGGAAAAAGACACTAGAGAGGGTTAATAGCTTGCTTTTCACTGAAGATCAGGCTATAAACCCTGGTTCAAACCCTCCAGCGCTCCTAAAACCTGTATATTCACAAAAACAGGTCAAAATAAATCTTAAAGAGTATCAGAAGAAGAATTAAAGTATTAGATCCTAATGTTGAAGACTTAATGCTTATAATCCAGTGTTTAGAGGATGAAGACATAGATAAAGGCCATAAAAATTATCAAGAAGGCTAATGAGGCCTAAAGCACATAAACAAGTTTCAGTGTTTCAAGTCATATCGATCAATCAACAAGGATAAAGCACAAACAAGGTTGAAACATGTTAAAGTACAAAGAAGCAGAGCAGTTATTAGTGCATAATGTTGACTAACACTGTCATAACCCCTCTCCATGCACACAAGCCTACCAAGAATTTATTACACCAAAGAAACTGCTACAAATTGTCAGAAGTAGTTATTTTGAAGTATGGGAGTCCTCATAGCCCATTCTTCAAATAAATCACACCAAGAAGATAACAGTACCACTACAGCCAGTATTTCTCCTCAAAGGACATTCCGTGGGTGTTTTTTGTCATATCAGAGGGGTATCCACAAGCTACATAGTTATTAACCCTATATAGAATTCAATGAAATGTTTAAGACACAGAATGGGGCATTCCAATGCCTTCTTCCATCTCTGATGATCATTAAAACCTTCTTTCACCTACTTTTCCTCATTTTCTCCTATAAAGACTCTTTGAAGTCTCATTATAAAAGGTTGGCATTTGGTGATTTCTAAAGTAATACATATTGTTGTTTTGAAGAAGCATTGGTGTTCTGAAAGAATGTGAAGATCTTTGTTTTTCTGTTGATGAAGGAGGCTGGACCATTGGATCCCTGAGCCTAGTTTCGGTGACGTACTTCTTATTGCTAATGTTATTTCCTATTTTCCACTTTGTTCCATCATGCTTTTCTTACAGTAGGATAAAAATTTTAGGCAGAGAAATGTATCTTAGAAGCACCTCTGACCTATTCATCCTTCATTGTTTATATGTTTTCTGCGACTAAATATGATAGGGTAGTCTAATAGCTCTCTCAAATATTCAGTTTGTTTTATTTCAGAAATGATTGATTCATGTGTGCTAAAGATTGTTTAGGCATTCCCTCTCTCTTTATCACTGAATATTGTATCTGAAATCTCCCTTTGATTATTAATGCTTGCATTTTGTCAGAGGAACTTGTTTCAATCATACCCTCTGATCATTATTGTAATTATTGTGTTAAAGGTCCCTATAATTGCAGTCTTAGATGTCTAAGGCGTTCCTTCTTCTTTGAATGCAATTGTATGTCTTTGTTGATTAAAACTCTTAAAGGTGGACTCATAGGAGGAAATAGGGTGTTCCCCGATTCCTATACTTCATTTAGAGGGTTTTGTCTGCATTTCTCTTTGCCTTTGAGTGATATATTGATTAAGTCTAGAATAATGAGCTTACTATAGGAAATAGGGCTTTCCCCGAATCCTTTAAGTCATTGTGAAAGGGTTTAGTTTGTTTTCACTCTTAGTCCTTAATGTTCATTCCATTTCACCTATATTATTAGACAAATCCTTGACCAAGTTAGATTTTCCCTTTGGTTTCCCTTCCTACTCAATCAGAACTATTTGGATCTTCACATGACTCCATTGCCCAATGGTTTGTAGATTCCCATGCTCTATCTATACCACATGAAACATACTTGTACAACCAAACAAAAAAAACAACCTTGCACCATCATAACTAGCCTAAAATAATTTACCAACACTTTCAAGACATATATTTATAAAAACATTGAGAGATTCCTCTCTAAGACTAGGAGGGCTAGATCCTAGAGCTCTAAATATTGGTTTTGATTTTGCTTTGTCTTTTGATTAGCCAATCCATCAAAACATAGGACCCCAACAAATCCTACCCTGATAAAAGATGACTCCATCTCTCACTGTATATCTCCCATCTATAAAATGGTCATGAAGTATCCTGCATGTAAGGAGAACCTTGGAGTATTCCACCAATAGATGGGATCTCCAATAAGGATATAAAATCCCTAATCGCAACACTGCTGATCTATACTGTGTAGCTCTTGTCATGTGGTTGCCTTCTTCTTTGACATCTCCTATGCCAAATTCAAGCACCGGTATGATGCTAACATGTTCCTGCTACCCCTCTTGTAGCTGCTCATGCTTAAGTGAAAGTTGAAGCTTTTGGAGGCTAGTCTTCCATTGGAAGCTATCACCTATCCAAAATATCCTAATTCTGGCCAATGCATGCATGAGTGGCCACCATCCTCTACCAAATGGGAAAGATTCATTCCTATGTGGAAGTATCCTATAGTTCTCCAATTCCATGGAGGGGTCTCCTTGCACCACGATAGTGCTATCCTCCATCCCAGAAACATCTTATCCTAGTGCATAATAGCTAATGAGAGTGGGTAATGATGATATTGGGTGATTGTATCCCTCCTCCTTGAGCCTACCCAAGACTCTATGTGTTGTGCCAAATCCTCCCAAGGTTCTCACCCCTCCTGGATCAATGAGTGGTGCAACCTGTTGTGAGATGTCTCTCATCTCCTGATTTGGTGGCCTCCCGGGTGGAATGCCTCCATGTAATGAGACATCAAAGTTTGAAGTAGATTGTATAAGTGGGTGGACTGATTTTCCCCTCCTTTCACTGCGCAAATGAGTCTCCTTCTTTTGTATATAAACCTCCTGAAATAAACAAGAATTTATGTTCCTCGTCCTTTGATGTTGATCCACCTTTTATTCTCCTCCTTTTATCAAGGTGTTACTACCCATCACTACTGTCACGTGCTGCTCCTTGGGAAATTTTTTCAAAGATGCAAAAGTTGAAGCAATAGCTTCATGCCCATCTCCATGTGGTGACGGTTCTCCTCCTGAAGTGACAGTGTTGTTACTTCCTCTCTGCTCTCCCTCCTCATCAATATTTGAGAATACCTCATCAACAATGAGAGACCCTATATCTTGGTCTTCCTTTGAAGGAGGAATCTCCATGTCTTCCTTTTGAGAGGAAAGCTCTTCCTACAATGGGGATATTTCCCTTGGCAAGGTATCATACAAGTTTCTATCCCCCTCAATAGAAATCTGGAGTGGATTTGGTATAATAGATACTTCCAATTCATCTAAAGGTTTTTAATGTTTAGGTTTGGCTAGCTTAATCAAAGATGTTTCAAATTGTTTTCTGTAATGTTCCAAAATTTTAGCCTTAAAGCTAAATGGAACATTAGAGTTAGCAGCAGCTCTAGTCGGTGAATAAATGGGTAGAAAAGCCCATAAGTATCCTAAGGAGGATAAAAACACTCCAAGTGTGAAAAAGGACACTCTTTCTAGCTTAATAAAACACCTCCATGTGTGAACAAGGATAAAATCAAGCTGCTTTGACCAAGTCAACAGCGCAGTTGTGGAGGAGGAGGAATCCAAGGAGGAATAATGCAGTTTTGGAGGGAGATGTATCTTTGGATAAATATGACCTAATTGAGTGGGGACAAGGGCAATAAAACTCATATTCTATATAAGGAATGGGATGGCAGCATTATTATTCATGTTTTAGCTTATCATTCTTGTCTGCCAAGACTTGTTGCTGCTTTGCTGCTTAGTAGGGTTGCAGTGTTGTTTAGCACTGGGTGTTCTTGAGCAGGAATCCCACCTCTCTCCTTGAGGAGCCTCATTGGGAGATTTTTTATTCATCATTCCACATCAGGTTTTCAGGCCAAGCTTCAGCCAACTTCATCAGCGCAGTTTTTCCAGAGATTGTGCAGTGTTGCTAGGTGTAGTAGTGGAAGGGATTGGAATCCCGGTTCCTGAGCTAGTTTCTCATTGGAGGAAGGTTTCCTTCACTTGAGAGACTTGTTTGGAGAGCTCTAGAGCTGATTTCATATCTTTGGTATCAGACCACACATTTCCCATACATTCCCAGTATTGTTTCAGCTAGGGAATGTGTTATTTTGGAGGTAGTACTCAGTGCATTGTTTGGTGGCTCTGTTGCAGTGTTTCCTTTTGAGAGGTTCATCCTTTCATGGGAGGAATCCCTTGAGGGATATACATCATATCAGACATATTTCAGCCTTCTACACTCATTTACTTCAGTGTTGCAATGGTTACTCAGTAGATTACTGAATATCACATTTTGTATGCAGAGTGTTTGACAAGAAACCCTTGTCGGGTTCTCTTGTAATTTGTATAGGGAGACTAGATCTTTGTTCTTTAGTATTATCAATAAATATATGAGTAGATATATGTGTTTCCTTATTTTAAAACCCTCATAAGACTGCGAAATCACCTTATGCAGCAACTCCAGTAAAATGCAGTTTTGGGGTTTTTAGTTATTTTCAGCTACACTAGTGTGGGAGGTCTGTTTAACCCACCTAGTTTCATTTATTTCTAATATCCTCTTGTATTTAGATGCTATATGGATGTATATATTGGATCCAAGTGATAATTTTACTTTTTTATTACATATGTTGCTATAAATGCATTTTTAGTGCATGATTCATGAGTTGTTCCAGATTTGGAATATTACAGTGGTATCAAAGCATGATCTCTGGCTCAGCCTGTGAGATCCAACTATCAGAGGAAGGAGAGATGGACAGAAGCTAGGAAGCTTCAGTATTTGAAAGGAAAAAGGAAGAAAATCTTACAAAACTTCTTCCAAAATCTATGCAGAGCATTCAAGGAGAGCTTAAGAAAATGAGATTGGAGATGGGATCTCCAAAGGAAGTTGGATCTAGAGTAGAATCTAGATTTGCACATGGTGAGTGTGATCATGTAGCTACACACCATGATGCACAGTGTAGTCAAGTGCCCAGATCTATCTTGAGATGGATGGGAGGAGGGAAAATGCCTAAGAGAAGAACTCTTAGTGATTTGTTGCAGGAGTATGAATCTCAAACTGAGAGGTTTAGAGATTATACTGATTTCCAGGAGTTTTTCAAGATCCAGGTGGAGAAGAGCAGACAATAGGATGCAGATAGATTTCATCTATCTACTTTTGTCGGATCACCTACATGTCCAGCTAGAGCTTGGGTGAAGGAGCTAGATTCCTATTTGCAGCTGCACCATATTTCTGAAGATGAAGCCATCAGAGTTGCAGCGCTGCATTTTAGAGGTAAGGCTCATGCATGGTGGATTTTTGAATCTTTTTCTTTAAGAAATGAAAACACTTTCTCTTATGCAAGATTCATAGAAAATTTGATGGGAAGGTTTGGTGAAGAACTTCCTAAGGCACATGAGCAAGGAAAACTTGAGAAAACAAAACCCTTGCATATGATGGAGGGAACCCCATTTCAGAAAACCATGAGAGGAGCTGACATCTTGCATTACACTTCGCCGGAAGCAAGACCTCCAGTTCATATTCTTGAACAAGAGGGCATGGGGATCTCCTTTTCACAGGAGGATCCAACTGTTGAGATGTTGCCCATACACATTGAGGAAGATGAGGGCAACAGCGTTGTCATATCTAAAGCACATCCAGTGCCTCATGCAGAGAGAGGAGGAGCACGTGCTCCAACAGGAGGGATTCTTGTATCCTTACAAGAAGTTCCCCAAGATCTCATACATAGAGGTCCAAGCACAATCAGTGAGCAGCATGATTGTGCAGCATTGCAGCTGGAAGGAGGAGGTAGGGAGGAAGAGCGGCATCACTTGATGAGAGGCACACACCCTTCTCTATTTCAGAGAGCCAATGCAAGAAAGAAGTAGACTAATTTGCGAAGTAAGAACAGGGGCAATATTTCCCAATCATATGTACAGTCTACTCTTGACATTGATGTCTCACTACATGGAGGCATTCCACCAGGGAGGCCACTAGATCTACAATTGATGAGAGATATATTGTCTTTGGGTTCACCACTCTTGGATTTTGGAGAGGTGAAGATTTTGGAGGAGAAATTTGGCATGAGGGATGTCAGAGTAGCAGGCAGCAGCATGAGGAGAGCTTCACATGCCAAATCACCAGCGATGTCTCTTAGGAGGATTGATCCTTATTGGAGGTCTCGGCTATTGGTAGAGTACTCCAAGTATCTTGGTGCATTCATGATTCTTGATGACCCAAATGGAGATGATAGATGCATGGTGGATGATGTGGTCATCTATTCCTATGGCAGGATCTTCTTGACTAGATCTTCTAGTCTTAAGGAGAAGATGCTACATGCAGCATGTGAGGACTTCTATTCTATGCACTTTGATGCATATTTCCATTTGATGGAGGAGTTCACTTGGGATGGCATTCAGCATGACATATTTCAGCATATGGAGAGATGAATAACCCGGATGGTGATAGAGAGGATGTCACAGCCACCTTCCTACTCATTGGGAGTGAGGGAGAATTTCCAGTTGAGCCATTTCAGCTCAATACCTCGAGTACATGATGGAGGAGGTATAATTTCATCTTTTGTATTGTACTTCTTTTCCTTATCTGAGCAGCATGATGTAACAAGAAGAATTATCTCTTCTTGCATATTGTATGATGATGTACTTGCAGCTACTTGTAGCATTGATCTTGGCTATCTTTTTGATGGTTTGTGGGGGAAGCCACATAGTTCTTGGTGTGCACCATTAACACCATATTGTAACTTCATGTTTTCATCTTATGAGATGACTGTGGCAGCAAACAAGTGGCTAGTAAAGCACTTGTTATTTCTTATGTTGATGCAGGAAAAGGATGCACTGTGTTGGTTCCAAGAGTGGAACTATGATGCACTCTCCGGTTTTCAATTGGCAACTTGTTTTTATTGTACTTTTCTTCCATATATTGCTGACATGTTGATGTTCATGGGTAGCTTTGTTTGGAGAGTGGGCTTGGGATTGGAGATGCCCATTGGGGGCATGATTCTCCCCACTTTATATGTTGTACATTTCAGGAGGAATCATGGGCAAACCATGATTTCCACATCACACTTTTTCTCTTCTTATGGGAGGAACCACTTGGAGAACTTGAGGAGGCACTTCATGGCTGAAATGCTTGTCGAGACATCATACAAGTTGACCATCATAATCTTACTCTATAGCTTGTATGAGGGAGAGATGAGGCAGCAGCAAAAGTTTTTGTTGTTGTGGTTACACTTGGGAGAGTATGGGCAAAATTCTTCCCATAGTTTTCATGAGATTTCTAAAGAGAAGGAAGGCACATTCATGGTGCAAGGAGGCTACCCTTCAGCATTGAAGGATCATGAGAGACTTCCATGTCAGAAGGAGATCTTCTCACATAGAAACATGATGGTGGATGGCTTTGGCATGTGGAATGTCAAAGGGAGAAGCCATGGAGTGACAAGAGCCATGTTACTAAGGCCCACAGCATTGTCACTTGAGAGCATGTTTCTATTGATGGAGTGTTCCAAAGGGAGTATGCACCCTCTCCTCTTGCAGATTTTTATGAGGGGATTCTCATGGGAAGACTCACTCATGGAACTCACCTTCAGCTCACACATGATGCATGGTAACAAATACATTTATGTGCTTGTTGATTACTCTATTGAGTATTTGTACTTTCTCACCATATGTAAACAGTGCATTGCTCCACATGAGAGCAAGATTATTTATGGGTTTTATGGTCACTTTAGGGACAAATCTTGTAATGTTGGTAACCCATCTCTACTTGAATTTGGGCAAGTGTTGTATTGCTTTGATTGTACACAGCTGGTATATATTGCAGCTTACTACGTTATAGTAGATGAGCTAACATGCATAGCTGCAAATTCTTTGAAGAACAACTTTCCACTTGATTCTCTAAATCAACAGTTGAAAGGACTGCGCTGCATCCACAAGAGATACCATATGCATCATACAAACTTGCACATAACCTTCAGCCATTTTCTGATTTGGATGCCATATGGTGATGATGTGCCATTCATCTTGTATGGAATGGTTTGGGTTGACATGACTCGTGACTTTGGAGGGAGGGTCTTTGGAGACTCAATCTTCTTCTTGTCATTGGAGGGTAATCATGTTGCAGCCTGAGATCATCATACCCTTTACACTTATCATCAGTGGGGAGGAGGATAGCATGGGATAGTCCCTCTTTCCTATCATGTTCATTTATTTAGCCCACCTACATTTCAGGAGCCAAAGGTGGAGGATATTCTTCATGAGTTACCATGTTGGAGGGTGACTCACTTCATTTGTATGATAGCATGGATGAGGGAGGCACTCTTTCACCATGTTGGTCATCACTCCTACTTTTTGGAGGCCATGAGACAGCAAGAAAGTTTCCATTCACACTTTACACCTTTGATTTATGTAGACCATTTGGTTTTTCACACTTGGGAGGAAACATGGGATTACAATTTATTTGAAAATTATCTTGATGCAGTGATGGAGGCTATTGATGGGAGGCCACATGAGGAGGAGGGGAGGAATTTTTCTCTCCTTATACATTTTCTTGAGGTCAAGTAAATATTTTGGAGGGGAGGACTATAATGTTCCAAAATTTTAGCCTCAAAGCTAAATGGAACATTAGAGTTAGCAGCAGCTCTAGTCGGTGAATAAATGGATAGAAAAGCCCATAAGTCTCCTAAGGAGGATAAAAACACTCCAAGTGTGAAAGGAAACACTCTTTATAGCTTAATAAAACACCTTCATGTGTGAACAGGGATAAAATCAAGCTACTTTGACCAAGTCAACAGCACAGTTGTGGAGGAGGAATCCAAGGAGGAATAACGTAGTTTTGGAGGGAGATGTATCTTTGGATAAAGATGACCTAATTGAGTGGGGCCAAGGGAAATAAAACTCATATTCTATATAAGGAAGTGGATGGCAGCATTATTCTTCATGTTTTAGCTTATCATTCTTGTCTGCCAAGACTTGTTGTTGCTTTGCTGCTTAGCAGGGTTGCAGTGTTGTTTAGCACTGGGTGTTCTCGAGCAGGAATTCCACCTATCTCCTTGAGAAGCCTCATTGGGAGATTTTGTATTCATCATTCCACATCAGTTTTTTATGCCAAGCTTTAGCCAACTTCATCAGTGCAATTTTTCCAGAGATTGTGCAGTTTTGCTGGGTGCAGTAGTGGAAGGGATTGGAATCCCGGTTCCTGAGCTAGTTTCTCATTGGAGGAAGGTTTCCTTCACTTGAGAGACCTGTTTGGAGAGATCTAGAGCTGATTTCAGATCTTTGGTATCAGACCACACATTTCCCATACATTCCTAGCGTTGTTTCAACTATGGAATGTGTTATTTTGGAGGCAGTACTCAGTGCATGGTTTGGTGGCTCCGTTGCAGTGTTTCCTTGTGATAGAGAGGTTCATCCTTTAATGGGAGGAAGCCCTTGAGGGATCTATAGTAGATAAAACATATTTCAGCCTTCTACACTCATGTATTTTATTTTTGCAATGGTTATTCAGTAGATTACTGAATATCACATTTTGTATGCAGAGTGTTTGACAAGAAACCCTTGCCGGGTTCTCTTGTAATTTGTATAAGGAGACTAGATCTCTGTTCTTCAGTATTATCAATAAATATATGAGTAGATCTATGTGTTTCCTTATTTTATGAGTTAAAACCCTCATAATACTGCGCAATCACCTTATGCAGCAACTCCGATAAAATGCAGTTTTGGGGTTTTTAGTCATTTTCAGCTACACTAGTGTGGAAGGTATGTTTAACCCACGTAGTTTCATTTCTTTCTGATATCCTCTTGTATTTAGATGCTATATGGATTTATCTATGGGATCCAAGTGATAATTTTACTGTTTTATTACATATGTTGCTGGAAATGTGTTTTTAATGCATGATTTATGAGCTATTCCAGATTTGGAATATTACATTTTCCATCAAATATCTTCACTAATCTCTTAGTAAATCCTGCATAAGTAGCTATATTTGTATGGTTAAATGAATAAGATTCATAAAACCACCAAGTATAAGCCTTACCTTCAAGATGCAGCATTGTTATCCTAAGGGCTTCCCTTTCTGAAACTTGATGTAGCTGCAAGTATGAGTCTAGCTGCTCTATCCAATCCTTTGCTGGCCATTTAGATGACCCATCAAAATTGGGCAGAAATAGTCTACCTCTTCTTCTTCTATTGTGATTTTCGGGCCTTCTATTCTCCTTGAGTTGGAAAAACCCTTGGAATTTCAAGTGCTCCTTGAATCTCCAAGATTGAGATTCATACTCCTGAAGATAGTCACTCAAAGTCTCCTCCTTTGGTGCATCTTCTTCCTCCATCTCTCATGTTATAAATATGGGCATAAAACTACGCTATGAATCAGATTGTGTGGCTGAATGCTCACACCCATCATGTAAAAATCTATGGTTTGCTTCATATTCAAACCCCCTTGGAGATTCCCTACACCTCTCCCTTTTCATCTTCTTGATATCTTCATTGATGCTCTACATAGTTTGAAAAAGAAGCTTTGAGAGCTCCTCTTCCTCCCTTCCTCCAAATACTGGAGTCTTGTATTTTTCCCTTCTGTACATCTTTTCTTCCTATGAGAAACTTCTCCTTATGGTGACATATTGGCTAAATGCACAGGCTGAGCCAATATTATGCTCTAATACCACTGTAATATTCCAAACTGGAAATAGCAGCAATAGCGGCTCATAAAATGAAAGCAATAGAAAATATTTAACACATGAAACCATGAGACCAATATGGAGCCATTTTATTGATTATATATGTATCAAATAAGTATAAAAAAATGAGGCACAATTCATAGAATGTGATTACACAAGCCTCCAATACATAAACACTCTCAAAAGTGAGATGTTGTTGCTATACAAAATGTCGGAGATGTTGCTACAACGTAGTCTAATATGAAATAACTGCTGCTAGGACTATATAATAATACAATGGGACTGATGTAAGCCTCAAAAGGTAATTTACATGAAGAAGAAGGCTATACAACACTTTTCCAAGAACACCCAAAAAGGGTTTCCAGAAATACACAAATACAAATGGTTATCTACAGCCCTAAGACTGAAGAGTCACTGCAACTGAAGTCCATGAAATAGAAATTTGAAGTAATATGGATCTGATGTAGATCTCCTCCAAAGGTATCCTCCAATGAAAGGTTAAACCCTTCACCTAGAAGGAAACACTCCCAAAGAGCCAATAGATCCACCTCTGAAACTTCCCTCCACAATAACACAATTCCAGACTAAAACTGCATTGTCACTAGATGTAATAGCTTGGCCTGATGCCAAAGATCTACAACATGCTCAAGGACCTTCCTTTTTGATCTCCCAATGGAAGGAATCCTTCCTCCACTGCAAAACTAGCTCTGAAACAGCCCAATTCAATCCTCCAATGCTACCCCCTGCAAAACAACACAAATCTAAATAGATACTGCGTTGTGCCTGAATAATGTAGCTAGCCAAAATGTCAGAATGAGGAATATGCAGCCCAAAGAACTACTCCTGAGTGGGCACTCGAATTCCCCCGAGGATATGGGTGAGATTCCCGCTCGGCAACACTCTATTCTAAACAACACTGCAGTCTTAGCTAAATAGCTAAAGAGAGCAAATAGTCATACAGACCATAAACAACATAATATCCAAAAACTGATTTCGAAGGCTGCCTTACCCTTCCTTATAAACTTGGTGAGATTCCTCACCTTGGGCCCGATCCATTAGTGCCACTACCTCCATGCAAGGTGTCTCTAGCCAAAACTGTGTTGTCCCTCATTAATTGTCCACTCCTCCATAACAACATTGTTGATTTGGTCAAATTTGACCTATTCATCATGCTCCGTCCCATTTTCACACTCAAAGGTGTTTTATTTAGTTGCTTAGATGGTCTCCTTTCACACTTGAAGTGTTTTTATTGTTTCTAAGGAGATTTATGGACCTCCCTACCCACTTATTCACCTACCTAGTGAAAAAACAATATATAATATTCCATTTAGTTGAAAGCTAAATTTTTGGAATATTACAACCAATCATAGATCTAGACATCCTCTTATCCACATCTTTGGATCAATCATCTATTCTCAACTTGCAACCTGTCACTATGTTAGGTCCCTATATTACTAGTTTAGTCCCTTATTGTTATTAGTGTAGCCCTCTTATTGTTATTGTTGTACCCCTGTAACCCCAATATTGTTATTATTGTGCCCTTACATTATTATTGTTAGGCTGGCTAGGATTATATTGTGGCCCCATGGACTCCTATATATAGAAGGAGGTTTTGGTCATTTGTATCATCCAAGAATTGTTCATTTATGTAATGTATTGGAGGTTTCCCCCTTGAATTGGTTTATTTCTAAGGCGTTGATCTCTCTCTTCTTCTATTTTTGGAGTTGGTTTCACAACATTTGGTATCAGAGCTTTGGATTCTAAGGTTTTGCTGCTCCAAATAGGTCATCGTGGCATTTTCACAGTAAATTTTTTCTATGAAGTTTCAGAAGCTGAAATTTGTACAACGTGAAGCTGAAATCCTAAGGAACCTCCTGTAAGATTTTCATATCTTGATTTGCAATAATTTTGGAGATATGATTTGGGGAAGTTAGGGTTTTTCCAGGCTCCTGAATTTTAACTGAAACAGGTCATCGTGGAATTTTCGCTATAAATTTTCGTATACGAAGTTTCAGAAGCTGAAATTTTCACAAAGAAAATTCGTAATCCTGAGGAAAGCCATGGAAAAATTTTAGAGCTTGATTCGTAATATTTTCGGAGATATGGTCTGTGGAAGTTAGGGGTTTTTCAGGCTCTTGAATTTCATCTCAAAGAGGTGATCATGGGAAATTCTTCATAACTCTCTCCCTAAGCATCAGATTGGAATTCTGTAAAGAGTGGTCGTAAGAACATGGAATGTAGTTTCTTTTGTATCAATTTCAAAGCCGAAGGAGGAAACAGTGACATGTGGCAAGTCGTACAATTTCACTCTACTGAACTAGTCCATAATTAAGTCATCGTAGGAGATTGGGCATAAATTTGTCTTCAAGAATCCAAATCAAGTCAGACCTATGGCATTCGAAATAAGATTCATAGGGCTACTTCAGGGCCAAATTTTAGATATTGAAGATCCGAAATCACAAAGATAATTTAGTTTCAATATCGAGTTCCTCAAAATCAAGAAAAATGTGTGTATTTTTTTCAAATTGCATAAGTCTTGTTTGAAAAATCAGTTTAAGTGATTCCAAAGAGCATATTGAAGCATTTTTATCAGTATTGGGTTCTATAATGCCTCCAAAAAATAATTTCATTCTGGTTAAGCCCTCATAAAGCTATACTATGAGGCGTGAAGAGGAAGAATTGTAGTATGAGATATCAAAATTACGGTACCAAGTGCAACAAATTTCGATCTTACGAAGAGCAACAGAAGATGACATACATTGTTTAAAATCAGAAATGGAAGCTAAGTTGGATGGTTTGAAGGATAGAATAAAAGGTAATATGGATGATAAAGTAGTGGAAGATCATATCGAGCATCAACAACAAGTTCTCCAACTCTCAAAGGATAACCTAACTTTGGTGCACAATCAAATGAACTACAGGAAGATCAGCATCACATCGAAGGAAGTTTTGAAGCAGTCACAAAAACAAGAACTCGACAAGTATGATAAATTTTAGAGTATCTCAACAAGTGGAAGAACTTTCCCATTGAGGATTCCACATGGGAGGATGATGATTTTATACAGAAGCATCAAGAAATAATCAAGCGTTGAGGAAAACACTTGTTTGAAGGAGAGGGGCATGTTAGGTCCCTATATTACTAGTTTAATCCCTTATTGTTATTAGTGTAGCCCCCTTATTGTTATTGTTATACCCCTGTAACCCCAATATTGTTATTATTGTGCCCTTACATTATTATTGTTAGGTCGGCTAGGATTATATTGTGGCCCCATGGACTCCTATATATAGAAGGAGGTTTTGGTCATTTTTATCATCCAAGAATTGTTCATTTATGTAATGTATTGGAGGTTTCCCCCTCGAAGTGGCTTATTTCTAAGGCGTTGATCTCTCTTTTCTTCTATTTTTGAAGCTGGTTTCACAACACACCATTGGGGTGAGAACTGGCTTGCAATCTTCCATTTGAAATTCCTTCAACGTTTATTTGATATATTTGGTTTGATAGATAAATATTCCTTTGTCTTGTTGAGATATCTAAAATCCCAAAAATTATTTCAACTCACCAAGTAGTGACATTTCGAACTCACTCTGCATATTTGCAGCAAAAATTTTACTTAACCTGTCATCATCACTCCCAAAGATTATATAAAATCCACATACACTTCAATAATTGTTAGACTATCATGTTCAATCCTTACATAAAGGTTTATGTCCGCACTTCCCTTCTTGAATCCTTGTTGTTGCAAATACTTGTCAATACGGAAATACCATGCTTTAGGTGCTTGTTTGAGACCATACAATGCCTTCTTGAACCTGCAAACATAAAATTTCTTGTCAGTGAGAAAAAATACCTTGAGTTTTTCTATATATACCTCTTCTTATAATTCTCAATTTAGAAATTTTGATTTCACTTCCATTTGATAAACTTTGATTTTTCTTGAACATGCATAAGCCAAGAACATCCTGATAGATTCCATTCTAGCAACAGGAGAAAATGTTTCTTCAAAATAAATTCCTTCGACCTGTACATATACTTTTCAAACCAACCTTGCCTTGTTCCTAGTAACATGTCCATCCTCATTTAACTTGTTCCTGAAAACCCATTTTGTCCCAATGACATTTTTATCTTTTGGTCATGGTACCAATTTCCAAGTGTCTTCTTCTCAATTTTATCCAATTATTCATTCATAACAGCTACCCAATCTTCCTCTTGATTGGCTCAAATGTAGCTAAGAGAGAAAGATGGGCTTGTTGTGGTACACGAAGTTGTCGATTTCTTCTAGTTCCTATTCCTTCATTGAGATCCCCAATGATTTGATTTGATGGATGATTCTTTTGATACCATTATTTGGGGGCCTTTGGGGATGTTTCTTGCTCAAAAAGCTATTCGTCTAGTATCTCTTCCTAGTTGGTAGTTGTTTCCTTATTCACTTGTGCTTGCTCTGGGAGTTATTCTTTGACCTTTTCTGGTTCTGACTCATGTATCTTTGATTTTCTTGAAGAGGATCTTTCCTCATTAGCCTTTGACCCATAATATTCATTAAATGTTACATTGATGCTTTCAACTATTTGTATAAGTATCTGATTGTAACATTTATAAGCTTTTCTTTTGCATGAATAACCAATAAAAATACCTTCGTCTACTCGAGAATCAAACTTTCCTATTTTTTTTATCTTCTCTTTTAATCTAGCATTTGCTTGCAAATACCTTAAAATATTTGACATTTGTTGGTATTCCTTTCCAAAGCTCATATGGAGTCTTATCACAATTGTTTCTAAGCAGACTTTTGTTCAAAATAAATACAACTATACCAACTGCTTGAACCCAAAATTTGTCAGCTAATTTTGAATCATTTAGCATTGTTCTTGCCATTTCTTGTACAGTTCTATTCTTCCTTTCAAAAACTCCATTTTATTTTGGTCTTCTCGCTGTTGAGAATTGCCTTTTTGTTCCATTTTATTCACAAAAATGTTTAAATTCTTTGGAGGTAAATTCTCTAACATTATTAGATCTCAAACATTTAATTTTTAAGTCAGTTTCATTCTCAACCATTTCCTTGTAGATCTTGAAACATTCAAATGCCTCAGACTTTTTCTTCAAGAAAATAACAACGGTCATCTTAGTATAATCATCTATCATTAGCGTAAAACATAATTCACCATTCAATCCTTTAGTCCACATAGATCAATATGTATTAGTTCCAATGGTTGTGATGTGAAGTGTTCTTTTGTCTTGAATTCGACTTTTTTCTACTTGTCATGCCGACAGTGTTCACATACAACGTTGGTTGGTTTTGAAATCATTGGCATCTCTCTCACAGCTTCATTTTTCTAATTCTAACAAGGTTGTCAAAGTTTATATGTCACATTCGTCTATGCGATAGCCAAATCTCATCTTATTTTTCCAGGAAACATCCTTTAACAACCTCATCCAAGGTATATATGTCATATAGAACTCTATTCACATTAGCCACAAATTGATCACATTTTTCTTTTCTTATTTCACATTTCTTTGAGTCGAATAACATTGTGTGTCCTTGATCACACATTTGACCTACACTTAGCAAACTATGATTCATATTTTCAACAAGAAGCACATATTTTTCTATAGCATCCTTGCTTTCAAGATTGAAGGTACTTGTTCCTATGAAATTTGAAGATTTTTCATTTCCAAAGGATATTGTTCCATATTTTCCTTCATTTAAAGATATAAATTTATTCCTATCTTGATTCATATGTATAGAACAACCACTATCGACATACCACACATTATTTTTACTTTGAGCATTTAATGCAAGATCACACCTTTCAGTTTTCTTCTTCCAGACTTGTTCATTTTGATTCTAGTGTGATTCCCTTGAGGGGAGCATGAACCTGCAATCCTTAGCCATATGTCCAAAGTTGTTTCATTTATAGCATTCTACTTAATTCGTTAACCAGTCAAATCTATTATAGTTTTGCCTAAAGTTTGCTTTCGTTTTTTAATAGATATTCCTTAAGGATCTTCCTAATTTTCTTACATAAGTACGAAAATATATAGCTTTATGCCCAAAATTTCTACATGAATGAAAAAAGCCATAAAAGGTGGGTTGATACCTAGGAGGAAATATTCTTCGTGGAACCATTTTCCAAGATTCTTCTTGTCTATCTTGAACTTTGGTGGATCCTTCAGCATATGTTTTCTATGCATTTTCTTTTTCGAATTTTCAACCCTTTTCAAGGATTTCTTTGTAGCCTAGACCAATATTTTCATTGTATGACCTTTGGTTGTTGGTGAGCTCATCCAAATTTTTATAACGGTTAGCAAAATTTTGCAGAACATTTACCCTTTTTACTTCCTTTAAAAGAGATACTATTTGGGCTTCCAGTTCTTCCCTTGCCTCATTACTTTATTTTAACTCATCCATGAGTGATTCTTTAATTATTTTGGCTTCTTCTAACGTTACTCTGAGGTTGATGATTTCTTCTTCATTCCTTTTGTTGATATTCTATACCTCCTCCAATTTGGTTTCCAGAGAATCAACATTTTTCCTTTCTGCTTTGAGTTCTTTTATAATTATGAAAACTTCATTTTGAAATTCTATTTCAGCCATTTCTTCTTCTTTTTCAGATGCTTCCATCTTGTTATACTTAGACATAAATAATACTCTTTCTTTGTTTCCTTCATCATTGTCACTTTCTTCTTCAGATGAGGAACTATCTTCCTTGGAGAGGAATTTTTTCTTAAACCCTTTCTTGTTACCTTGGTTGTTGAAATTTCTTTGACCTCACTTTTCTTTTGTAAATGTTTTATTCTTGTGAGAGAACTCAGCAGCAAAATGACCTATCTCACGGCCACAGTTAAAACATACTAATGGAAGTTTGCTTTTATACTTACCTTTTCATCTTGACATTTTCCTTGTAATGTACACAAATTCTTCATCTGAAAGTCCTACTTCTTCTTCTTCTTCCTCTTTGCAACAACTAGATCTAGGTTTGGATACCTGTTTTCCCTTCCCAATTTTCTTAGATGTTGTGCATGTAGTTTCTATATTAGATGAACCATCTTCTTCTTCAATCCTCGTTTCATAATTTGTAAGTATCCCATGTAGTTCATCCATACTCAAGTTTCTTAAATCTCATATATCTTCTAATACTTAAACCTTAGGATTAAATCTTTATGGAAGAGTTCTGAGGAATTTCCGAACAACGAAATTATTATCAATTGGTTCTCCTAATCATTCCAAGGAATTTGTAATTTCATTTACACGTTGAAATTAAGTTGTGACGTTCTCATCTTATTTCATTCTCAGTTGTTCAAATTGAGCTCTGTAAATTTAAAGCTTTGCTTCCTTTACCTTCGAGTCCCCTGCATATATATTTTGAAGCTTGTCCCATACCTCCTTGGATTTTTTACAACCCAATAACTTAACATAGATATATTGAGTGATTCCACTTATAACAAGATCTATTTCTTTAGCATCATTTACGATCTTCTTAACTTGTAAATATTTGTTGTTGTGTAGCCCTGCTCGAAAATTTCCCATACTTCATATCCTTGCGCAAGTAAATGAACTTGCATCCTTCCATTCCAAAGTGCATAGTTATCTCCTTTAAATAGAGGAGCTCTATTCTTGGTGTACTCCATGATCTCCTTCCAGTTGTTAAACTGATACTGAAGGAACCAAGCTCTGATACCAATTGTTGGAAATACTGAGAAGGGGGGTGAATCAGTATTTCTTAGCCATTAGCACTTTAATAATATTTTCGAACAATTATTTAATCTTTAGTTATTATTATTATTGTTCAGTAAGAGAAGTAAACAACACTGAAAAAATAGAGACAGTAGACACAAGATGTTTTGGTGGAAAAATCCCTCTAGGTAAAAAACCATCGAACACTTTTCTAATAAGTTCTTTAATCTTCAGCCCCAACTGAAAAGAAAGCTACAACTTCCTAGAACTCTAGAAAAGCATCCTTCTCCATTTCCCACTGGAAGGACACCCTAACACCCTGGTTTTATCAATAGCCAGCTAAAAGGATGCCCCAACACCCAAGTGATCCACAACTCACCCTAGCATCACCTTACCACCATGAAGTGTTTACAGGCCCCAACTTGAAGATGACTTCATTCACTAGCCTAGCACCACCCTACCACCCTATAAATAAATAGTTAAATAAAAAAGTGTGGACTCCCATACCAGGGACAATGATATTTCAATGATTTTTTTTACTGAAAAATACACTTGGACCTAAACCCATGTATCGAAAAACTAAGAACCCGTGTTCCAACTACAAACCAAAACCTTCTTCCCAAACCAAATTTTCCTTCTTCAACTCTAGGCAATGATACTTTTACAATTACATATATCTACATTGTTTGACTTCAAATGACAAAAGGTACTCTCTTTACAAAGCTTACAAGACTTGACAACTATTGTTCAAATTTCCCTTGCTTCTAATGATGAAATTTGTTGTAAAGGATGGATTGTACAGCCTACTTATTCTTGATGTTGCTTCTTTAGTGGCTCGAGGATTCACTGAACCTTGATATTATGTTCTCGTTGCTTTAGTGTTTTTCCCTTGCAATTTTGGAGTTTAATCAAGTAAAGTTTGCCTTCTGCTGCCCTACTTGAAAATACCTGAGATTTTAATAAGAGATTTACACTAAAATTTAATACAAAAACATAACCATACTTACTTGGACCTTGAAGTTTATCGAACTCTCTGCGGATACTCTTGCTTATGTGCAAATTGGCCCTAATACAAACCTTAGACAAACCTAATGAACTAAACCTAGACATTCCTATAGTCTTCTAACTTCATTTCATAATTTATTTAAAATAAAGACTTAAATAGACATAAACAGTTTCAAGACCTACCTATTATTATTTTTTTTAAACCAGAGGTGTAAATTTTTTCCCAAGCAAATTTTTCTTTTGCATAAGTTGACACAACATACCTGATCCTTTTTACTGTTACAGCAACACTGCAAACGATTTTAAGATGGTGCTTGTCTCTTCGCAAGTCTGGGTGATTTTAAAGGCCTTAAAAACTCTTCTTTGATCTGGTTTGTTTGATGAATTGGACGTGTCACCTTAGCTTATAACTGAGATTTGATCCCTTCCAATGTTCCGCACACACTTAGAATGATAGTCGAATTCAGATTTTGAAGGGACCGAATCTTCTGCGTTGATGAAGCCAAGAGTTCGTTGGCATTTCACGTCACACTAGAATACAACCAAACCCAGATATTTTAATGCCTTCGTTGAAATTTCAGGGTGGCAAAAGGTTTCATTTACAGATATTTGTTCATTCGTTCATAATCTTTTCTATGCCAAGATTTCACCATATATATAGTATAAGGTTCTTAATTAGATGTTGGATAGGGCTCCTTGTTTGTAGGAGACATAAATTCCTTGATCATTTGACCGTTGGGTGTTAAGGAGGGCTTATTAATGTACGTTAGACGAGTAATTCATAATATTTCAAGAATGTTAAATATTTTAAAATATATATCTTTTTATTGCAAGGTAAGTGAATCATTTTAATGTTTTTTCCAATATTTTTATTAATACTTATTGATTTAAATTATTTCTTATTAGTTACATATCCTTAACGAAATATTAATACTTATTGAATTAAATTATTTCTTATTAGCGATATATCCTTAAAGAATTAATGCACGCAAGTGGCACCTGAATGTATTAAGTCAATGATTGATTTATTGTTTTTGATTCTTGAAATTATTCAACTTATACATGGCGAAATTACAGTGAGAATTCATGTAATATATTGACAATCGTTGGTGAATAAGGTGTCATGTCTCTACCCCCTGGGGTTTTAGCCCACAAAACTGTGTCTTCAACTTTAAACTCAATTTTCTCTCAAACCGAAAGGAACCACAGGGTGTACCATATATCAACGGAAACATCTTGTCGAGGAGAATCTATCTAGAAATATCTTGACACAATATTCCATGAATTCTATGTCAAATTTTCCTTCAAATATCAGGGTAGCTCCTGTTGTTTCTTGGGTTGACATCAATGACAACCACCTATCAACAATTCCTATACTGGATCAATCTGTGGAATCTTGTTCTGAAGCACTCTCTCCCCCACATGAATCTCCAACCATGGATGACACTTTGAGTTATGTGATTGACAGAATTGGGAAACTAAGTCTTGGTTCATCCCCAACTCAGTAAACTGAGCAGCCTGGGCCATCTTATAAAGGTCTTCCATAATGGCTGACAAAGACACTTGAAAATGTTCATCCTGGTGGGGTTGGAAATACAGGAACAAGTAGTTCCACCAGGAAAAATGGAGGTGATGTAGATGATTCTTATTCACATATGTATATGGATGTTTCTTATAATTGTGAATTGAATTTGTCTACATATTTTTAACCAACTTCCTTCAAATAATATGCTTCTCATGATGAATGGAATGAAGCAATGCAGAAGGAAAAGAATGTCTTGATAAAGAATGGCACTTAGAAGCTGGTTGATCCTCCATTGGGAACCAAACCTATTGGCTGCAAGTAGGTATACACAAACAAGTACAAATTTGACGGCTCACTTGACAAGCACAAATCCAGGCTTGTGGCAAAAGGTTTTGCATAGAAATAAGGGGTAAATTATGACGATACTTTTTCCCCAGTGGAAAAACGGGCTACCATCCAGACACTCTTTTCCTTGGCATCTCAGAACGGTTGGAAAGTCTATCAGATGGATGTAATAACTGCTTTCTTGAATGGAGATCTAAAGGAGAATTTTTTTATGTCCCATCCAGAAGAATTTGTTATGGAGGACTAAGAACACAAAGTATGCAAGCTTGTAAAATCCTTGTATGGCCTCAAACAAGCACCGCGAGCCTAGTATGATAAACTAACTAAGCATCTTCTGAAACTTAACTTCAAACATTATGATCTTGATGATGCAACTTTGTTTGTCAATAAATTTGGAAAAGCAACTTCATATCTCGTGGTGTATGTAGATGATCTTTTGATGACATGGAACGAAGAGATTTATATTGCATCCATAAATAAGGAATTGAGGAAATGTTTTGAAATGATTGATTTGGGCTATGTTCACTACTATCTTGGTATTGAAGTAACTGAACATCCTAAGTTTATATTCCTTTCTCAGAAGAAGCACATTGAAGATCTATTGAACATGTTTGGCATGGTTGAGTGCAATCCTTTGACTACTCCAATAGAACAGAACTTGAAGTTCACATCCATTGAAGGAAAATGATTTGAGGATGCAACAAAGTATAGACAGTTTGTAGGAAGTCCCAACTACCTGACCACTATCAGACCGGACATTTCATTTGTTGTTGGAATCCTCTCCACATTTGTGCAAAATCCTTGTGAGGGACATTGGTCTACTACAAAAAGAGTTCTAAAGTATATGAAAGGGACTCAAGACTTTGGACTCAAGTATCCACAGTTGGGTGACTTCAGCTTTATTTGATACTCTCATTCAGACTTTGATGGAGACAAATAAACTAGGGTATCTACTTCAGGCTATACTATGAGTCTTGGATTAGGATTTGTCTCCTAGAGATCACGCAAACAATCAATTCCAATAGATTCCACAACTGAGGCAGAATATGTGGCAGCAACTGAAGCAACAAAGGAAATTATATGGCTCAAAAAAATTCTGGAAGATTTGCAGATGAAACAAGTGCATTCAACTCCACTCATGATCGACAACACTTCTGCAATAAAGTTGGTGAAGAACCCAAAGTTCCATGATCGAACGAAGCACATCAATACAAAATTCCATTTGATTCAAAATCATGTTGAGGCCAAGACAATCCATCTACACCATTGTTCCACAAATGAGAAGATTGTAGGCTTATTCACCAAAGCGCTTGGAAGAGAAAAGCTTAAAAGATTCAAAACGATGCTTGGACTCGCCAACATCCCTTCAAATTAAGGGGGGGAATGTTGACACCTAATCCTAGGGATTGGGTGAAATATTAAAATAGTGTAAATAGAAAATAAGGAGAGTTGGAAGAAGAAGAGACACTGGGAGATGAATCCTAAGTGTCTCTCCCTCCATGTATATATTTGTATGCACCCTTAATGCAAAATCAATTCAGTTTTAGTGGAGTTACCTACTAGCCTGACAATAATTAAAACCCTCATCTACAGAAAATGTTTTCCCCATGAGTTTTTCCAGGGACATTTGTCCAAAAATATTTGTGTCCATTATTTGTGTGTGTGCATAATTTTCTCAATTCCTATGGTTATTTATTTTTCATTGAAGTTGAAGTTGCGTTTTATTCAATATTTTCCGCAAGTTAATTATAGAAGACTAATAATATAATCATATAGGTGAATAATAACCAACAACTGCAATAGTAATTAAAAATTTCACACATACATGGATGAAAACCTTCAAATGCCCAGCGTTCCTACAACATAGCTCTTTACAACTCTACTAGTCATAGCTCTTTTCAAATTTGTTTGAGGTTCCAACCAACGACCCCCATGGTTGTCACTCTTTTGACTACATCTTAACCAACCAATTCCTCTCATGATTAATGTAGATCGAGCAGCCAAAATTTTTTATTGTTGAACAAATCTGACACTTCCAACAATAGGTTCATGATGTCCTAAAAAAATTCAATGCTGATTAAAATAGTGACATGACCAACATTGGGTTCCACACAAGGTTCAATCAACAAGGAATCGAATCATGGACACCAATATGGAGTATATTTTCCAACAAAGCATAAAACTCTACCAAGTATTCAAAGCAGGGCAGTGTCTTCACCAAGAGCCAAACTCAGAGGAAGTTTCCTCATCTAATTAGGATACTTGATGCAATGGATATCACAAATTATTAAAGGGGGAAGGATTAATTTAGGTGAATGTTAGTGAATCAAGGCAGTCAATAATTATTTTATATTGTTAATTGTCTAAAATTATATGGTTTTGGTAAACCATGGTATCCACTCATGGAATTTGAAAGGTGGAAGAAAACAAAATGAAAATATAATTGTACAATTAGTTTTTACCATATACAACCATTCATTATTTTTTACCATAGTGATTTCTGATATTCACTCGTGGTTTTTTGTAACCTGTGGTATTTAGAATATAACAAAAGTGCATGACCCTAGGTGAAAGGGAACCTATAAGTAATATAAATATGAACCTTCACCATTGTAAAAGTAATGAAGTTTATCATGATGTAGTTTTATGATATTTTTACCATTTAATAAAAAGAATTAAACTCTTTTCATATTAGTATTTCCCCTACATTATTTTCTAAATACTTGTGACCTATTTTATTTTTTATATTTCTTCTACATCATTTTTTATATACATTTGTGAAATATTATATTGTCAATATTAAATCTCATTTCTTAGCTCATATCAATGGAGAGCCTAAATTACAAACCTTAGCATGAGTTATTTTTTTTCCTTAGTTTTGTTTGTATTCAGAATAACTCCAAAAAAAACCATATAACATTTTGTATCTTACACTTATGTTGATGATGCTGGAAATATATCAACCAAGGGGGTCTCCCCGATATGAAGTCCCAATTAGATGTCACACTGTTCAGAGTAGGAGCCCCAACCATAAATACGGTCGACTACTATAACTATGATCTTAAATATGTGCCTTGGTTGCAATTAACATATAAGAAGACATACACATATATTTGGTTAAAAGAAGTAAGTAAACTTTCTATAATATCAATTGTAATGCATAAGAGGTTCTTGATTGGGCCTCTAGGAGAAAAGTAGTAGTACTACCCTAAAATAGATGCACGCACATATGAAATAATCGTTACTTAGCCTGCAAAATAGTTCACAAGATAATAATCATCATGAAATCAAATTCAAACCACATTCAATAAGATATACTAAAGCTAATGCAATAGTTCATTTACTTTAGAATGAATGAAATAACATATATCGTAAACATTTAAAGAATAGTCTTACAACATGCATGATACATGCATGAAAGTGGGTTGTCTCTAAGAGTTTATTATACTTAAGTGAAAGTTCCAAGTATACAATACAATGATATGACACTTTCCCTAATAGTGGAACATGAAGTAAATACGTGCTTCTCCAAAGAATGATATTCACTACTATGCTAGACAAGAGAAGCCAAGGTTTCCAATCTCAAGTTCCAAGCCCTTTGCTTGAGTTATGAGGGTTTATTTATAAAATTTGAGGTGACCTTTCACCTACTCTTGTAACCTTTGAGTTCCCTCATGACTCTTCAGATTTGTTTGTCTTTATTCTATCTCATGGCCATTCATATTCCCGATTTGACTCTTGGAATTCCACTTACATTTACATCTCTTATTATTTTCAAAATAAAAAACCATGTGAGACAAAATTATGGCTAGGTATTAATAAGACAAAACATTGTAGATTATGCTTGAGCTTGAGGAAACTCTAGCTCGACAACTTCTGCTTGTGGCTCTGATGTAACATAATGTTACCAAGCCTTGTATTGTGTTGCTATGTCCTAAAATATGATGGAATATTTGGCTTTTATCTGACTCTTGCCTCCATTGCATTTTAATAGATATTTTTGGAACCAATTTGAACATTATTCCATAATAAGAACAACTTCATGTTTAACTTGGCATGTCTGGCTACAAATTGTTGAATGTTCTGCCTTGTTATCTCGTCTTATTTAGTGGTTACCTGCCTCAGACTGGTCAAGAATTCTTCAATTTCCTACTTGGAAAAATTTATGCCCTTTGTTTCTACAAATGCTCCGACAGAAGATATCGTGTGCACTCTTACTAAGGAGTCCAAACTATGGTATAGTCGCGAATAGGTGGTTATGATGTTGGCCACATAAGTGTTGATTTGTTTGTTTCCTTGTCCAACATTCTGACCTCATCCCTTTCCAATTCAGCTTTATGTCTTGTTTTCCTGGCCAACTCTGATGGTGTGTTTAGTGCCCCATTCTCGGATCGCATCAATGGTTGCATGAGTCGCCTTCAGAACTTTCACATTCTCCCACGATCACTTTTTCATTGCATGTAATGGAACCACCACCTTATGAAGGGTGATCATTTCTTCATACAGTTATCTCATAGTGCCACCCAATGATTGAATTTCCTCACCTATTGATGCTTGTATCTCCTTCATGTTAGAATCAGCGAAAGACAACCTCTGATTCTCGGTGATGAGATGATCAATATATTTCCTTGCATAAGGTAAATATTTTTCCAATTGCTTAATTTATTCCATCAAGAAATCGATGTTTACTTGTGTATCCTCTAAAAAAGTTACATTAGTTTTCATAAATATCCTCATATTCTTATTGGTATTGGGCGCAATCACCCTCTCTATGTGTATGGAAACATGATGAACAAGGTCATTAGGAAAATAATTTCACCTTTCTTGCACTATTATGTTCTTAAACTGATAAAAGCAAGGTTGGAAATATCCATGACCATACCATAATTTGGAGGAGATATTCCCATTTCATTGAATGGGATGTGGCCACCAGTAAGAGGAGGTGAAGGTTGACTACTTGTGTGCTGCACAATAGGCACAATGACAGCCTCTTGGTTATCGTCCTCTCATTCAACCTCTATGTCTTGGGCATGTATTTTCTCCTCTATTTATCTTACAAATTATTCATCCTACTTCTTCCTTCAAGTTTCTTCTTCCTCTAATTGTTTTTTTTTCTCTTCCTCAAATTGCTTCTGTCTCACTTCTTCTTCTTCCTTATTTCTCAATTCTTCTTTTTCCTGCATGTCTTCTATTTATTTCCTTTCCTATTCCTCTTTATGCATTCATTCATCTTCTTACTTTCATTCCTCCTCATGTATATTTTCTTATTCATGTTGCATCTTTGATTATTCGTATTGATTTCTTCTCTTTTATGTTGCAATGACCACTCTTAGAATAATACGATATAATTTAAACTTTCGGCTCAACTTTGCTTAAGGGTTATACAGAACTTTCCTCTTATACTTAGCAATACTAACTGGAGTGGGAACTTCCTGTTGCTTCCCTTCTTGGACAAGATTCTTCTCATGAACTGCATTCGAAGGGCATGCCTCCTTTCCTAGTGCATGTGCTCGGGAGGCATTGTACCAATTCTTTATCTTCTCCTCTTATTTCTAGAAATAAGACTCATAATCCCAAGAAAAATGTGACTTGGCATAGTGTCTTTTACATACTCCTCTTGGATCATACCTATGAAAGATCATCTCACTTAACATAAGGCTGATAATTTTCTTAGCTTCTGCTTCTGCAACCTTTAAACTCTTAAGCTCATAGGATCCCACTTGTAGGGGAAAGAAAGGCCAAGGTTCCTTCTTCTTCTGCAGCAATTGAGATAGACATGTGCTAAGATGATAAGAAACCTCCTACATGACCACCTTGTCAGTCACATACTTTGGAAAAAGATGTGGAGGTTTCTAAGAATTGAACAGTCTGAGGTATGTGCCATGAGGTGAAGCAAACCAGTCTACTATCTCTGACACTGCTCTCCTAGCCTCGTGGGACATGCAAGGAGATTCTTTCTAAATTATCATCAAATATAGAACGATGAATAAATTCTCAGCAAGATTCTCATATACTTATTTGTAACTGCACTCTGACAATACTTTTCAATAGACATTAATAGGGAGCTTCCTCAGTTTCCACCTCCATTCTAGACCCGGGAATTTGTGGTGAGCACAAATATAATCTAGTAAGTAGGAGGACATGTAAAATTGTGGTTTCTTTCCTTGAGTTGGTTCTTTCGCCTTTTTCAAATTACTCTTTAGTTGTTGGGATAATAAATGTGACCAATTGAAAACCTTCCCTTTTGTGACTAATGGATAAAGCATGAAGACCCAACCTTCATCGAAGGATTCAGTATTCTTTCATCCATAAATCTAACATAACATAGCCACCAAGTATTGGTAAAATTTTATGAGAGACTTCATCTTCTAATTACGATTAGGCTCCTAGTGAAACTTAGTTGGTTCCCGCCACCATGAATTAATCACTTCTCTAGTGATCAAATAGCCTTAAACTGCATAAAACTAAGAATCCAAGTGTTTCTCAGGTTTGGGAAATTTATAATATGAGTGAAATTTGTACGGCTAGTACAAGGCAAGTTGTTGTGTATTGACAGTACTAAGCACCATGTTCTTAGTGTCTATTCCCTACAATATCCACTTGATGGCATTGACATAAGGTAGCACTGGATACCTGCAAGCAACTTTGTGTAACCCTGACTTTTGGATATTCTCGTATACTTCCCTATCTTCCAGATCTTTTCTCAACTCCTTTGAATTGAATACATATTTGATAATGAGCCATGTGAAAATACAATATTTGTCGATAAGCATTGGGTGTGTGACAAGATAGGAAATCATGTCAAGGTATGGTCAATGGCATATTCAGTGATAATTTTTGTGACCTCCTTGGATGATCCCTTCTTTGGAGGCATAGTACTAGTGGATGATGAAAGACTGGTGTGTCTTGGATCTACAGTGTATGATGAACAAGATGCAACGTGGCACCTATAATTTAGTTCCACAAGAGATCAGTTAATCTAACAATTCACAAGCAGAATATGGTCACTGGGAAGAATAATTAGGCAATGTTAAGCATAAAGAAGGTAGAGTGACCTCATTGTTTATAGAAAATGCATGCTTTGTATCATTTGAGGAAGGATTGTGTAGTTCTTGATTGCAAGGGAGGTTTACTAAGTGTTGGATCTATGCAATGCACAGTGATTGTTAGAGAGAGGACCTGGACTCCAGTACAGTGCGCAGTTGCAAGGGATAGAAAGGCCTCACTGCTAAATATGATTATGCAATACACAACTTAGGACCCAGTGATTTTGTAGTGCATCGTTGCAGACGACAAGGGGGAGTTTTTGTTGGAATAGATTGTGCAATGCGCATTCATTAGGGGAATTTTGAGGTCTAAAATGGGCCTCCTAAGGAAATAATAAAATAATATTGGAAATAATAAAATAAGATTAGCTTACATCATCAAATTTTAGAAGGAAAAAAAAAAAAAAAAAAAAAACTACTTTTTCAACTTATCTCCCTATGGGCTTACTCAAATTTCGAGTGGAAACCTCATTGGATGCAGAATTTGATTCCTCATCTAAGGAGTACCCATGTTGCAGACTTCTGATGGACCATACTACACAAAAAATTAGAAATACACAAAAATCGTGAGTGCAATCACGTTTTTTTCATGTATTTCTCATTTTTCGTGTAGCGGGGTCCATCGAAAGTATGAAACATGGGTACTCCTTGGATGCGAAATTACATTTTTCATCCAGCGAGTACTCCCACTCAAAATTTGAGAAAAACATTTGCGATATAAGTTGAAAAAGTAGTTTTATTATTTTATTATTTTTTAATATTTTTACTTGTTTACCCCAAAAATGGTGAATCATCCTCCATGGTTGACCTCATCATCTTGAAATCTTATTGGTTCTTATAAATTTTATTTTGGTTGTACATTTTTCTTTGGAGGCCCATTTTAGACCTCAAAAGTTCTCTAATGTGAGGAGGGAAGAAGGCTCTGGCAATTGTGCAGTTTTCTCTAGTGGAAGAGGAGGCTCCAGATCTGATAACTAAAGAGAGGAAGGATGTGGATCAGCCTAAGTTTCATACAAACAAGTTACTCACATCGAGAAAAAAAGATAATGAAAGGAAAATAACATGCATGCATAGATACACCAAACAACAATAATTACTAGTAGGAGAAAAGGCAAGGAATGTGATGCGACACTTGAAAAGAAGCTCCAAAGATTGATACAACACTTGTAGAAGATAATAATAGCACAAATGAATTTTTTTATAAGAAAAGTAGGACAAAACGACACTTGCAAGAGAAAAAGCAACAAAAGCAACAAAAAGTGATAGTTAAGAAACTTATCTGGAAAAGTAGTGCAAATGGAATCTAAATCTCCTTGTGCTCGTGAGAATGTGTAGAGCTTTAAAGACAAGTGTGAGAATGAGCTCTAGGATAGCTTTCTTATATAGATGAGTACCCACAAGATTAGGGTTAGGGTTTCACGTGTGCATGCCTAAAATCAAGCAGTCACTCCCAGATGACCAAATTAGAAACACATTCCACGCTATCAATTAGAGGTGTGAATGGTTTTCCTCGGGAAATGTGCACTTCCTACTTTCTAGGAATATGTATTTGGCTTGCTCCAGAAAAATGTGCAGTTCATTGGCTCAGTGGATTGCGCAGTTTACTGTCAATAGGCATTGCACATTTTCTCCCTCAAATGATTATGCATTTACCTATCTCAGTGGATTCCATAGTTCACTCTGACAAGGAGTTGTGTAGTTCACTATGACATAGGATTGCAACAATCCATCAAAGAAAGGCATGCAATCAATGTCATCAAGGAAAGACTTAGCTTGTTTTCACAAAATGTGCTTTGTCTATCTTCAAAATTTGTGCAGCTATTGTCGACAAGGACTGATTGTCATCGAGGAGTGCTCAGTTTTGAAAAATGTAAATAATGTCAGTCTTCATAATTATGTTTTGTATCATGACTTGATGTAATCATTGTACTTGTCAAAAGAAAAAGAAAAGAAAAGAATTATTCTGTAAAATAAAATAAAAATCATTTATTTTAAATGGGTTTCTTGCCCATGGTTTTGGTCCTAGGTCAAGCACCCATTGTGTGCTCTAGGGTTTGTACAATGAGTCAAGTCAAAGTCTTCATGTAAATTCCCTAGAGGGATCATGTATCAATGTCAAGAAATTATTTTTACGTATGAGGGGTTTCCGCAGTGCATTATATTAGATATCATTTTTTGCGATTCAACTGCGTTAAGTAAGTCATTCATCTATGACCATTTTCATGTGAGGTAGTCGTAACTAACTAATTTCTCATGACTTTTGAATAATCCACTTAGAACTCATTGCATCGGTTGATGCTCACAGGGTTGAAGAAGTGGGATTGAAACTAGTGAAATGAATCACATAGCATCAATCATCACTTCTAGGGCTTGCACCCGGTAACCAAGACTTCCCGGTAGGTCACCCATCTCAGAACTCCTCTGGCTCAAGCACGCTTAATTGTGGATTTTTCCCCACAATCAAGCCCACTTAGCTTGCTACCCCATTTGCAAAACCTTAGCAAGTATTGTGCCTCATAAGTGGTCTTGATTGTGGGGAAAACTCCACAATTAAGCGTGCTTGAGCCAGAGGAATTCTGGGATGGGTGACCTCCCGAGAAGTCTTGGTTACTGGGTGCAAGCCCCAGAAGTGATGATTGATGCTATGTGATTCATTTCAATAGTTTCAATCCCACTTCTTCACCCCTGTGAGCATCACCCGATGCAATGAGTGCTAAGTGGATTATTCAAAAGTCATGAGAAATTAGTCAGTTACGACTACCTCTTATGAAAATGGTCATAAATTAATGACTTACTTAATGCAGTTGAATCCCAAAAAATTATCTCTAATATAATGCACTGCGGAAACCCCTCATACTTAAAAAACAAAGAGTAAAGGGATATCTTCTTGAATGGTTCATGAGGCACAATACTTGCTAACGTTTTGCAAATGGGGTAGCAAGCTAAGTGGAATTGATTGTGGGGAAAACTCCACAATTAAGCGTGCTTGAGCCAGAGGAGTTCTGGGATGGGTGACCTCCCAAGAAGTCTTAGTTACCGGGTGCAAGCCCCGGAAGTGATGATTGATTCTATGTGATTCATTTCACTAGTTTCAATCCCACTTCTTCACCCCTATGAGCATCACCCAATGCAATGAGTGCTAAGTGGATTATTCAAAAGTCATGAGAAATTAGTCATTTACGACTACCTCTCATGAAAATGGTCATAGATGAATGACTTACTTAACACAGTTGAATCCCAAAAAATGATATCTAAATTATTTTTATGTCATGGAAAATTGTAGAAACCACCCAAGAGATTCAGGTTGCCTATCCCTAAAGGTCGGCCTAGAAGAGGCTTGGATACCCACCCTAAAGGCTATATATTGAATAAATTGTGTCCTTCATTTACACGTGTCCATTTGGTCCTCTTGAGGAGATCTGAAGAAAAACAGAAGTGTGAAAGGAAGAAAGAAGGACAACGAAGGAGGAGGTCTTCATTTGATCTTGATTTTGGTTAAATTTTCATTTTTTTCTAAGGAAGACTAGAAGATTTGAATTTGTGAAGAAGCAGATCTTATCTTTGTGGGTGGCTAGCCTGGTCTCTTGGTGGATGTTCTAGTGTCTTGGTATTCGAAGTCTTAGTTGAAAGAAATTATATAAGAAGGAGTTCTCTTGGTTTTCCCCTTTTGAGGGGTTTTTCCATGGCTTGGATCCTACCTCTGGTGTCTTTACTATTTGCATTTTTATCTTCTTGTTTGGAATTTATTTTAATGGTGAAAATAGCATAATAACGTTAATGATGAATTAATAATGTATCACAAGTAAATGTCAATATTTAGATAAATAAATTAATAATATAACCCTAATGAATGCCCTGGATTTCTCAACATGGTCTCAGAGTGTGGTTCGTGTATGTAAGTGAAAGAAGAATATCTCTAAAGGCTTCAAGGCAGTCAAGGGAAGAATATTGGTTAGGACCGAAATCCTAGAAGTAAGGATCAGAATTATGGGCATGACATCTATCCCTAATCACAGTATCAAATATTGCAGGCCTATTCAAGTAGTCTGAAAATATTTTGAGAGCCTAGAGGCTTTGTTCTCTAGGTCTGAAGGAAGGTTGAGTCCATCAAGATAGGGTTCGAAGTCCTGGGAACTTTATTTAAGTTATGAAAACATTTTTAAAAGATCTTTGTGTCACCTCAAAACCAAATTCTTCCTCAGTATGAAGTTTTGGTGAATATCAGTTTTCTTGGGCCAGTAAAGAGTTTAGATATCCAATTTTGAAACTACTTTGAAAGGAAGAGTTAAGACTCCTTTTGAAAGGTTCTGAGCATATATATATATATATAGTAATAAGTGTAACGTGAAGCTACAGTCCTCAGACTTGGGCATAAATTCAAGGCTACAGTCACATTGTAAAATGAGTCAAGACTCCTACTATGTTTTTAGGTGTAAGTATCATATGAAAAGGATTTAAGTATAGCCATAGCCATATTTTGAGAAGATACTAGACCATTTTTCTTGACATGTGCATCGAAAATAATTGAAGAACGAATTGCTTTAAGCCTATCTTATTAATTTACAAGCTCTCTACATTCACCATTTCTTGAAGAAGAATCATAAGGTTGTAAGTAGTCTTGTTAATACATATCTACATTGATATTGAGGATGATAACTTATCGTTCAGTAACATATAGATACTCACACTTCAAACTTGAATTTTCACATAAGGATTTGACCTATGTAACATCCATTCTGAAGTTAGGACAAATCAACATTTGAAGCCTCCTCATTGGTTGTCAAACGACATACATGTGCTCACAACATTTGTTCTAAAGCAAGGGATTATAGTCTGAACCCGAGCTATCATTATGAGCACATATATAAGTATGTTGAGCTCTTCAATAACCATTGAAGCCAACCTAAAAGGAGAAGCACTTAAAGAAGGTGTTCACATTTATTGAAAACCTTTGGAAGGCAGTGAAGAAGTGCAGCATTGATAAGTCTCTTAGCAGAATAGACATACTATTGAAGACGTGTTGAAAGGTTATAGATACAAGTATCCAAAATCGAATTGTTGAGGCTTATTTCAAGCATATCCAAGTGTTTTGGAAAATACATAACTAGAGAATCATCCCAAGTACATATAGCAGCATTCAAAGAGTATCTAAGAAATTGTCTAGAAATAGAAGCAAAGTTGACAGAAAGTGATCCCCTTACAATAATAAGTCCCTGTTGCAAGAACAAATTAGATCTAGTGTAACTGGAAGGTTCTCAAGCATAATATCTCTAGATGAGACCCATCTAGAATTTCTATAGCATAGCAACAACGTTGTCATTTCAATCGTTAGAAGAAGAAAATTCTAAAGATCCTAGCTTGATATATACAAATATTAAAGAAAGAGACTATTGAAGCTGGTATATGCATCAAAGAACACATAGTGTTGTTGTATACCTTGAAGAATAAATTAAGGAGATGATGACATCCAGAAGGGAAGGCCTTTACAGCAGTCTCTATGACCAAGGTATTTTATCACAAGGTATGTATGGTATCTTCACTTATTAAGGGTCTAACATGAAATTTTTTAGGGTTGGTCAATTATATGGTTCTAGGGTTTGTAGTTTTCATTGTTGTTGATGTCTAGACTCTATATAGTATGTGCTTAGCCCTATATATATGGAAACCCTACCCCTGATTCGCTTATTCCCTCATAGAAAACATAACCGTTGGTATTTAGGTTTTTTGAGCAATATAGGGCATATGAAAAGTATGAATGCCGATGAGGATGATGATTTGTATATGAAATTAAGTCCCTAAATATAGGGTTGGAATTTGTAAACCCTAGGATAACATCCTCTAAAATTTCGTGGAATCCCTAGATTGAAAAATTAACATCATGCTTTTATTATTACATATGTTTTCCTTAGTTTTTTTTGTCAATAAGTATTGCAGGAGGATCATGAAGAAAGCAAAGGAAAGCCTATGATCGTGATAGAAGGAGAGAAATAGAAGGTGGATGACTGGTTGAAAATGTCGTCATTGGAAACAACATACTGAAGAATTCATTGCAGAAATCATGCAACAATCGGTTGGTGAGGGTCACTCAAGCATCCTTCATTGAATGAATCCATGGGAAGATTTCTTTGACTAGTGGAAGAAGGACCTTGATGATATTGATGTTTCCTACTCTCATATTTGTGGCAAACTTCCTATAATTTTGTCGATATAGCTGCAGCAAGATAAAGCCTCATCTTCAAAATGGGCAGCAATTGGAAGAAGACTAGATGACGGATTGAAGTAAAAGGTATGTATGTTTTGAGATTCTTTTTTTATTCAGTTAACTTATGTTTTCCAGTATGCAAGAGGAGTAGGATACAAAAATATGCCTAGCTGCAGTAGCATGTTTTAAATTTGTTTGGATTGAAGACATCAGCATTCGAGAAGATATGTAAGACTGTCGAATTCAAAGGAAGCTACAAAATCCCTGACATGATGACCTGATGTGAGGATGAATCTTCCTGGTGATTAAATAAAAATATTGATGAAGACAAGGCATGACATGTTGAGAAGAAGCTATTATAATCTGATGACTTTGATGGTTCGATATAATTCTTCTACTTAAAGAAGATTCTCTTACAAACAAATATGATATGATTGAGATTCAATCGCAGAAATTGAGTAGATGACTTTGGTCGTTTAAGTCCAAAGGATATATATCACTGACAAGAAAGATAGTTGGTTACATATGGTTTGATGATCATGACTTGGTAGATTACTTTCCCGATGCTCATAGGGAGCTATGTTCTAGCGCCATAGTGACTGGTTCGTGAATATGAAGCAATTAAAGATTGATTATATGGAAAGTGATGGCTTGTCCCTATGAGAAGTTATGAAATAAGATGGCTCCATGATGTGCATAGAAATTAAAGATGCAGAAAAAGGAGGCCTACAAGCAACTAATAGTACCATTATCTCCACAGAATAATAGATAGTTGATATTGGAAGAAAGACCCTAGTTGAGAGGGAGCTTGGACATATTCCTTTCATGTGTAAAGGAATGAGTAGATCCTCCCTGTTTGAGAGGGAGAGATAGATACATCACTTTTGTCTTCACATTACGAAGAAATAATGGAGGATTGGGTAAGCTTCTGAATATTGATACTCTTTGAGGATGAGGTAGGTCATCCAAGAGGTAAGAGTAGTCAAAGAGGAAATTCCTTGAGCATGTGTAAATCCAAGAAGGAATGGTCCTAAAAATACATACCTTGTGAACATCTGGATGGGGTATGTGCCTTTAGAGACAATTATGAAGGTGCCTATAAATCATTGTCTCCCTAGAATTTTTCTCTAATCTAGTGGAGAGATAGAGTTGTTAGCCAAGGCCTTGTTATATGAAAATGTTGGTTGATATGCTGAGATGCGCTGACATAAACTGAAAATATAGCTTATGAGATGGTTTACCAATCTGACTCTTCTTATAAGAACTTTTCAATGAAAACAGTTTCCTTGTACTTGTGGTCAAATTATAAATACCTCCCTAGTTAAGAGGGAGTGTTGAAAAATGTAACTAGTGTCGGTCTTCATAATTATATTCCATGATCTAGCCCTAAAATGTAACTAGTGTCCTCCTTCATTTACACATGTGTGCATTCGGCCCTCTTGAGGAGATATGAAGAAAAATAGAGGTGTGAAAGGAAGAAAGAAGGGCAGCAAAGGAGAAGGACCTCATCTGATCTTGATTTTGGTTAAATTTTATTTTTTTCTGAGGAAGGCTAGAAGATTTGAATTTGTGAAGGAGCATATCTTCTCTTTGTGTGTGGCTAGTTTGGTCTCTTGGTGGATGGTCTAGTGTCTTTGTCTTGGAAGTCTTCATTGAAATAAATTCTATAAGGAGTTCTTTGGATTTTCCCCTTTTGATGGGTTTTTCCCTAGCTTGGAGCCTATCTCTGATGTTTTTAGTGTTTTATTTGTGATCTTCTTGTTTTCCATTTATTTTGATGATGAAAAACACATAATAACGTTAATGATGAAGTAGCAATGTATCACAAGTAAATGTCAACATTCAGATAAATCAATTAATAATGTAACCCTAATGAATGCCTTATATTCTCAACACCTAGTAGTTGTTAAAAGAAAGAATAGTTAAGACATCACAAGCCTAACATGAGAGAATGTGACGCTTAGTAAAACAAGAAGAAAACTTGACACAATTTAAAATGATAGTTCTTATGGTCAAAGGGAGGCTCCAAAATCAAAGCATAAGAAAAATTTTGAAGGTGATTGTAACAACTACAAAAAATTCATGTCTTAATTGAGAAGGAACTGGTGTATCTCACTTGTGGCATTCTTTTAGAATCTAAAAAAAATAACACTTTACATTTTTTCTTATGGTAAATTAAGGTCAAATTGTAGCAAAATCTTGTGTTTTTTACATTGATTAACTTATTAATGTATTCCTTGGGTTAGATCTTGTTTAAAAGTGCATTCAAAAAGTCAATTTCAAGTTTTTCATGCATTTTCAAGCATTTTCTAGGGTTGGTGCCAATCTTCATTTGTTGATACATGCTTTATTAACTATCAAAATTTGTTGCAATTTTGTCCTCGGTTTAATCTCAAATTTAGTCTCCATCTCATATAATATTTACACAATTTAACCACTATTTTTTTTTCTACCATAAACTATTTTTTTGCTACAATTTGTTGACCTAAAGCCCTAGTTTGTAGTAGCTTCAAGATTTATTTATTTTTTGAGGGGGAAGGGGGGGCATTCAAGTAACCTATTTGAGACTCAAGCTAATCCTAGCCTTTATATTGACTCATGGGTCCTTTGGAACCAAAGTTGAACTTGCTTCTTCATCTACTACAAACCTTAGTTTTTTGTACCTTTATCCAATGGATTCATGTTGTAAGATCCCTAGGGGCCAGTCATCTTAAGATCCTTGGATTACTCGATTTCTAATCCCTATTAAGGAGGCATTCCTTGTGTTGGATCTTGTATTTTAGTAAAGAGATGGGAGTAACTGTTGAGGTGGTTGTACACTATATAGGTCACCTAGTGAGCCTTTGCACTAGGTGCTAGATTTTGTTGTAATCAATACAAATCAAAAAACGCAAAGATATATGTTAAGATAGTGGAATGTTGAAATCATGTTCCTATATCCCTCAATATTAAATCCTTGAGTGAAGAAAATAATACACTAGCTATAAACAACTATTGAAACGATGTATCGTTTGGGAAAAAAAATTATAGATCAAACCGCAAACATCAAACAAACTTTTTTGTTAATTTCTGGGATCCACTCAAAAATAATAAATTTATATTAATTTCTCCTTATATATACTAAATATTACCAAAAAAACAGTTAGATATTATGTTGCAAATCTAAGCAACAATATAGTGATGAACAATTTCGAGTTACTTCCAATTCATCTATATTGTTAAGAAAACAAAGAATTATACTTATTGGTTTTCCAAATGACCTACAAAATTCAATTGCATGCTTAAAAATTCCTTAGCAACATTCATACAATCAAATTGTCTTTGGAAGCTCAAATTTCTCCTTGGAAACTCATCCACACAACCAATCTCCTTACATGCAACTAAAAGTTTCCTTGACAACTTGTACATACACCTTACCAATTGTGTTTGGTGACTATAAGGTCGTATAATGTGGTCCATCTGATCTTTTCATTTGAAAAAAAATCCTTTGATCTAAATCAAATCAATCCCTAGTTTCAACTAATCTTAAACCATTTTGGCTCTGGTGTACTATGATAGCAATCCCTTGATCAGTCTCTATTAAAATCGCTCCTTAGGTCTTTACACTCTCAAGCTTTGTGGCTCCAACAGAGCTTTGATACCATGTCATAACATGGAAATCAAACACATAAAGAAAACCAAGATTACTAAAAAGAGATGTATATTGCATTATTGAATGGCTGAAAACCTCCTTATAAAGAGTTACATACTAATTTAGTCAAAGCACTCTATGTTTATGGGATGAATTGAGGTACACATACAAATCAGAAAAATATTAAAGCACAAATGACTCTACAGATGTCTCTTTCCAATATCTAATTAGTCATTGTCATTGTAACATTTATTCTTTGCACAATTTCCACTAGAAAAAATTCCCATCAAAAGTTGCTTAAACAATTGCAAAATGCCTCTTTCACAAAAGCATTCAACATGCCAAAGAGTGTGCCCACTCCCTATAGTAAATTCCCATTAAAAGTTGCTAAAACAATTTTAAAATTCCTCTTTCACAAAAAACGTTCAACATGCCAAAGACTGTGCCCACTCCCTTTAGTAAGCACAGATGCCAGTTTTTGGTCCTTGATAGTGCATAGCCCACAAGCATGTTCTATGGTGGCTTATGTAGAGAAATAACATGTGTTGTTTTTCAACCTTTTACTTCCAAATTTTTTTAGGTTTTTCTCTAAAGGGAGTCTACATTCCACTAATAATCCTATTTTATCCAGATACTATAATGATAAGATTTTAAAGAATTATTGTTTAATATTCTAGACAAGTGCAATTCTTTTGTTTACAATTTTGAAAAAAGAGAAACAATGACAATTGATGCTAACTTTAAATTTTGGCAATAGATGTTCTTTGAGTTCTCAAGTTATTCTGAAAATATATATATATGATTTAAGACTTCAAAATAGTGTAGAATTTAGAGGGTGTTTATGATCTATTTGACATAATTACAATCTCATTTGATTAAAAATGTATCCTTGGGTATAGTAATTGTTCATAGCAATGGTTGATATCTGCAAATTTGAATTGTGTATTCAATGTGTTGTTTATCTCTATTCATTTAATTGTTTGCTTTGTGTTTGACAACCAAATGATTATTATATTGCTTGTTGGCCAAGTGTTTGACAAAATGCATAAACCAATAAGCGAGTAAACAATAAAAAGAATATGTTGTATTTTCTTACATATGCTTATATTCTCAATGAATTATAGTATTGACTATTTCACTTTCTTCGCAATGTGTATATCTAAATTAAGATTGGTTTTGACTCTCTCGAGTGAACATGATGAGAGTTAAAAGTTATGATTATAAAATTGTTGTATGGGTTGAATTCAAAAGATGGAGTTGTCCATGCTATGTGAGTACAATGATGAATCAATATTCCTTATTGAATTTTATGAAGATTCATCTTAATTCCGAATCTATCAAGCTCTAAGAGGGATTAAATCTTTGGAGGTGCAAACCTCTTTTCTGAGTGTGAAACTTGAAGAAAGGTACATCTGAGAGGGATCAAATCTCTAGAGGTGCAAACCTCTTTTCTAAGTGTGAAACTTGAAAAAAAGTTTGCACCTTCAGAGATTTGATCCCTCTTGGAGCTTGATAGATACATAGTTATGATGGATCTAGGCTGGTTTAATTATTAATTTTATCTTTTTGTCTCATTTTTATTTTTATGTAATTTCACTATCAAAATGTTTTAATTAGTAATTTTATTTTTGTTTTCATTTTCATTTTTATGTAAATTGACTAGGTGGAAATGTTTAAATAAAATATTCTCTTTTATATTGGGATGGAGAGTGTCTCTTAGCCCAAAAATGTAATAAAATTAAATTTAAAAAATATATATTTATTAAATATTTTGATTGTGAAATATGAGAGATGATTTTGTGGTATTGATGAGCCATGGTATCGGCCCATGTATGATATGGTTAATAATATCCATGGTAAAGTGGGGCGAATATCCATGGTTAAAAATCTTGTTATATTGTAAATATTATTTTGAAAGTGAAATAAGAGATGGTAGCATCATATTGGCTCATGGCATGGTATGGTTAATGCTATCAATGGTAAAGTTGGGGTAAAAACCCATGATTAAAACTGTTGTAATATTGAAAGTATTAAGTTTTTATGTGCTTATTAATGAAATTTATATATTGTTAAAAAATTATTATTTTAATTTATATGCTAAAATGGATCTTAATTTATTGCTACTATTTATATCTTATATATTCTAATGTGATAGAGATGTAAATATCACTCAAAATAAATTATAATATTATTTTAGATTTAATAAAAAAAATTATAAAATTGTGAAATGAAAATTAGTTTTTGGGCATGTTGTATTGATGAGCCATGGTATTGTAAAAGGTAAAATTGATCTTAACTTATTGTTGCTACTTATAATTTATATATTTTAATGTAATACCTATATTATGTTTTTCTTTTATATCAAAAATGTTTTGAAATTTTATTAATAAAAACAAAATTACAATATAACAAATTGAATTTTATTATTTTATTACTATTAACTTTTTACCGATTGATGTAGGGGCATTAAACACTAGCCAGCAATGTAGGAGTTTTGTCCACATGTTGTGGCTAGGAGGGTTCAAAACATGTGAATTGTAACAGCTAGGTGTCAATACCTCAGCTGACTATTTCATTTAGATTAGTTAGAGTCCATAGAAGTCGAATAGTTAGACTCGATCAATCAGTCATGTTTCAGTTAGTCGAATTATTGTAATTAGGCTTTTGGTTCACTAAACGGTCCTCGCAGAGAAACCGAAGAGTCACATTGTAATGTATATAAAGTATATTCCTCGGATGTATTGAAGAGGAGGGTGAAAGGAGAAAGAGATTCTGCAATAAAATCTGTGTATTGAACAATCGCTTCCAGTTAAGTGAATTTTGTTTCCCGTCGGCTACTCAACTGTCTTAAATTGTTATTCGAGAGGAATTTGTTTAAAATGTGAGGCGATTGAACATTGTCTTGTTGAATTGAGTCATTGTACAATTTTTGTATCTCTGTGTTCGTTGTTTCCTTGAATTACTTGAATAATTGGAAACCCCAACCACAGACGAAGAGTGAGTATGAAACCGTGATCGTTGAGCTCTGTTTAATGATAATAGTAAGCCGAATTGATAAAAACCCCGCTGTTGATTGAGTCCTGAACCATGGCTAGGCCCGAGTTAACTGAATTAAAGGGATAGCGCAACCCCGGACAAACCTTGGTAAATCACTGTACAAAACCACTAGTGGATTCGCAAACCCGGATTGCCCATATCGCACTACTTTCGCAGAGTAGGCGGTATTTTCTGAACGCGAGCTATTCCATAGGGTAAGCGACACGTGGCGAGGTTGACCCCCGGAAAACCACCGTTCCAAGCGCGCCATCGCATGTTATTGTTCGACCAAGGGAGCCGAGCGATATTGCCGAGAGCCGTTGATGTGGGAAGGGGCCATCGGATGGTGGTCGTTTGATAAAGGTCCGCGGAAGATAACTGGGACGGTGCATGCGTTTGATTGGGCCATCGATCGTAGAGGTGGGGCCCGGTGCGAGGGTTATTATACAGTCAATTGGTTAAAAACAGAGCGTCGGCATTATTACACGTTCAAAGGGTTAAACTTTGATTATAAAGGTTCAGAGATATAATTAATTTTGCAAAGGTTGTGGATAATGTTATTTATCAAATTCCACGAATTTGATAAATAACCTCCGAGGAAGAAAGGTAGACCACATGGAGTCAAAGAACGGGGTTTGACAAGGAAAACGCTGACAGGACCACGGCTACAGTGACCATCTCTCCTTAGAAGGGTCTGAATTCAGTTTTGTTGCGTCATTAGTGGTATCGGAGCCAAGTTGTTTCCGAGTTGTCTTTGCAGAGAGCTGACATGGCAATCCGAATTGGTAGAGGTGCTCGCAGAAGGAGACCTGTTGCCAACGCAGAGGTGTTGGAGATTTTGCATAGGTTCGAGGCCAGAGTGGATGCCGTGGAGCGAAGACAGACCAGAGATCCTAAAGACATCAGCGAACTTGAAACAGAGGAAGCGGAAGAAAATGTTGAGATTCCTCCTAACATGAGGCTCCTTAGAACTGTTCTGGGGTCTGCAGTGAAGCCTAGAATTGAAGTGTCGAGTTATGCAGGGGGACTAAATCCAGAGGAGCTGGTGGACTGGATAAACGAAATGAATAAGTGCTTCGATTATGAAGAAATAAGTGAAGATAAAAAGGTCAAGTTTGCGATAACAAAGCTGAAAGGACATGCTGCACTTTGGTGGGATGGAGTGCAGGCAGAAAGGAGGAGAGTTGGCAAGCAACCTATCAAGAGCTGGACCAGAATGATGGCTAAATTAAAAGGTAAATTCTTGCCTAGTGATTATCAGCTGACATTGTATAAGCAAATGCAGAACCTGAGACAGAGGTTGCTGACAGTAAAGGAATACACAGAGGAATTCTACAGAGTGAGCATAAGAGCTGGGCAATTTCAAGACACACCAGAGAAGACTGCCAGATATGTAAATGGTCTCAAGTTGGAGATCCAAGATGAGATTGGTCTTCTGTCTCCTAAGACAGTGGAAGAGGCCTATCATATGGCCTTGAAAGCAGAGGAGAAACTCTTGAGGAAACAGTCTGCCAAGAAGAGAGGTAATTTCCGGGGAAAGGGAAGTCAGGGTGGTAGAGGAAAGCCTACTACACCCAGAGATGGAGCTAACAGTAGCTCACCTCAGAATGCATCTACAGAGGATGATGCAAGGGGCAGAATGGTTTCTTATAGAGGAAAGGGAAGAGGAGGCAGAGACAGAGGCAGAGGTAGAGATTTGAGGTGCTATAGATGTCAGCAAGTGGGACATAAGCACTATGAGTGTCCAGAGAATGTGGGTGCTAGTCCAAGAAATGTTGTTGTTGCCCAGGCTGGAGAAGAGGCAGAAATTGAAGAAGAAATTCTACCAGAGAGGGGAGAGTCCTTGGTGGTAAATAAGGTCCTGTTGAAGCAAGCCAAAGAGGTCACTGAGCCTGCACAAAGGAAGACTTTGTTTAGGAGCATATGCAAAGTCCAAGGGAAATGCTGCCAACTAGTCATTGATAGTGGCAGCACAGACAATCTGGTTTCCACTGAGGTGATAGAAAAGTTGAAGTTGAAGACAAGGGAGCATCCAACTCCCTACAGGGTGTCCTGGCTGCATAAAGGGCACCAGCTGGTTGTAAAGGAACAATGTGAGATAGAGCTGCAAATGGGCAAATATAAAGATAAGGTCCTGTGTGATGTAATTCCCATGGATGTGTGTCATATACTGCTGGGTAGACCTTGGCAGTTTGACAGAGCAGCAGTGCATGATGGCAAGAAGAACACTTACAAGTTCTTCAAGGATGGGGTACATCATACATTGATACCCATGGAAGAAGGAGAGCCATCCAGCAGAGTGATTGATCCAAAGACCTTGTTGCTGAGCGGGAAAGAATATCTACAACAAATAGAAGAAGAAGAGGTAAGCTTTGCTTTAGTTTGCAAACCTAACGTAGTTCTTACTTCTAAAAAGATTTCTGATTTGCCAATAGAAATCCAAGAAATGTTAGATGATTATTGTGACATTATTGTGGATGATTTACCTGATGAGCTGCCACCTGTGAAAAAGATCAGTCATCAAATAGATTTTATCCCTGGTTCAAATCTGCCAAATAAGGCAGCCTACAGAATGACTCCCAAGGAAAATGAGGAAATCAGGAGACAAGTACAAGAATTGGTGGACAAGGGGTTGATCAGAGAAAGTTTGAGTCCATGTGCAGTACCAGCAGTATTGAGCCCAAAGAAAGATGGAGGCTGGAGGATGTGTATTGATTCCAAAGCAATCAATAAGATCACAATCAGGTACAGATTCCCTTTGCCCAGGGTTGAGGATTTGATGGACTGTTTGAGTGGTGCTAAATATTTCTCAAAGATAGATTTAAAAAGTGGATACCATCAAATTAGAATAAGAGAGACTGATGAATGGAAAACTGCTTTTAAAACAAATGAAAGACTGTATGAATGGATGGTAATGCCTTTTGGGTTGTCAAATGCACCGAGCACTTTCATGAGACTTATGAATGAAGTGTTGAAAGAATTCATTGGGAAATTTGTGATAGTATATTTGGATGATATATTAGTTTTCAGTAGAACTAAGGAAGAACATTTAAGGCATCTTAATCATGTCTTGAAGAAGTTGCACCAAGAGAAACTGTTGATAAATTTGAAGAAATACTCATTCATGAAGGAAGAGTTGGTGTATTTGGGTTTTGTTGTCTCTGCAGAAGGATTGAAGATGGACCCAGAAAAGGTTAAGGCAATTGTGGAGTGGCCTTCACCCAGGAATGTTTTTGAGGTAAGAAGTTTCCATGGACTTGCCAGTTTTTACAGAAAGTTTATAAGGATCTTCAGTAAGATCAATGCACCCGTAATTGAAACAATAAAGAAGAGCAAACAGCCATTTAAGTGGACTGCTGAAGCAGAAAGAAACTTTAAAGTTTTGAAGCAAAAGATAACGGAGAAGCCTGTTTTGATTCTGCCTAATTTTACTAAACCATTTCAAGTAAAATGTGATGCCAGTGGAGAGGCCATTGGAGCTGTGTTGAGTCAGGATGATAGGCCTGTGGCATATTACAGTGAAAAGTTGAATGACACCAGAAGAAAGTATTCCTCTTATGAGAAGGAATTCTATGCAATTGTTCAGGCACTGAAGAAGTGGAGACATTATTTGATGTCCCGGGAATTTGTATTATATTCTGACAATCATGCTTTGCAGTATATTGTACAGCAGCCCAAGTTGAAACATAAGCACGCTAAATGGGTTGAGTATCTCCAAGGTTATAATTTTGTTTTGAAACATATAAGTGGCCAAGCCAATAAAGTAGTTGATGCTTTGAGTAGGAGGCATTTGCTTGTTCAAGAAACTCATTTTGAAGTTGTAGGATTTGATTTTCTCAAAGAATTGTATAAAACAGATTCGGATTTTAAGGAAGCATTTGAGGCATGTAGTAACCCTGTTTTAACAGATAGAAGCCAGTGGTTGGATTATTTCCTGCAGGAGGACTTGTTATTCAGAAGAAGCCAACTGTGTGTACCAAGATGTTCCATGAGAGAAAATTTGATCAAAGAGAAGCATAGTAGTGGACTTGCTGGACACTTTGGTACTGATAAGACTCATGAGCAGCTGAGTCACTTCTATTACAGGCCCAAGATGAGAGCAGAAGTGGACAAGTTTGTAAAGAATTGCAAAATCTGTCAATATGCCAAGAGAAGGAGCCAAAATACAGGATTGTACACTCCCTTGCCTATTCCAGACAGACCTTGGGACATGGTGAGTATGGATTTTGTTCTAGGATTACCCAAGACTCAAAGAGGGAATGATGCAGTCTTTGTTGTAGTGGACAGATTCTCCAAAATGGCATATTTTATTCCATGCTATAAAACTAGTGATGCCACCCATGTTGCTAACTTGTTTTTCAAGGAAGTTGTTAGATTGCATGGGTTGCCCAAGAGTATTGTTTCAGACAAAGACACCAGATTTTTGAGTCACTTTTGAAGGACATTGTGGAAGAAACTTGGTACCAAACTGAGTTTTAGCTCAGCTTATCATCCCCAGACTAATGGACAAACTGAGGTAGTGAATAGGAGTCTGAGAAATTTGTTGAGAAGTCTTGCAGGAGAGCATCCCAAGCAGTGGGATCATATTTTGCCCCAGGCAGAATATGCATATAATGACTCACCAAATAGAAGCACAGGGCAAAGCCCATTCCACATTGTCTATGGAATGCACCCCAGAGGAATATCAGAGTTAAGAAACTTGGGAAAGGCAGAACTGAGGAGTGCAGATGGTGAGGAATTTGCTTCAGAGATCCAGGCCATACATGAACAGGTGAAACAGCAATTACAAGGCAGCAGCATCAGATACAAAAGCATAGCAGACTTGAGCAGAAAAGAAGTTCATTTTGAAGCAGGAGATTTGGTTTTGGCATATCTGAGAAAGGAGAGGTTCCCGAAGAAGCAGTATAACTACTGAAGTTCAAAAAGATTGGGCCATGCAAGATACTTAGAAAGTTTTCTGCAAATGCTTATGAGATTGAATTACCTCCTGAAATTGGAATATCTCCCATTTTAATGTTGCAGATTTGTACAAGTATGAGGATGATGGTGCAGTAGAAAAATCAACAGACAAGGAACAGATTGAGTGGAAAGAGCAGCTACCTCCAACACAACCATTGCAGCCAGAGAAGATATTGGCCAAAAGAGTGTTCAAAAGGACCAGAGGACAAGAGTACTTTCAGTACTTAATCAAATGGAAGGACAAACCAAAGAAAGATGCCACTTGGATGATTGAAGGAATGTTGCAGAAGATAGGCAAATCAGTGGAAGAGCTCATGAACAGGAGCCCATGAAGAAGATTGCCCTCGGGAGTCTGATGCAGGGGCATTAGACACTAGCCAGCAATGTAGGAGTTTTGTCCACATGTTGTGGCTAGGAGGGTTCGAAACATGTGAATTGTAACAGCTAGGTGTCAATACCTCAGTTGACTGTTTCATTTAGATTAGTTAGAGTCCATAGAAGTCAAATAGTTAGACTCGATCAATCTGTCATGTTTCAGTTAGTCGAATTATTGTAATTAGGTTTTTGGTTCACTAAACGGTCCTCGCAGAGGAACCGAAGAGTCACATTGTAATGTATATAAAGTGTATTCCTCGGATGTATTGAAGAGGAGGGTGAAAGGAGAAAGAGATTCTGCAATAAAATCTATGTATTGAACAATCGCTTCCAGTTAAGTGAATTTCGTTTCCCATCGGCTACTCAACTGTCTTAAATTGTTATTCAAGAGGAATTTGTTTAAGTTGTGAGGCGATTGAACATTGTCTTGTTGAATTGAGTCATTGTACAATTGTTGTATCTCTGTGTTCATTGTTTCCTTGAATTACTTGAATAATTGGAAACCCCAACCACAGACGAAGAGTGAGTGTGAAACCGTGATCGTTGAGCTCTGTTTAATGATAATAGTAAGCCGAATTGATAAAAACCCCGCCTAATAAGAAGAGGAATTGTCCCACTGTTGATTGAGTCTTGAACCATGGCTAGGCCCGAGTTAACTGAATTAAAGAGATAGCGTAACCCCGGACAAACCTTGGTAAATCACTGTACAAAACCACTAGTGGATTCGCAAACCCGGATTGCCGATATCGCACCGCTTTCGCGGAGTAGGCAGTATTTTCTGAACGCGAGCGATTCCATAGGGTAAGCGACACGTGGCAAGGTGGACCCCCGGAAAACCACCGTTCCAAGCGCGCCATCGCATGTTATCGTTCGACCAGGGGAGTCGAGCGATATTGCCGAGAGACGTTGATGTGGGAAGGGGCCATCGAACGGTGGTCGTTTGATAAAGGTGCGCGGAAGATAACTGGTACGATGCGTGCGTTTGATTGGGCCATCGATCGTAGAGGTGGGGCCCGGTGCGAGGGTTATTATACAGTGAATTGGTTAAAAACAGAGCGTCAGCATTATTACACATTCGAAGGGTTAAACTTTGATTATAAAGGTTCGGAGATATAATTAATTTTGCAAAGGTTGTGGATAATGTTATTTATCAAATTCCACGAATTTGATAAATAACCTCCGAGGAAGAAAGGTAGACCACGTGGAGTCAAAGAACAGGGTTTGACAAGGAAAACGCTGACAGGACCACGGCTACAGTGACCATCTCTCCTTAGAAGGGTCCGAATTCAGTTTTGTTGCGTTGCTACTTATAATTTATATATTTTAATGTAATACCTATATTATGTTTTTCTTTTATATCAAAAATGTTTTGAAATTTTATTAATAAAAACAAAATTACAATATAACAAATTGAATTTTATTATTTTATTACTATTAACTTTTTACCGATACTGCAACATTTCCCCATACTGAACTGTATATTACTTTTAACCCACATGTAAATGTTTCCCAATCCTTCATATTATAAATTGGACATAATATAAATTCAACATATTAAGACAACATGTAAAAATATTGACAAACTTTTTTACATTACACCTTGCTAGGCTGTAGAGGGCCTCTTGGCTCAATGATGCCTTCGTAAGCCCGATGTCATTTATTTTGCTGTTATATATAAAATGTTGACAAACTTTCTTACATTATACCTTACTAAGCTGTAGAGGGCCTCTTGGCTCAATGATGCCTTCATAAGCACCGATGTCACTTATTTTGCTGTTATATATAAAAATAAACCTAGAATGCCTACTACCTACTCAATTATGTGCAATAATGTGGATATAATCCTTTGCTGACGATTTATGGTTCTATGTTTATGTCACTACTCATAAAGGCTAAAGGCTAGGGAAATCTATTTGGCTATTAGTCAGGGGATTGAATCCTTGCGTACTCTAAAAATGGTTGAAAAGCAAGATCTTGATAATCATTAAGTCATTGTAACATGCAACCTTCGAAAAGACCTCTGGAGGAATGAAGATATCTAAATAAACTTGTTGGAAGTACTTGTGTAATAAACACACCCAGAATTTGACAATGAGAATGTCAACAATCAAATAGATTGCGTCATATACATACATAAGTTGTGTATGAAAATCTTAAGAGCTATTTATCCCAGTTTTGTTGTTCTTATGTATGAACTGAGTTTCAAAAATATAAGCATAATAGGCAGGCTATGCATTGCATTCCTTGAGTATAGGCTGAAACATAAAGCCATGCATTGGTATCAACCTAATCAATATTTATTGGCCAAATCATATAGGTATCTAATGGCTCGTCCTGTATTAATGACAGGATTAAGCAAAACAACCAAAGTAAAAACGTTAAAAACAGTAAAAGTTCATGACAAAATGTAAAACAAATTTGGTCTGATTTAATAATTAAGCAAAACAATCAAAATAGAAATGTTCGGAACAGTAACGATTCATGATTCAAAATGTCAAACAAAATTGGTCCAATTTTAATATTAAAAAAACTATAACAATAAGATTACAATTCAATAATCACAGTAACAAAGGGTTAACAATAAAACAAAAGTGTAAAAAGTAAAACATGTGTCATTCAGTGCCAAACCATAATGACAAGGGGTTTGGGAATCCTTAAGATCCTTTGGGGAGAGTAAAGGAGGGTAAGGGATCAAATTCCACAAAAAGAAGGCAATAATAATAGCAGAAGGCAAATGCCCAGGGTGACTTTCATATCATAGTAAGCCAAAAGTTATATCTAAACGACACAATCACACCATTTATTTGTTACTGTAGATAGTGTTTCCAATGTTTACCTACCAAGAAAATAGAGTAAAAATAAAGGCAATCCATCATTATAGTCCATAAAATATCAACCCTACCAACTACAGTTAATTTCTTAAGGTATGCTGTCCACTTATTACCTACTAGTAGTGAGTTTTAAACCTGGATGTGATGCAGTTCAAGGTTGCAAAGCTTGGGCCTATATTTCCTAAATTATAATATTTAATATGTGATCTATTTGTGTGAATATGTATCCTCAAACTTCAGAACCCCAAGGTGTATATAAAACTTAGGTTTACATAAATCCGTGGTAACAACATACTCCATTCACTATTATATTCAATGCACAGTTTTACACACTAATTGACAGATCCCCCACCGTAACCTGAGCTGTACAATGCTGAGAACCTCACTTCTATTGATGCAAATGCCGAGTATGTTAATGATATTCATTACAACTCTATGCATGCCAATGTAGTTCAAGGAGGCACACTATGGAGTCTGTACCTTCAGCCTCGTCACTCTGAAAGCATATTTTGGAGTATAAGTAGCAGGATTGATGTAACACCTATATTCCCCTTTCTGCTACCAACATCGCTTGATGGTGTTGACAGCATCTCTTTGGCTTGTGAAGAGTTTCTTTGTAGTATTGTGCACATGTATGTGGATATTAAATCCCTTGCTGATATGCTCCCTTGTGTAATGTTGGCAAAATCATGCTATAACCAGTGTTTTAAAACTCTGACTCGGGTTCCGAACCAGCCGAGGGTCGACTCGGCTGGTTTGGTTTCAATGACTCGGTAATATTAATTTTTTATAAAAAATCATAATTTTAAAGATTTTCATTCATGTTTCCAAACACAAAGCATTAGAATATAGACAAAAGACAACAAATGATCAAAGTAGTGTCATGAATATATCCATTATATCAAAATGGCACCGAGTGCACTATCCAATACATATCCAATACATACATGATATAGAGATCAGAACAAAAACACATAACCAAGGAGACTCTAAATGGCCTCTACAACAAAACATGACTAGTCACTACTGGCAACTGCTAGACAAGGCAAGATCCTCTGGCTCAGACTCTGAATCAGAGGGAGAAACCCATGGCTCCTCCTCATCAAGATCTTCAACTAGAAATGTACTAGCATGCTGAGCCAAAAACCAACTCCACAACTCTTCACAAATTCCTCACAAATGTTCACTCAAATGCAATGAGATAGCTGTGAGGAAATGAGAGGGGTTGGGTAGCTTTTATAGGCTTGGAGGGGTTAGAGGGCATACCAAAACCCTAAAACCGAATTAAAATCAGAATTGAGGTCCGTTTTGAGCCGTTTGTGGGGTTCACGACTGGTTGTCTGTGGCTCGGCCGGTTCAGTCACAAACCGGCCTCAGGACCAATTTTTCTACCGAGCCAGACCTTGGCTCTAAATGGCCTCTACAACAAAACATGACTAGTCACTACCGGCAACTGCTAGACAAGGCAAGATCCTCTAGCTCAGACTCTGAATCAGAGGGGGAAACCCATGGCTCCTCCTCATCAAGATCTTCAACTAGAAATGTACTAGCACGCTGAGCCAAAAACCAACTCCACAACTCTTCACAAATTCCTCACAAATGCTCACTCAAATGCAATGAGATAGCTGTGAGGAAATGAGAGGGATTGGGTAGCTTTTATAGGCTTGGAGGGGTTAGAGGGCATACCAAAACCCTAAAACTGAATTAAAATCAGAATTGAGGTCCGTTTTGGGCCGTTTTGGGCCGTTTGTGGGGTTCACAACCGGTTGTCCGTGGCTCGGCCGGTTCAGTCACAAACTGGCCTCAGGACCAGTTTTTCTACCGAGCCGGTCCGGCCAATGGGTTGGCTCGGTCGGCTCAGTCGAATCCAAGTCAGTCCAGCCCGTTTTAAAAAACTGGCTATAACATGAAAGTATTCCCATTCACTGTCTAACTTGAACAGAGGACAATACTCATGAATAACATGAAGGCCTACAAGTCAGTGATTTTAGGTTGCATATCACCTCAAAGAAACATTTTGCATTAACGTTCTAGAAAATACATGTTTAGCAAATGTGTACTTTTCATTCCACATTAAACTAAAGTCAAATGTAAAAGATGAGACTGAGAGTCATAGAACTTTAGTGAGAACGGACAGATTGCACTTGATAGGCAGGCACAAGTCTCTGAATCACTACCCAATGTAAACTAATCCAGTTGACAGAAGAGAGCTTGCTAAAAGATAAAGATTCATTGCATAATGAAAACAAAATATAGTGGTAGAAATTCAGTTTAGAGGGGTAGTCTGATTTGGCATCAATTTGTACAATCCACAGCCTCAATTTGTTTCCTCCAAGTTTCTTTTAGAATTTCAGCTCTTCCAATTTACAGCAAGTTAAGGTCATGAGACCTGTACCTCATTCAATTTATTCACCAACAATATTTAAAGAGACACACCTGCATAGGATCACAACACATTTTCCTCAAAATATTTAAATGCATCAAGATGCATCTCTGGAATAAATGTGAACTGCCAGCTTCATATAGCTTAAAATAGAATGGCATCACAATTAGTGTACATAGTTCAGCTGTATACAGAAGGGACAGGCAACGAAACAAGTAACCAGACCTTCTGAGGTGGTGAAAAAAATAGGGGAAGCATTACAAAGCATGCTCCAAAGAGCTACATTTGACAGGAGCTGATTAGAACAAACTAGACATTATGCCCTAATCAGTCTACATTGAATTCCTAAATTACAAAATCACTCATGAATAAAATTAAAATAATAAATAAATTACAGCAGCAATGCTAAAAAGTGTCTGGGGCATATTAAAAGACTGCACTCCAGACTGCCCCATCCCCCTCACCGCAACGTTGATGCACATTTTTCATCCTTTCAATAGATTTGCAGATGCCACTGCAACTCCAATCAAAGGATGCTACGCATGGATTTCCAGCCTGAGCCTTCCATTCACAATCTGCAATGTCACAAACATGTAATCTTTAATTATCAGAAGTTAGCGAAAATATTGCAGCATTCAACTAACTGGTTCTATCAAAGTTTATAGCTGTCTTCAACTATGTTTAAAGATGTGTAAGCAATGAAAGTTGAGTTGTTACATAAAGAAGCAATTCGGAAAATTCACAAATCTAAATGTAAAGGGAAAAAATCAACAATTCGTTGAATTATGGACATATGTGGGGTGTAAAAATTCACGATGTTATTTCAAATATATGGGGAAATGACATTTGAAAAAAAGTGGAAACGATGCTTTGCAGAATACTAAATCCAATGTAGGAATCAAACTTCCACTATGTCACTTAGATCCTGTTGAGAAAATGTGCAATGAGTAGATATGTAGACACATTCAATATGAGATGGGTGATTTTGAGTGACTGATAATAGACACAGATGAGAGATTGACCCCTACATATATGATTTTGAGTCTTGACATCAATACTGCACATGACGAGTCAAGCTATATTTTAATTTCCTACTCCACAATGAAACTTACAGGATTATCATATGACAACAGTGGCTTTACTGACCCCCCTGAAATCTACATCTTTTGTTACAATCAAAGTTGTTGAACTTCTTTCAACCATTTTTTGTCAGGTCTTTACAAGGTGCCCCTAGTGCATGATTCGTAGCAATCCATGTTTAGTGACAATATATTCTACAAAGTGATTTGGGTACAAAGTTGTGGAGTCCTTGCAGAGTGACACTAAAAATGTCAAGTATACCAATTTATTCCATTTTGAGGACATATGCCCTCAATTCTGTTGCATGTTGACTTTTATATATAGGGAGAGAAGGATAAGACTTCCAACATTTATCATGTGATACTTGTACATGTCAAATGGCATAGTATGGGATCCAAAATAATTATTAGTGTGTAGGCTCAACAAGTATGGACCATAGTTAGTGTTACCCCTTGAAAATGTATGGTTCATTTCACATTTTCATGAGCCTTTCTTCTCTCAGCAAGACAATAGATCCTTTAAGTTCACCCAGACAATAGATCCTCTCTGATAAATTTTCTGCTTTGGACATTACTAGCATCCCAAGGCACCCGAATCATGTCACAGGAAGGATGGTACATCGGATACCCATATTTGATGGTGACCCAAGCTCCGCAATGGACCATGTGGAAAGATTTAATGCACATACTTCAAAGGAGAAAGCGGTCCACCAGGATGTCCTTATGTTGTTATTCTTTAGTTCCCTCTATGATCATAACTGATGGTTGCAAAATCATGAACCTAGGAGCATCTCATCTATTGAGGAGCTTTTTCATGACTTTCTAAGACATTTTCAAGTCTGCTCCGCATTGTGCTTTCAAGATGAATCCTTCATCGAGCATCATCAAGACCTTGAGAACCCAAGTGATAAATGGGAAGATGAGTCCTCCTTGGGTCCACATGATGGAAAGGATGATTTTGAGGACTCCTGTGTTGGGAAGGATGAGTCCATGGGAAGTGAAGTTGAAACTAGCTTTTCCTTTCTCAAGGATATTACTCTCGATGAATCTCCTTTTGAGAACCTTGAGGAAAGTGATCCCATTAGCCCCTTGGAAGATGACATTGAGGATTACTTCCACATTGAAAAGGGAAAATGGGAAATTATTAGTCCTCGATTTGATTGTGATCCCATTTATGACACTGATAATGAGGATGAGGTTGAGACTAGTATTCCTTTTCTCTCAAGCGTTACTTACGATGACATGTCAATCAATACCCTTAGGAAGGAGGATTACTATTTGCATGAGGAGGGGCAGTTGGAAGTGGTTGATTCTCCTTTTAGGGAAGACTCAATCTTCGTTACTAATAATGATGAAATCGATAAGGCTCCCACCTTTCTTCCTTATGATTCCATATGCAAATCGCTTGAGCCTTTAGATTATGATTTGGATGAAGGGAGACTCGTTGGATATGATATTTCACTCCCCCCTTTGTCTTTTCCTCTTTTTCATCATCTCGAGTCTCCCACAAGTGATTCCCTCACCCCTTGTCACTTGACCTCAAGTGTCTATAAGCCCTTTTCCCCTTCCGAGTGTGGTGTCAAGAAAGAAACCGCTTTATCTATTTGGGCACCCCATCGAGATCATGATCTATCCATAATCTCTCCTATTAATCATAACCCCGTGGAGACAAAGAAATATGACATAAATGATAATGGAGATAATATGCCTAAGGTTGCCATCCATTGAAGGTTTATGAACCTAGTCTCTGTATTTTGGCTAGAAGAGAGGATCTCATGGACTAGATTGCATCCTTTTCTTACCTCTTTTCATGTCATCATCCATGAATGGCCACCATGCCTTCCCACCCCCCACCTATTTGATCCTCCATATAATTGTATTCACATTCACTTTGGGATTTGCTGCATGAGTAATCATATAGGCAAATATATTTATATCGATATGATGATATGTTGGCTGCATTGGCTTTATGATTACACTTAGTGGTATCATATCTATATGCATGTTAGAGTAGGATGCATTGCATGATGATTTTCTGCATTAGAAATAATGTCCTATGATATTTCTCATGATAGATTAGATGCATTTACATTAAAATTTTCATATTTTATTACTTGTTGGTTTTATGGGCTAACATTAAGCATGGGCGATCATAAGGCACCATGAAAAACAGGTCGCCCCATGGTTTGATCTTTGACGTGTGCAGATAACAGGTCTACGGTGACCAAGAGATTGTTGGAGTTTTCGTGACCTCCCGTTTGAGTGGCCTTGCCCACTTCTTCGAGAGATCAAGACCCAGTTGGAGCCAGATGTTACCCACCACTTCGTGGGCGATATCCCTAGGAGAAATATCTTCTCCATGATGGACCTCGGTCGGCAGCCCCTTGCAGCCTCTTACTAGCTCGCTGTGCCATTTCTCTGCCACCTGAGCTAGCCATGTGGTCCCTCACCCATATGTATTGATCGTATGTTCGAAGGTGGGCCTCTCGAATCTAAAGGTATGTCTTGTCATTTGGTAATTAAGTATTGGGTTTACTTATCATGGATACTTATGGGCATGGGTTGATGGGGGGATTTGGTGGAAAGAGTGGGCTTAGCATGTGCTCCTATCCCCTTGATCTCTTTTGGGTGTTACTTTGTGAAAAATCCTAAATCTTACAAACAGAAATCCTACTATAGTTAACTGAATTGCATTACCTACTTGTATTTTCCATTTTAACAAGTTATTTTTTTAATACTTCAGTAAAATTTTAATGCAAATACTAAACAGCCTACACCAATATACAGATCTAGTAATGAAAAATAAATGAGATAATCACACAAAGGACACACTTATTTTTGGACTAACGTCCCCGGAAAAACCCAATGCAGGAAAACTGGTGGAGCAGATCTTAGGGTTTGTATTATTAAGCCGCAGTATTCTGAGTACAACTAGGAAGCCAAATCTGGTTCACCGAACAAAGAAAATCCTCGGCAGACAGATAAAATAGTGAGTTTTACCTCACACTGCAAGTCCTGGCTGATCGAAGATCCGAACTAGCGAAACCCCAACTCCCTCTATGTTGCCTCTGCACAGTGGATGCGTAGGCCTGCATGGGGACGGCTAAAGTCTATGTTACCTTCTCTCTGTGTTGATCTGCCTCACAGAAAATCAAGTTTCAACCCTCCCAGCTCAAAAACCCCAATCTCCAACTAAATTTGGATTGTCCCTTGGAAGCTCTGTGCAGTCCCTGCATGAGTCCTGCGTGGGCCTACGTCACCTCTCCTGGTGGTTGCGTTGCTTCCTCTGTTGTCTCTGCTGCCTCTCTGCTATGTACTCTTGGTCCTCCAACCAACAACTGCTTCTACCCCTCACTGTTGCTGAATCACTCAAATCTTATCTTCGTCCGAGCACTGCTCAATCAAAATAATTCGATCTCCAAATTCACTCACTATGTGTGTTCTCCAACTGACCCTCAAGCCTTCCTTTATACTTTTCCTGTTGATGAATCAACGGTCGTGATCTAATTCTTAATCAACGACTAAGATTAAATTAGACTTGATCCTCGTCACTCAAAAACTTCTCACCCACATTTAAATTAAAACACTTTAATTATTTTAATTTCTTAAGTTTTAACTTAGGCTCCATTAAAAATAATTTATTATTTGAATAACTCACTCCGGGTAAAATTTCTCCAAACGATTTCTGGGTCTTGGAGATCTCATGTGTTCTAGCCCCTCGACAAAATTTCGGAGCTAGAGCACATCTAATGCTACCCAAAAATCAACACTCCCTCTTAGCGAGGAATGTGCTCTAGCAATACTTCTTACCAGAAGCATCACCCTGATCCAGTTCTGGGTCTTGGAGATCTCATGTGTTCTAGCCCCTCGACAAAATTTCGGAGCTAGAGAACATCTAATGCTACCCAAAAATCAACACTCCCTCTTAGCGAGGAATGTGCTCTAGCAATACTTCTTACCAGAAGCATCACCCTGATCCACGACATCAGGAAATCTTCTTTCTTTCCTTTCCGAACTGGATTTAATTTCCTCTCTTCTTCTTTTTAATGAAGTTATTATTCCTTCAATTGTTTTATTTGTTTTTTTAATAATTTAATTAATATATATATATATATATATATATATATATATATATATATATTCTTTTAACAATTGATTTTTTTAAACTTATTTTTTGTTGTTGAAAGGTTACAACCCTAGTGGAACGTGGCTATTCGCATATATTCACCTATAAAATATATATCCACTTATGTGTATTTCTCCACGTAAAAATAAACTTACCATTCACAAGATGGTAAGTTCTGATATAGAGATTAAATCCAGTTCGGAAAGGAAAGAAAGAAGATTTCCTGAAAATTATAGTATTTTAACAAATACAAGATGAACAAAAACACATAACCAAGGAGGCTCTAAATGGCCTCTACAACAAAACATGACTAATCACTACTGGCAACTACTGGACAAGGCAAGATCCTCTGGCTCAGACTCTGAATCAGAGGGAGAAACCCATGGCTCCTCCTCATCAAGATCCTCAACTAGAAATGTACTAGCATGCTGAGCCAAAAACCAACTCCACAACTCCACAACTCTTCGGAAAGGAAAGAAAGAAGATTTCCTGAAAATTATAGTATTTTAACAAATACAAGATGAATAAATTATTATCCATAAAACTTTGAGGACAAAGTTCTGAAGGAAGGGCCAATTCATAACAAATAAATAAATAAAAGTTGATATATTAAATTGTGACGAAAGCAAATGAAGAAAACAGTGCGTGATTGAACTGAAGAAAAGTATCAACTATAAGCTTTGAGGACAAAGCTTTTGAAGGAAGGGGCAGTGTTATGAATATAATTCATAACGAATATAACAAATATAATTATTAAATAGTCAATTAGGGATTATGTAAGTAGTTATTAAGTTAGTGAAAGGGATGGTCTAAGAGACATGCTCAGTCATGAAAGGTCACTTGCATAGGTATATAAGCAAGGCCTCATTGTAACATTTTATCATCTATCTATCTATCTATCTCATATCTTTTATAATATAATATTTGTATCCTCATAGATATCTTTGTATTCCAAGTGTTCTGGAGTATTTAAGCTTGAGAAGGAACTTTGTTCGCGTGATTGAACTGAAGAAAAGTGTCAACTATAAGCTTTGAGGACAAAGCTTTTGAAGGAAGGGGCAATGTTATGAATATAATCCATAACGAATATAACAAATATAATTATTAAATAGTCAATTAAGGATTATGTAAGTAGTCATTAATTTAGTGAAAGGGCATGTCTAAGAGACATGCTCAGTCATGAAAGGTCACCTGCATAGGTATATAAGTAACGCCTCATTGTAACATTTTATCATCTATCTATCTATCTATCTCATATCTTTTATAATATAATATTTGTATCCTCATGGATATCTTTGTATTCCAAGTGTTCTGGAGTATTTAAGCTTGAGAAGGAACTTTGTTCGCTTCATTTGGTATCAGAGCAATCGATCTTCTGGCCGCTTATGTTGCACAGAGCTACGCTCCTTGATCCAGGTCTTTGACAGCAAAAATTGTCAACCTTGTTGTCGTCGTGACTGAAGCGTTTCGCTATCAATCTTGGAGTTTCTCCATTTCCGCCACTAGGCCTTTGGCCATAATAAAAAAACGGGAAAAACAAACCAGAGAATTTTTGAAAAGAAATATAAAAAAAATGGGAGAATAATTTATATAAAAAATTTGAAGAAATATTAAAAAAGGAAGAATTTATATTAAAAATAATAAAAGAGAGAAGTAAAGTCAAAGTATATTAAAAAAAAAGGAAAGAGATATATATATAAAGAAGTACATATACGTACATATAAAAACAAATTAAAATTAAAAAGGAAAAGAAATAAGGAAGAGTAGGTAAGGTTATTTTGATTATTCTTTCAGTGGTTTACAAGCTCGTGGTTTTGGAAGCCCATGGTATTTGCAAGATAAAATAAGAAGTAAAGGAATAAAAAATCTCTTGTGAATGGTAAGATTACTTTTACGTGGAGAAATACACATAAGTGGACATATATTTTATAGGTGAATATATGTGAATAGCCACATTTCACTAGGGTTGTAAGCTTTCAACAAAAAAAAGAGTTAAAAAAATCAATTGGTAAAAGAATATATATATATATAATTAATTAATTAAATTATTAAAAAAATTAAAAATTAAAAAATAAAAATTAAAAATTAAAGGAATAATAACCTCGTTAAAAAGAAGAGGAGAAAGTTAGGAAGGGTTACCTTAAAAACCCTAAAAACTCAATTCAACAGACAAAATGAAATCAATCATTGATGAAAAGGAAATTAAATCCAATTCGGAAAAGAAAGAAGGAAAATTTCCTAAAAATTATAGTATTTTAACAAATACAAAATAAAGAAATTATTATCCATAAAACTTTGAGGACAAAGTTCTGAAGGAAGGGCCAATTCATAACAAATAAATAAATAAAAGTTGATATATTAAATTGTGACGAAAGCAAATGAAGAAAACGATGTGTGATTGAACTGAAGAAAAGTGTCAACTATAAGCTTTGAGGACAAAGCTTTTGAAGGAAGGGGCAATGTTATGAATATAATTCATAACGAATATAACAAATATAATTATTAAATAGTCAATTAAGGATTATGTAAGTAGTCATTAAGTTAGTGAAAGGGCATGTCTAAAAGACATGCTCAGTCATGAAAGGTCACCTGCGTAGGTATATAAGCAATGCCTCATTGTAACATTTTATCATCTATCTATCTATCTCATACATTTTATAGTATAATATTTGTATCCTCATGGATATCTTTGTATTCCAAGTGTTCTGGAGTATTTAAGCTTGAGAAGGAACTTTGTTCGCTTCACCCCAATCTCCAGTTAAATTCGGATTGTCCCTTGGAAGCTCTGCGCAGTCCCTTCGTGAGCCCTGCGTGGGCCTGCATCACCTCTCCTGGTGTTTGCGTTGTTTCCTTTGTTTTCTCTGTTGCCTCTCTGTTGTGTACTCTTGGTCCTCCGACCAACAACTGCTTCTGCCCCTCACTGCTGCTGAATCACTCAGATCTTATCTTCGTCCGAGCACTGCTCCGTCAGAAGAATTCGATCTCCAGATTCAATCACTATGTGTTCTCCAACTGACCCTCAAGCCTTTCTTTATACTTTTCCTATTGATGAATCAACGGTCGTGATCTAATCTTAATCAACGACTAAAATTAAATCAAACTTGATCCTCGTCACTTAGAAGCTTCTCATCCACATTTAAATTAATTCACTTTAATTATTTTAATTTCCTAAGTTTTAACTTAGGCTCCATTAAAAATAATTTATTATTTGAATAACTTTCACTACGGGAGGAATTTCTCCAAACGATTTTTGGGTCTTGGAGATCTTATGTGTTCTAGCCCCTCCACCAAATTTTGGAGCTAGAGCACATCCAATGCTACCCAAAAATCAGCATTATCCCGACATCTTAGTCCCGTGGGATATCCTTTATTGACCATTTGGTTCTAGGGTGGTACTACTTGGGAAACCTCGACTTTCGGTGTGTGGTCCCGCTCATTTATCAGTATGTATTACTCCCCTTCCACTCATTGTACACACATTCATCATTTCTCCCACCGAGGGTCCACATAGCCCCCATGGGTCCACATAGGGCCAACCTCCCTATCCCCTTGCCCCCACTTGGGGTCAGGCTTAGAATGATGCCCCATGTGTTGAAGCAGCTAAAATAAAAAGAAAAAGCATAATTAGCCACACTTCACTGGAAATTGTACCACAAAAGGCAAAAGATGGTCGGGACAAAAAATTAGCACATGGGCATAAACCAATGCATGAGCTCCGCCCCTTATCAAGGTCGAGACACCTCATGTACCACAATTTCTCCCTCCTACACATTAAATACCAAGGTGTGGAATTCTCCTGATCTGGCGACCCTTATGCCCCAATAGGTGGCCCAGGATTGCCCCTCTCACCCCCTACTCCATTTCCTTATTTGTCACTTGCCACCCCCGTTCAAAGGATGTACCTTGAACCTACTATCCCCTTTAAGGGCGGAAACCACTTAATAAGGTACATAGCTAACCCCCTTTGGAGTATGGAGACACTAGCACATGCCAAAGCCCACTATGGAAGGGCATGCCATTATGAAGTGCCCACTTTGTTATCCATGATTTGTAAGCTCTTTTACATGAATATTCTAATGAATGGTTGTACTTGAAGCTTAGGTGACACATTGGATCTTATACAGGATAGCAGGTGGTTTCCATTTGGGTTTGGTCTCCCCATACGGTATCCTAACCCCCAGAAGGCTACATTGGCACATATAGGGTGTGCATAGACAGCCATGGGCCTCCACAGCAGCAGACAACACTCCACGGTACCTCATCGACCTTCAAAGACTACTAGCGATCCACTTTTGGGATGATGGTGATGTGCTTGGTACATTATGCCCAGCAGACCTCAAAGGAGCCCCACACTCTTCGCAAGTGTCCCAGGACTTGTACGATGTCATGGCAGCGTTCATTCCATCACTCAAGCCCTTGCAGAAGATCTACAGGCATCTTCGATTTATATGGAGACCCATGGGGTCATTTGTGTGCCCTCACACCCACTGGGAGCACCAAAGGTCTACTATTTGGAGAACAAGTGGCCACCCCCTTGTCCATCATATTCTAAGGAATTTATTCATCATTATGGCACTTCGGGACATTATTAGGCCTTTGCAGGGCCACACGACATCTACATATTATTATTTGGCCCCTGCGAAGCTTATATTTTCCACTTGTGAGCTAGTTTGGTGAGCTGGTCACCAATAGGGGTTTTATTTGCACATTATTTTATCATTAGGGGCTAATGTAGGTCCATAGGCTAATTCGAACTCCTTAGGAGGGTATCTATTGATGTTAGATACATTCATTTGTATCATCACTTGACTTGGGATCTCTCTAATCATAGAGAACTTCGCATTTTTTCCCTTAGTGGATATTTTTGGAGATGGATGAATTTTGATGTATGGATTTGGGCTAATTTTCTTGTCTTGGAGCTTTGTATTGCAAACGAAATGTTGGTTGGATATACTCTATAACGTTGTAAGTTAATTTTAATGTTGTTATTCTTATTGCTACATACTGCTAATAGTTGTTGCATGATTGAAATGTGGAATTAAGCATGTTTTAGCTAATTTAATGTATGGGGCAATGTTATATGAATGAAATGTACTAGAGATTATTTATCTCGATAAGCTTACATCATTTGCTTTGAAATATAAATGCTTGAAGGTCACTTTTATTTTCTCTCTCCACATTGGATGAAGGTGACTTTCCAGGCCTCCTTGATCAAGAAACCAAGTTCTTACTCATCATCATTCTTGACTCCATATCCCCAAGTGGACTAGGCACTAATCCCTAAAAAGAGTGGTCATCCCTTTCACCTTTTTCACCTTTTTCACTTTTTCCCAGGTCTAGCCCTCAAAGGTCACCTAGGGCATCAATTTCCAGGGAATTGACCCAAGGAAAAATTTCGATCTCCTACAAGCTACTGCGCTGGTGGGTCCCCTCCCTCTCCTCCGAATTTGAGGCAATTCTAATAGTGGAATCTCTAGGAATCTCAAGCCATAGCTCTAGGATCGAATTTTTCCCAGGCTTCCCCAAGGCTAGGCCTCAACAGGATCAATTCAACATTTTGAAGTAAATATTATTGTTTAGTCCTCTTCCTTCACCTTGTCCAGCATAGGAACATCATTGGTTGTTGTATTCCATCCCCAAAAATGGGCTAGGTCCTCTTGGCCCCGTGTGGTCCCACTTCTCAATAAAGATGATTTGTCAAGGAGCATTTGGGAATCCAAGTTTCCCAAGGATTATAGGGATTAAGAACCCCGTCTATAAACCCATTCCTTCAAACCCTCATACCCTCCAATCCTCATCCCTTACCTCTAGAGGACCAAGTCCCTTGCTTGAAGAGCAAGCTAGCTTCATTCTTCATTCCATCCTAGGGAAAGGGTTTCTAGGGTCACTTTCCACCTATCCATTGACATATACTTTACAAGTAATTCCTACACTACCGGGACTCCTCCCAGCGGTGAAAGTACGTAAAGAGGATGGAGGCTTAGTTGTGGTGACAATGGGCTAAGCCTCCGTAGTTTTCCTTAACCTAGCAGTTGCCCTCTTAGGAACTCCCTTCAAGTCCCCTGCTGGTTTGAGTGGTAACAGGGTTGATGCACTATTTTCTAGGATTGGAAGTGTAGCAGAAGAATGGGGAGATCTTCCTTGGGCAAGGGAGATACACTACAGATATTCTGAAGCGGTTCAAAATGCAGGATTGTCGACGCATGACTATGCCCATGATAAAAAATTGGAAGATGATAGATGCATCAGGTGACAAGGAAGCCGACTCCACCTTGTATAGGCAGCTCATTGGGTCTTTCATATATCTGGTCAACACTAGGCCAGACATTTGCTTTGCAACCAATACCCTTGGTCAATTCATGGTAGAGCCGAAGAAGGTACATTAGGCAGCAGCAAGGCACATTCTAAGGTATATGCGTGGCACAATTGGGTATGGGTTGAAGTATATTCGAGAAGATGATGTCAAATTATGTGGATTCGCAAATGCAGATTGGGTAGGCAGTTCAGTGGACAGAAAAAGTACCTCCGAGTACTGCTTCAGTGTTGGATCAGGGATGATTTCTTGGTGTAGCAGGAAGCAGAAGTCAGTAGCACTGAGCTCAGAAGAAGCAAAATATATGGCAGCCAACACAGCTATATGCGAATTCATATGGCTAAGGAAGCTACTTGTGAGCTTGTTCAAGCAAAGGATGGGAGCGACCAGTGTCTAATGTGATAATCAGAGTTGCATAAAGCTCTCTGAGAATCCAGTGTTTCATGAGAGGTCAAAGCACATAGATATTAGATGTCATTTCATCAGAGACTGTGTACAGCGTGGGGCAATCTAGTTGTAGTATGTTCCCACAGGAGAACAGGTGGCCGACATCCTCACGAAAGCTCTAGGGAGAGCTAAGTTCATCTAGTTCAAGGAACATATGGGTATGGTGGAGAACCTGTTCCAGTAGCGGGGTTCATGGTACTTTGGATGTTTCTCAGTTGGAGATGTTGCAGTTGCAGCAACAGCAGATGAGAGGGAGTTGCAGTGCAGATGCAGTGTTGGGAGCAATTCAGCTGGGTCAGTAGCAGCACAGGTGCAGCTCATATCAGAGTTGCAGAGTGGTTGGTGGGCAGCAATAGCCAGACATCAGCAACATGACAGGAGATGATGCAGAGACAGGGTGTTGTGGCAGCAGGTGCAACACTAGAACATGTTCCTCGCTAAGAGGGAGTGTTAGTTTTTGTAGCATCGGATGTGTTCTAGCCACGAAGTTTTGTGGAGAGGTTAGAATACATGAGTTCTCCAAAACCCAGAAATCATTTCGAGAAATTCCACCTAGAAGTGTCTCAATTAGTTTGACCAGTTTTAAAATATTTCCTCAGTCTAAACATAGGGAATATGGTTAATTAATCAATATTAATTGAAATGTGATAAGAATCATCTAGAAACTCACTCGGATCGACATGGAAATAATTTGGGCCATTGATTATGTTTTAATCTTGGTCGTTGGTGCTCCAACAGAAGATTATAATAAGAATTCAATGGGTAGATGGAGAACACATCAATGTAGTTACTCAGTAGGCCAGGCAGTTCGATTTTCTTAGTGGTTGTTATTCAGCAAAAGAGATAGAGCCAGAGGGTGAGTAGCAGGTGTGAGAGGGTAGCAGAAATAGTCCAGAAGGAAGACTTCCCGATTCTGGAAGAGGTTGCATGAGGAAGAGCGTAGTCCACTAGAGCTCTGCGCAGTCACTGCCGCAGAGGCTCCAGTGTAACGGAAGAGGGTCCATCCCGAGGGCAGAAAGTCGTTGTGGAGAGAGAGAAATTTGTCACAAAATTTCTCTCAGTATTCTCCTCTGTTTATATTGTCAGTAGGCAATCTAAATTTTTGTACTCAGATTTGTTGCTAAAGATTAATAAGTAAACCCCCATCTGTTGCACCAGTTTTCCCACATTGGTTTTCTTGTGTGTGTGCTAGAATTTCTCTATTTCTAGTGTTTTATTTTCCGCAATAATTTATTGTGAAAATCGCAGTTGTAAATTTATTTGATGTTTGTTGTAGCAAATAAATTGTGTTAGGATATTCCGACACATAGGAAATAGCTAAGTATAACTTGGTCTAGCATAGAGTTAGATAAAGTGCGTTTCTTTACTATGTAATTTTGTAACTTATAATACGACAGTCACGATATGTAGTGATCTGACGGTTCATTCTCTCCTCAGTATTACCGACACTTGATACGTGGCTTAACACCCGATTGGTGCATGATCTCTATTTAAAGAGAATGGAGGGCCATTTGTCCGGTGATCGTTTATGAGAGAAGCTTATGTAGATTTTCTTTCTTTATATTAATAAATTGCCTGAAGTGATCGCGTTGGCTCAGGTCGTGGATTGTTTCCCTCTTTGAGGGTTTTGACCATGTCAAATACTAGTGTATTGATTTCTGATATGTTTGTCAACGGTGACCTTTGGTGTTTGATCAAAGGAACCTACCCTGTAAATTCCTACATGGTATCCAAAAATGTAATCATTAGAAGAGATGTAAAATTTGATGAAAATATATTCGCATGCAAGCCTAGTTTGGCGGGTGTGCCCCCTTTGGCCTGTGAACCTGATTCGACATATGTGCCACCTCTCTCTATCTCTTCTACTTTTGACAGCATTCCTTCTAGTTCGGATGATGACAGCGAGGATGACAATCCTCCTCCACCTCCTCAGGATCTTCCTTCAGCTCCACAACTTCCAAAATGGGTCTGCTCTACTCGGGATGCAACAGGTTCTCTTGCAGGTGACCAGATCAACATCGTACACTTTCTCAGTTTGAGAAAGCCTCTTCCTTATTGGCTCAAGTTCTAGAAAATTTTGATCCAAACACCTTTGAAGAAGCTTCAAGTCATCCAGATTTGGATGCAGCTATGAATGAAGACATCGTTCCTTATTGGAAAACGATACTTGGGATCTTGTTCCTCTTCCAAAGGGAAGAAAACTTGTCAGATGCAAATGGGTTTACAGAACAAAGTTTGGACCAGATGGCAAAGTGGATAAACATAAAGCTCGTCTTATTGCTAAAGGATTTTCACAAGTTGAAGGCATTGACTATACTGAAACCTTCTCCCCTATTGCCAAAATGAATTCTATCTGCCTCGTTCTTTCCCTTGGTGCCTCCTTTAAATGGGAAGTCCATCAGATGGATGTTAAATCTGCCTTCCTACATGGGGACTTGCATGAAGAAATATACATGGAACAACCCCCTGGCTTTATCCAAAATGACTCTAGCCTTGTTTGTCACCTTAGGAAGTCTCTCTATGGTCTCAAACAAGCCCCTCAGGCTTGGTATGCCAAAATGGATAGTTTTCTCTTAGATAATGGCTTTTCTAGATGTCATTCTGACAACAATGTCTACACTAAGAAAGTGGGTAAGTCCCTAATCATCCTTGTTCTTTATGTTGATGATCTTATCCTTACTGGTAGTGATCCCAACCATATAAACCATGTGAAGTCTAGCCTCAAAAAGAAGTTTGAAATGACAGACTTGGGACACCTGCATTATTTCCTTGGTCTTCAAGTATTACCCTTTCTCAGTCCAAGTATACCTGTGATCTTCTACGCCACTTTCACATGGAAGACTGTAAGCCAACCCCTTTTCCCTTTCAGTCTGGAGTCAAGCTTTCAGTCACTTGTACTTCCCCTGAAGTTGATGCTACCTTATACCATCAACTTGTTGGTAAACTTTTGTATCTAACCCATACCCATCCTGACCTTTCCTTTGTCGTTGGTCTCGTTGCTCGGTTTATGAACACACCTCCTGAAAGTCACTAGAAAGCAGCTAAAAGAATACTTCGATATATTCAAGGTACAGTTCAGTTCGGGATTCATTACAGTGCAGGAGCATCTCCATTGTTGATTGATTTCACTAATTCTAATTGGGCTGGTGACCCTGATGATCGAAAGTCTACTATAGGTTATGTATTCACTCTTGGTTCGGGACCCATTGCATGGTCTTGTAAGAAACAAAGTGCCATCTCTCTTTCTTCAGCAAAAGCAGAGCATCGTGGTGTTGTTAAACCAGCAAGGAAGCCATGTGGTTTCGTCAGATCCTGCCTAAATTTGGTCGTCATCAGCAACATCCAACTACACTATGGTGTGATAATCAGAGTGCCATTCAGCTATGCAAAGATCCAGTTCAGCATCAGTGCATGAAACACATTAAGCTACACATACAATTCATCAGAAAGCTCATTCATGATCATGTTCTTGAAGTGCAGTATTGTTAAACCAATGATCAAGCTGCTGATATCTTTACACAGCCTCTCACAGAAGCGAAGTTTACCAAACTTCGATCTATGCTTGGAGTTCAGGAAAGTTATCATTAAGGGGGGATAGGCTCTAATGCCTCCTTCCTTCTCCTATTGTGTCACCTTTGTAAATCCTTCAATCCTATCCCAAGTTGTTCTTAAGGGAGGATGTTAGGATATTCCAACACATAGGAAATAGTTAAGTATAACTTGGTCTAGCATAGAGTTAGGTAAAGTGTGTTTCTTTACTATGTACTTTTGTAACTTATAATCCGACGGTCACAGTATGTAGTGATCTGACGGTTCATTCTCTCCTCGGTATTACCGACACTTGATCGGTGGCTTAACACCCGATTGGTCCATGATCTCTATTTAAAGAGCATGGAAAGTCATTTGTCCGATGACCGTTTATGAGAGAAGCTTAAGTAAATTTTCTTTCTTTAAATTAATAAATTGCCTGAAGTGGCCGCGTTGGCTCAGGCTGTGAATTGTTTCCCTCTTTGAGGGTTTTAACCACGTCAAATACTGGTGTATTGATTTGTCATCTATTTGTCAGCGCTGGCCTTTGGTGTTTGATCTAAGGAACTTACCCTGTAAATTCCTACAAACTGCATAATCAAATTTACAATTAGAAGAATATTTTTCAGTTACTACAATAGATGAAAATTTCACATTTTTATATCTCTGATGTCTATATTCCGCTGCTTATGAATTGTTAAGAAACTCTATATCTTGGTGAAAGTAAACTAATTTTTACTTTCTAGTTATTCATCTAAGTAGTTGTGGTGTTTCATGGAAATTTAATGATGCAGGAGCATCGACCCACCCTTAGTCAAAATTGAAATTCAAAGTGCTGGAAGGAGAGACGTGGACAACGATCTAAAAAGGGGCGCTAATTTCCATGAAATTTGGCTAAAATAATAAATTTGTTCCCTCAAAATTGAAATCGATGGCATCTAGAAGATACAATTTGTTTCAAAATCTGCCATGTAATAAAGGAAATCTGCTCATTCATCAGATTCAAGGTGATCTTAGCAATTAGTTACCAGATTCTAAGGAGAGTTATTAGTGATTTAGGATTGATCAAATCCATTATTTATCTTATTGTTATTGTATTTTTTTATCTAAATATATGGTTGCGGCCTAATGAGAGGGGTGTGGCCAATTGTGTGAGAATTGGCCCAACCATGGCACCATATGTGATTGTGTAATTTCGTGAATTATTAGAAATAGAATATGCATTTCAATGTTGAGAATTTATGTGTATGATCGAGTTGGTGTGTTCTAGTGTGAATGGACATTTAATAGTCGCGTTGGTGAAGCGCTATGTTTATGTTTTCAGTTTATTTCTTGAGTTATTTGAATTTTGGACAATGACGAGTAGAACCCGAATTCCAGCTATGGATCAACAGTGATCGATCAATGGATTGCAGATCCATTGGATGGTTTATGGTTACTAGGGATGTTGGATAATATAAGATCAAGTGTTGGGCATTAAACAATTAACCACGTTGGCATCAATTTGTGAGGTGTTAATTGGCAGCCTACGTTGGATGAAGGATGAAACCATTCAGTCGAATGCTAGAGTTGACATAATGGATTGTTGGTATGTGTTGGGTAACAAAAGAAGGTAGTACCATTCCTGTTCCAGAAGTTTATTCCATGTTCCCATTCCGACAAAGGATTTTGACAATGATACCTGGAAGCATTTGAGGCATTTTAGAAGCTTTTCTTGCTGCATATGGATGATTTCGTCCAAGCGTGGGCCTATAACCCACAGGTTTTCAGAATGGAAACCTTCAGAGAATTAAATTTGACGGACTAGTGTTAGCTCCGTCATCGAGTGGTATCAGAGCAAAAGAAGATTTTGTGTGCAATGGAATGAGGTACAAATATGTTGAGGATTGGTAAGCGCGTGGTCTTTATATTTTTGTGCAAGTAGCAGCAGAGGAAGGTGAGAAAATTTGCAGCAACCTAGAGCAAGAGTGCTCATATGGTTCTAGAGGAGAGAACCAAAGAGATGCCAAAACACTGAGCTCAGAGGAGAGAAGCTTAGTGAGGTATCGTGTAGCAAGGAGGAGGCTCGCTACTGCAGAGGTTTTGTTGCAACTCACGAGTGCTGTTATGAAAAGACCAAAGCATATGACCAAGAAGTCATAAATTTTTGTACCTCGGGAGTCTGATGCAAGAGCATCGACCCACCCTTAGTCAAAATTGAAATTCAAAGTGCTGGAAGGAGAAACGTGTACAACGATCTGAAAACGGGCGCTAAATTCCATGAAATTTGGCTAAAATGATAAATTTGTTTCCTCAAAGGTGAAAACGATGGCATCTAGAAGATACGATTTGTTTCAAAATCTGCCATGTAATAAAGGAAATATGCTCATTCATCAGATTCTGGGTGATCTTAGCAATTAGTTAGCAGATTCTAAGGAGAGTTATTCGTGATTTAGGATAGATCAAATCCATTATTGATCTTATCGTTATTGTATTTTTTTATATAAATATATGGCTACGGCATATGAGAGGGGTGTGGCCAATTGCGTGAGAATTGGCCCAACCATGGCACCATATGTGATTGTGTAATTTCGTGATTTATTAGAAATAGAATATGCATTTAAATGTTGAGAATTTTTGTGTATGATCGAGTTGATGTGTTCCAGTGTGAATAAACATTTAATAGTCGCGTTGGTGAATCGTTGTGTTTATGTTTTTAGTTTATTTCCTGAAATATTTGAATTCTGGACAATGACGAGTAGAACCCGAATTCCAGCTATGGATCAACAGTGATCAATTAATGAATTGCAGAGCCATTGGATGGTTTATGGTTACCAGGGATGTTGGATAATATAAGATCAAGTGTTGGGCATTAAACAATTAACCACGTTGGTGTCAATTTGTGAGGTGTTAATTGGCAGCCTACGTTGGATGAAGGATGAAACCATTCAGTCGAATGCTGGAGTTGACATAATGGATTGTTCGTATGTGTTGGGTAACAGAAGAAGGTAGTACCATTCCTGTTCCAAGAGTTCAATTCATGTTCCAGAAATTTATTTCCTGTTCCCATTCTGACAAAGGAGTTTGACAATGATACCTGGATGCATTTGAGGCATTTCAGAAGTTTTTCTTACTGCATATGGATGATTTCATCCAAGCATGGGCCCATAACCCACAGGTTTTCAGAATGGAAACCTTCAGAGAATTAAATTTGATGGACTAGTGTTACCTCCGTCATCAAGTGGTATCAGACCAAAACTTCAAATTGTTGAAAAAGAAGATCACTGAAAAACTTGTTTTGGCCTTACCTAGCTTTGATAAAATTTTCCAAGTTGAGGCTGATGCTAGTGGGATAGCAATCGGAGTTGTCCTAAGCCAGGAGCAGAGACCTATAGCTTATTTCAGTGAAAAGTTGAATGAGGCCAAGCGGAAGTACTCATCCTATGATAAAGAATTTTATGTTGTTGTTCAAGCTTTAAAGAAATGGAGGCATTACTTGTTGCCCAAAGAATTTATTTTGTATTCTGATAATCATGCTCTACAGTTCATAAATAATTAGCCAAAGTTGAGCCAAAAGCACGTGAAGTGGGTGGAATTTTTGCAAAGTTTCACTTTGTAATGAAGCACACAAGCGGTAAGTCAAATAAAGTATTTGATGCTTTGAGTCGAGTAAATTTGGTTGTGCGAGAGCTGAAGATTGTATTTTGGGGCTGAAGAAATGATTGACATGTACAACGAAGACACAGATTTTAAAGATATATATGCAAGGGTTCAAAATTCTGTGATTTATAATAGAAGCCAATGGTTGGACTACATGAGTCAAGGAGGTTTGTTGTTCAAAAACAACAAATTGTGCATTCCTAAGTGCTCCATGAGGGAAAATCTGATCAAAGAGAAACATAGTGCAGGATTGACTAGACACTTTGGACAGGACAAGACATTCGCTCAAGTGAATGCTTTCTATTATTGGCCAAAATTGCAAACTGACGTAAAAAAGTTTGTTGAGAAATGCAGGAATTGTCAACATGCCAAGGGAAGGAGCCAAAACATTGGGTTATATGAGCCATTGCCAATACCAAACAGGCCTTGGGATGTGGTCAGCATGGATTTGGTTTTTGGTTTGCCAAAAACTCAAAGAGGACATGACTTTATATCTATGTTGTAGATAGATTTTCAAAAATGGCTCATTTCATTGCTTGTAGGAAAACTAGTGATGCAACTCATATTGCTAATTTGTTTTTCTTAGAAATTGTAAGATTACATGGGCTACCTGTGAGTATTGTTTCAGACAGGGATACTAAGTTCGTGGGACACTTTTGGAGGACTCTATGGAGGAAGCTGGGTACAAACCTCAGTTTTAGCTCAGCCTATCATCCTCAGACGGATGGGCAAACCGAAGTGGTGAACAGGAGCTTGGGAAACATATTAAGAAGCTTGGTTTATAAAAATCCAAGACAATGAGATTTAGCACTTGCTCAAGGTGAATTTGCTTATAATGATACTCCTAATAGGAGTACAGGAATGAGTCCATTTCAGATTGTTTTTGGAATGCATCCTAGAGGAGTATATGAGCTTAGAGATTTGGGAAAGCAAGAGACAAGGAGTGCAAGGGCTGAAGAATTTGCAGAACAGATGCAAAAATTGCAGGAAGATGTCAAGCAAAGGTTGCAAGAAAGCATCAGTAAGTATAAACCAAGGGTTGATGTGAAGAGAAGAGAAAAGGAGTTCCAAGTTGGTGACTTAGTTATGGTTCACTTGAGGAGAGAAAGATTTCCTGTAGGGACTTATAATAAATTAAAAATGAAAAAAATAGGACCATGCAGAAACTTGAGGAAGTTTTCTGCCAATGCTTATGAGATTGAGCTACCAGAAGGAATTGGAATATCCCCTATCTTTAATGTTGCATACTTGTACCCATATAGTGAATCAAAAGCAGAATCACAAGATGAATTTGCAGATGAAGAAGTTCATACTCTAAATTGGGAGGAACAAATGCCAAAGACAACAAGGAAAGAAGTGGAAGCAGTCTTGAAGAAGAAAGTGACAAAGAAAACTAGAGGACAGACATATTATCAGTATCTAATTAAGTGGAAGGGGCAGCTGATTGAAGATGCTAGTTGGATGACAGCAGCAGAGTTAAAGAAATATCTAATAAATCCTAAAGTTTTGATGGAGCGTTCTTTTCTTCCCCAGGAGTTTGATGCAGGAGCATCAAATTACCATGTTCTAGATTGACCTCGCGGTCAAATGTCTTTTGAAAGAAAGAGTTTATTTTCGGTTCCAACAGTTAAGTTCCAGTTCCAAAAGTTTGATTTATGTTCTTGTTCCAGTAGTTTGTTTCCGGTTCTCACTTTCTTATCCGCCAAGTTGTCATGATGAGAAATGAGTATGTAGGATTGACATACTGATGTGTCATCCCAAATATGCCCAGATCTTCTAAGATAACGTGTAACTGATGGTCAAAGAGCTCAATATGCATGGACAAATCAAAGGAGATCCGGTCAATTCAACAAATTTGTTATTCTGGCATAGAAGCTGGTTGCAAAACCTTCTTTTTTTTGCATGATAGACTAAGTTGTTAGCATAGGTGTTGAGGAGTGCAATTAATTAGAGATTGTAATTTCGTTGATCAGATCAGCATGGATTTTATTGTAATATGTTTCATTGAGTGTTAAGAGGGTAGGATTGTTTCTTATTCAAGAGGTAGAGTAGCGTAGACAGAGGGAAAAAAACAGAGTTTAATAAACCAAAAAGATACTGATTGTTGAGTACGCAGAAGGGACGAGTGATTGCTATGTAATCTGAATTTGGGTTTTTTTTTATATGTTAAATTTGAAAACAGAGTTTATACCCTGGATGATATGTTCGATTGATTGTGTTTTTGTTGTGTGTGCAATGTTGGAACAAGCTGTGTGAAAAGAGTAGCAACAGCAAATTCGTTTTGGAGACAGTGTATATTTTTTTTATTTCATTCTTCCTTTAACAATCTGTAAATTACATTTTAAAAGAATTTTGAGAGACGAAACTTGGTGATCCTATGTTAATTCGATTCAGAACAAAGCTACAGGAAGCATAAACTCAGTTTGTTTGTAAGAATTCGGGTTAGAATTCCATCATTTAACATGGTATTAGACCAAAGATTAGAATAAAGACCAACACCAAATTGATCAGTCGGTGAAGAACGCAGATTAAGCAGGAGGCTTGCGCTAGAGTTTGAAGAGCATCGCAGTTCTCTGGATAACAGTATGGCATTCCAAGGAATAAGGTCAGATCCCAGTTTGGAGGGAACCTTGAATTTCTGTTCATGGAAGGAGCGAATCTCTGTGGTGTTGTAAGATAATGGGGTGCTAGAATTTGTAAAGACCCAGATAGCTCCACCTCAAGATGCCAACAGTTGATCTAGCATAACAAGAATGACACCAAGGCAAGGAGGATCATTCTAGAGGGGATCAGAGATCATATTATCCATCATCTCCATGATAAGAAGACAACATATGAGATGTTTAAAGCCATCTTAGATCTGTATCAAGGTTCCAATGATGCCAATAAGCTTGCTCTCAAGGAGAAGCTAAGAAGTATCCAGATGAGCAAAGGAGAGTTCATCATCACATATCTTTCTCAGTTCATGGAGATTTGTGATGAGCTAGGTGAAGTGGGCATGAATGTAGCAAACAGTGATCTTGTGAGTCTTGTGCTTCTGGGACTTAATAAGTATTGGGAGAATTTCCAGGATGCAGTAAGTGGCAGAGAGAATATTCCCAGTTGAGAAAGACTATGGAGTGACTGCGTCCAAGAAGAGATCAGGAGAAGGACGAAAGCTGGGAGATTAGCTCTGCAAGAGGACAAGGAGAACTTTTCCCTGGCAGGCAAAGGTAGCAAAGCGAAGGGAAAGAGGGGCCAAGGAGAGCGTGAGTCCAGTAACAAGGGCGACAAGAAGAAGAAGGATTTGAGCAAAGTCAAGTGCTTCCATTGTCATGAGTTTGAACATTATGCCACTAAGTGTCCTATAGGAAGGAGTTCAGTAAGGATCATGTGGCTGCATCAGCTTAGGTAGATGTGTTTTTTTCTTAGTTCGAGAAATATTTCTCATTGATAGTTTGCTTGGCAAGCTCAACAGACAGCAATGTATGGTATCTTGATTCAGAAGCATCCTTCCACATGACCGAGAACAAGGATTATTTTAGCCACCTGAAGGAGAAGGACATGAAATTTTAGATTGAGCTAAGAGATTATGGAAAGTACGCAACTAGGGGAGTTGGTACTGTCAATTTTGAGAGGTAGTCAGATAGCTCTCTCTATCTAAAAGATGTCCTCTATGTTCCAGGCCTAAAGAAGAATCTTGTTATGATGTCATCTTCAGCAGAGGTAAGGCTTACCTCAAGCACTTAGCTTCTGAATGTGAGAAGCAATTAGCTGTGAGGATGGATAAATTGTACCTGCTATAGGTTGAGACATGGACAGCTTTGAGGAACAAGCCAAGAAGTGTGAAAATTCCTTAAAACGCAGCAACTGGAAATAATTCTTCTAATTGATGAATTAATTATGCAGTTTATTTTGTTTACGGAAAATTAACGAATTATTCACACTACAATTTCTTCACCAAATAAAATAAACCATGTGGAAAATAAAATGTTGGAACTGAGAAATATGCTAGCTCACACACACATAAAAATTGACACAATTATTTTTGGAGAATTGTCCCCAGAAAAACCCATTGTGGGAAAACTGGTGCAACAGCTGAGGGTTTTATTATTATGCAGCAGTGAAATTACGAGAACAATAATTATGGATGCCCAACTAGCTATCCAATCTTAGAGAAATACCGGCAAAATAAACTAAGGGAAATTACCATCCTCCACGAGCAATCTTAGCTCAATCTAGTCACTTGAACTGGCTCTCCAATTGCCTCTGCGCAGGCCTAAATCTCGCTAGCTCCGAACTGCCTCAAATCTATTACTGATTCACAGTTGCTAGTATGGAAGCCTTTGAATTGGCCCTCTGGAAATATTCTCGGCCACTAGCACCTGACACTGCCGCTACTCCAGCCAAATCGAATGCCCTCTTTGAGGCTCTGCGCAGACCCTGCGCTGCCTCTTCGAGAAAATAATTCAGCATTCTATCTATCCCTCTCCAAAACTGGAAAACTTCCTCTGGATCATTGTCTCTACCCCTCTCCAGCTCTGTGTCCGCTATCTAACTCGAATTATGTTGTTGGCTAGCTCGAACTGCCCAAGGAACTCGCACTGCTAGCTCTCTGTTGTGTGTCTCCATCTACCAATCGCCCTCTTCTTATAATCTCCATATGGGACTCCAGCAGCCAAGATTAAAACTTAATCAATGGCTGAGATCATCTCCAAGTCGATCAGTATGAGTTTCTAGAGAAATCTCACCTTTCCCAATTAATTACTATTAATTAACTAGTTCTCCAAAGTTAGAAAAAATTTAAATGATGGTCAATTAATTTAATTGAACTATCTCTAGGTGGAATTTCGAGAAACGATTTTTGGGTTTTGTTGAACTCTTGTGTTTGTGTTAGTTTTGGGAAACTAGGTCCAAACTCCATGTTGTATTGCTCAGAGGATGATGCCAATATTTTTATTGGATTCCTCTTTTGGAGAGGTGCAAGATCGATCTAAAGATCATCTTGATCGGATGAGCAAAACATTTATTTTGAATTAATTCCACTTATGTGCAAGGTCGGCCAGAATTGTAATGCAGGCTTGGAGCCCCAACAAATGTATCACACACCCTCACAGATGGATATATATTGGTCAAACTTGGAGGTCATTTTCATCATCACTCATCACACACTTCTCTCTTGTGTCTGATTGGTTCGATCATCATTTGGAGGCTTCTCTTCTCTCACATGTGGGAAAATAGCAGCTAGGGTTTCGGATCTATTCTAGGGTTTCAAGCGCAGCTTTGACCAGCGTTGACTTTGGTCAACGCTTGGTCCATTTGACCTCAAACTTTCCCAAAATTCCGATTTCTACAGTCAGCAATTTTTGGTACAAAAAACCGAGGCTAGACATTGACCTCTGACCTTGTTGTGTTGACTTTCTATTGTTGTTCTACGTTGACCATTGATTGGACATCATTGACTTTCATTGACTTTGGGTCGACTGTTGTAGAGTTGTCTTGAGGGTTGTGTGAAACTTTTGGTTGGTTGACCGTGAGGAGACATTGCTGGTTGAAGTATCCTGTTGACTGCTGTAACGCACCATAACACATATATCTTGCTAATCAAGTTAAGTTTATTTTTGGCTTGTCTTCCGTCGATCTATTGGTATGTTCTATCAGCATTTTACTTTCATGTTTATGTGATTGCTATTTGGTATCGGGTTTAAGTAAAGTTGCATCAAGCATAGAACATCTTAGAAAATTTACAGTTTGAGCCTCTCCACAATGTTTCAAGATTAGAACACCATCCGATGCTAGAAAAACTAACACTCCCTCTTAGCAAGGAGGTTGTTCTCCAACTGTCTCCATAAAATCCTCCATACATGTTGTTGATGTCTGAGAACTATAGTTGTCTACCATTGTGCTAACTCTGATTCATCTGCCACTGACTGTAGTTGCACCATGTTGCATCTTGGTTGTTGTTGACACTGCACTGTACAACCTGTACTGTTGCCAACTCTACATCTGCACTGCACCCCAACTAACATCCCTCTCACTGTTGTTGTTGCTACTGCAACTATGAAGCATACAAAATATTGAATCAATTGTGTCACTATGTTGCAACTGTCTCCTAAGTCTCTCACTACTACTAGCTTTTGCTCTGTCCATTGGGGAATCTGTGTTGTTGTTGATTTTGCACTCTGCCTCCTGCACTGCTATCAACACTGCTCTTCGCTCCTCGGTATCTGACTGCGACTACTCTAGAACTAACTCCACCAACTGACATTGATCCTCCTGCTACTAAACATTGTAGGCCCCTGTAGCAAGGGTAATGATCCATGAGAAAAAACCATCCAATGCTTACTTCAATGGACCTTGCCCAACTCTGCGCAACTCTAGGACTAAAGCTCCATACCGCCCCACCTCTTAGCTGAAGATATAGCTACATAGTGAATTGTTCCTCCAAATGGGAGGATACATGGTCTATCTTTGCGGATGTTGCCACCTAATCCTGCTTCTCCTTATTGTCCTTCTTCTTTTGAGGACACTAAATACTGTAGTGGCCAAGCTTGCCACAGCGAAGCACTTGATCTTGGATAGATCCTTTTCTTCTTCTTTTCTCCCTGCGAGCCTTGTCCCTGATTGGGACCTTTTGCTTTCCCTTTTGATGCAAGGGCCACATTGTCTTCCTCCCTCACACCCTTCGATCCTTTGTTACTAGTGTCGCTAATGGAGCTCTTTACTAGAGATCGCCTCATCTCCTCTTGTTGCAGATCTGACCACATCTGGTCCCACCGAGGTAATGTATCTTGTCCCAAAATGCGTCGAACGAAGATTTCCCATTCCTTGAAGACATTTTTCAGGATCAAACGCACAAGCTCTGTAGCTATAGGTGCTTCTCCTACGCCTGTAAGCTCATCCTGGATATCTTAAATTCAGGGGAGAAAGGGGTTTATGGCTACACCCTTCTGCAAATGAACATTCCTCACCTTCTCCTTCAGGAACATCTTTTGCTGCTCGGAAGGATTTTGATATAGTGAGGAAATAGCGTCTCGCATTTCTTTGGTTGTATTCTTGGTTGCCACATACGAGACAATATGATCTCGAACTCCATCGAGAATCAACCGATTTTCCTTGACTATCTCCTTATTGTAATTCTCTAGCTGGTTTGCATCTGTAGGCACGGCCACAACTCATTCTGCATACATCTTTAGACCATACTTGTCTAGCAGGAAGGACATCTTGGGCTTCAAAATACAACAGTTTGATGCACCCTTTAATATGTCTTGATCTCGAAGTTCTGCTGAAGCCATCTCTGCAAAAACTTGAATTAGGACGGAAATCTCCATCTTTCACCTGCTCGGTTGCTAGCTCTATTATTTTCACTCCTTCCTAGAGTGAGAAAATTTTCCTATTGCTATTGCCTTCTGCAACAGGAAATTTGGATTTCTTAAGCTAGAAACCCTCCAAGAGAAATTCCCTCTATGTGTGCAATTTCTCTTCCACCCAGCATTGAATCTGCTTTACCAAACCCTCTATGCCCAAACAAGAAATTTGCTCTACGAAAATACTGAGTTGTTTCTCCCTCTGTTTGCTGGAATCGCTTCCCCGGACAAATTGAACTTTCCAGCCACATGCAACTGCAAAATCAAACCCTGTCCAACAATTCGCACTACTTGGCTATGCACTACGCAGCCTATGAAAATTTCAGCCTATTGCTCTCTCTGAACAGCGAAATTTTCCTCTTCTAACTCTAAGCCTGCGATTTGTCAAATATAATTTGTCATCTTATACCATGTGAAAATTCCTTGAAATGCGGCAACTGGAAATAATTGTTAGAAAATTATATATTACATAGAAATGGAACACATAAAAATATGTGGAAATACAAACACAGAAAACATATAAAACAAGAGAGACGCAGATATATGTGGTTCACCCAACTTGGGCTATGTCCACGGAGAAACAACCAGTCCTTCCTTAATATTATCCAACAAAATGAAGAGACAACCTACAGCAGATCTACTGTAATATCCTCTAATCTCTCACACAGTCCCCTTTTCTCTTTCTTGCTCAAAATACAAATACCACACACAACCGCAATACAATACCCTCATGTGAACCGAGGGGTAACCTTCTAAGGAAAAAAAACCCTAAATTAAACATAACTTCTACCGTCAAATCATCTGCCTAATGAACAGCCCAGATTGACTACGAAATTACAATATTTTACTAGGAAATTTTACATATATTTTTAGCTTCGAGGGTGCTGCCCCCAAACCCCCGCCAAGAGGGGGGGGGGCTCATAAAATCGTTGTCACCCCCCCCCCTAACAACGATCAAAAGATGGGCGACATTGCCACCCCACTAAGAACAGGGATCCAACGCAGCGATACATCTAAATAAAGAAGATAATCAGGCTCCACACCCAACAATCTCCCACTTGGAGACTAATTGTTGCAACTCCACCGCTGCTTCATTTGCTAGACAATTACTCCAGATTGGACCTAGTTGTTTATCATCTTCATCATCATACTTGAAGACCAATTGAAATTGAGCAGAATCTCAGTTTCTCCCTAGTTACAACTTTTGTTAACATATCTGCAGGATTCTGGCTAGTGTGTATCTTTTCCAACTTCAATCGTCCATCTTCCAACATTGACCGTATGAAATGGTACTTGAGTTGTATATGTTTAGTCTTGGAATGAAATGTTGAGTTCTTTACAAGATGAATGGCACTCTAGTTGTCACTGTATAACTTGCCCATTTCCTGCTTCTTACCCAATTCATCCATAAACCTTTGTAACCAAATCATTTCTTTACTAACCTCTGTAGAAGCAACATATTCTGCTTTCGTTGTTGAAAGTGCAACAACACTTTGCATTTTCGAAACCCAACTGACAGTTGTTCCACCTACAATAAATACATACCCTGTCGTGCTCCTCCTATTATCTTTATCACCTGTCATATTTGCATCAACATATCCCTGTAGAGAAATGTTTGAACAACCAAAGCATAATCCTTGATTTGTGGTTCCTCTCAAATGCCTGAGAATCCATTTCACTACCATCCAATGTTCTTTTCCTGGATTGTTCATGTACCTACTTACAACCCCCACTACATGTGCAATATCAGGCCTTGTGCAAACCATTGCATACAATAAGCTTCCAACTGTTGATGCATATGGAACTTTAGACATATAATTCATTTCTTCTTGGGTCTTGGGGCACATCTGTTGATTTTTGGGTAGTATCAAATGTGCTCTAGCTCCAAAATTTTGTGGAGGGGCTAGAACACACAAGATCTCCAAGACCCAGGGAATTAAAATAATTAATTATTTCTAATGAAGTATAAGTTAAAACTAACTTAGGGAATTAAAATAATTAAAGTGAATTAACTTAAATATGGGTGACAAGCTTCTAAGTGACGAGGATCAAGTCTGTTTTAATCTTAACCATTGATTAAAGATTAGATCAAGATCATTGATTTATCAAGAGGAAAAGCATAAATGAAGACTTGTGGGTCAATTGAAGATAAGCCAGGCAAATACTGACTAACCCGAGGGAGGTCGATTCTTCAGAATTTAGAATTCAATGTCAAAGGGAGAGTTGCAGGACGGAGGAAGAGGAGGGTTTCAGCAGCAGTCAGAGCTCGAGGAAGAAAGATGCAGAACAGCAGAGGGACAACACTGAGAGACAACACAGAGGGATAGCACAGAGGTGACGCAGAGAGACAGCACAGTGGTGACACAGTCCTCACGCATTGTCTGTGTAGAGTATCACACAAAGGTGACATAGTGAAGGCCAGAGGGCCTCTCAGGTGTCATAACTTCTCTGAAGGTCAAGGGAAAATACCTCAGGTGTTTTCTTGGATATTTCTCAGTTATTCTGCCAGTCATTCCTTGTAAAGAAATTGCTACTGAAGATTAATATATAAACCTTCATCTGCCGCACCGGTTTTCCAACATTGGGTTTTTCGGAGGACAATTGTCCAAAAATAATTGTGTCGATGTGATTGATTCTTGTGCTTATATTTCACTGCTCTTTTCTCTATGCAATTGTATGATAACTGCAGTAGAATTTATTTCGATATTTACTGAAAGTTTTTGTAAAAAAAAATTGTGGAAAATACGTAGGAGAAATAAATCAGTAAATGCAGTAGAATTTCAGATTTGAAATTCTCACATGGTATCTGAGCAATGGTCGGGTAACAGGGTTGGAGATTTTGATATGGAACGAAGTCTTGATGCTGCTAGATCAGCAACTCGAAACGGTTCATGCAGTTCTCCTTAGGAAGAGGAAAGCATGAGAGAAAGGATGGATCACGATATCTTTGTCTGGGCTTCCAAATTGGAAGAAGAATTCGCTTGCGTGTCAAACTCTGCTTCCTCAGAGATTTGGTATATTGATAGCGGAGATTCTGCACATATGACGTGAATACGAGAATGTTTTTCGATCTATCAAGAAGAACAGATGAACTTCAAGATCACCATGGAAAATAAGGCAAAATGTACCCCTGTTGGAAGAGGTATCGTAGTTTTTCAAACTAAAGTAGGATGAACTTCGGGCTACAAATGTGCCGCATGTGCCTGGTTTGGGGATGAACTTGCTTTTTGTATCTCAGCTACAAAACAAGTGCTATGACGTATACTTCATTGGAAAAAGAGTATATGTCAAACACCCGAGTTGGAAGAAGAAAGCACAAATTGGAGTCAAGAGCAGGTAGATCCACCCACTACCAATGGAAGACTGAGCCGAGAATTACGACAGATTTTGAGGGACGCAGAGGATTTCGTTGGAGCTCCCAAAAATAAGAAGAGGCAGCGTAGACAACTTGACAGATACCAAGCTTTGGTGGCTGAGATTGGAGAACCCTCTAATTTCCAGGAGGCAGCTCAGCATCAGGTATGGGTAGATGCAATGGTGGAAGAATACAGTTCCATTATGACCAATGCTATCTAGGAAGTGGTACCTAGGCCTCAAGACAGATCAGTGGTAGGTTCGAGATGGATCTATAAGATCAAATATGTTGCAGATGGCAGCTTGGAAAATACAAAGCCAGGTTTGTGGCTAAGGGGTATGCTCACAAGGAAGGGATAGACTACGAAGAGACCTTTGCCCCAGTAGCCAGGTATACTTCTATTAGATCCATGATATCCCTTGCAGCGTAGATGGGGTGGAAGATTCACCAGATGGACGTCAAGATTGCCTACTTGAATGGGGTGATAGAGGAATAAGTATACATTGAACAACTAGAGGGCTTTGAGACACATGAGCAGAAGACTCATGTTTGCAGGATTAAGAAAGCCTTGTATGGACTTAAACAGGCACCTAGAGCTTCATACGGTCGGATTGTTGGTTACTTGCAAAAGATGGGATTTGGCTAGAGTGACGCAGATCCTAATCTCTATTATTTGACAGTAAGGAATGAGCCTCTAATTCTGGTATTATATGTAGATGATCTATTCTTGATAGGTTCATCTAGGCTCATCAAATATTGCAAGGAGAACCTACCTAAAGAATTCGACATGAAGGATTTGGGATTGATGCATTATTTTCTGGGGTTGGAAGTTTGGCAGCAGAAGGGTGAGATCTTCCTTAGACAAGTGAGATAAGCTATAGAAATTCTGAAGAGGTTCAGGATGCAAGATTGTAGACCCATGGCTACTCCAATGATCACTAACTGGTAGAAGATTGATGCATTTGAGGATAAAGAAGTTGATCCCACCGTCTACAGACAGCTCATAGGATCCTTGATGTATTTGGTTAACACGAGACCATATATTTGTTATGCAGTCAACACCCTCAGTCAGTTCATGGTGGAACCAAATAGGGCGCACTGGGTAGTAGCCAAGCATGTTCTCTGATACATACGAGGAATAGTCGAGCATGGATTAAAATACACCTAAGGCAATGACATCAAACTAAGTGGGTTCACTGACACAGATTGGGTTGGAAGTTCAGTAGATCAGAAAAGTACCACTGGGTATTATTTCAACATTGGATCAAAAATGACTTCTTGGTGCACTAGGAAACAGAAGTCCGTAGCTCTGAGCTCAGCTGAATATATGGCAGTCAGCACAGCTTCATGTGAAGCCATATGGCTTAGAAAGTTGCTTGTGAATCTATTCAGGAAAAGGATGGAAGTGACCAGCATCTTATGTGATAATCAGAGTTGCATCAAGCTCTCTAAGAATCCAATGTTTCATGATTGGTCGAAGCACATTGACATCAGGTGTCAATTTATCAAAGAGTGTGTTCAGCGAGGAGAAGTACAGTTACAGTAAACTTCGAAAGGGGAACAAGTGGCAGACATCCTCACTAAGGCTCTAGGAAGAACAAAGTTTGTTTATTTCAAAGAGAAGTTGGGGATGATTAAGAATTTGTTTCAGTAGCAAAGATGGATAGATGCAGTACTTAAGAGGGAGTTGCAGTACAAATGAGGCAGTGATAGTGACAGTATCATGGGTAGCAGTACAGATAGCAGCAGCGGAGCAATTGAGGGGCAGTAGACCAAGCATCAACAGCGCAGAGGACCGATGTCGTGGATTAGGGTTATATTTCTTGTCGGACATATTGCTAGAGCACCTTCCTCGTTAAGAGGGAGTGTCGATTTTTGGGTAGCATCAGATGTTCTCTAGCTCCAAAATTTTGTGGAGTGGCTAGAATACACAAAATCTCCAAGACCCAGAAATCGTTTGGATAAATTCTACCTGAAATGCAAGTTATTCAAATAATGAAGCCTAAGTTAAAACTTAGGTAATTAAAATAATTGAAGTGAATTAACTTAAAATGGGTGAGAAGCTGCTAAGTGAAGAGGATCAAGTTTGTTTTAATCTTAGTCGTTGATTAAAGATTAGATCACGACCGTTGATTTATCAACAGGAAAAGTATAAATGAAAACTTGTGGGTCAGTTGAAGATAAGTAGGGCAAATACTCAGTAACCCGAGGGAAATCGATTCTTCAGAATTTAGAATTTGATTTCAGTGTGAGAGTTGCAGGGAGGAGGAAGAGGAGGGTTTCAGCAGCAGTCAGAGCTCGAGGAAGAAAGACACAAAATAGTAGAGGGACAGCATAGAGAGACAGCGCAGAGGAACAACGCAGAGGTGACGCAGAGAGACAGCGCAGTGGTGACGAAGTCCTCACGCAGTCTCTACGCAGAAGTGACGCAGTGAAGGCCAGAGGGCCTCTCAAGTGTCATAACTTCTTCGGAGGTCAAGGGAAAAATAACTCAGGTGTTTTCTTGGATATTTCTCAGTTGTTCTGCCAGTCATTCCTTGTAAATAAATTACTACTGAAGATTAATATATAAACCCTCATCTGTTGCACTGGTTTTACCGCATTGGGTTTTTCTGGGGACAATTGTCCAAAAATAACTATGTCGATGTGATTGATTCTTGTGCTTATATTTCACTGTTCTTTTCTCTATGCAATTGTGTGATAACTGCAGTAGAATTTATTTCGATATTTACATAAAGTTTTTGTAAATAACTTATTGTGGAAAATAAGTAGGAGAAATAAATCAGTAACTGCAACAGAATTTCAGATTTGAAATCCTCAGAACATCTCCTTACTAAGTTTGAAATGGCTAGCCAAAGGTCTACTACCTAATTTTGCATTCTGCATATTAAATCTTTCCAACACCTTTTGTATGTACTCATTATGAGACAATGTTAATTTGTGATTTTTCTCGTCTCTAGTTATTCTCATACCAAGCATTTGTTTTACAGCTCTAAAATCCTTCATTGCAAATGAATTTGCCAATTTTCCTTTGAGTACATTTATGTCCTGCATGTTAGACCATGCACCAAGCATGTCATCTATATACAATAACAATATAATATAGTTACCATCATTTTGTTTTTTCAGATAAACACAATGATCAGAGTGACATCTAGTATAACCTTGTTCAGACATAACCCTGTCAAATTTTAGATACCACTACCTCGAACCCTATTTTAAGCCATACAAACTCTTCTTCAACCTTCACACTAATTTTTCCTTCCCTTTGACCTCATATCCTTGTGGTTGCTGCATATAGATCTCTCCCTACTAATCTCCATGGAGAAAGGTTGTCTTTACATCTAATTGTTCAAGATGCAAATCTTCCGATGCTACAAGACTTAATATAGTTTTGATTGAAGTCATTTTAACAACAGGAGAAAATATTTCATCAAATTTAATATCTTTCTTCTGTGCAAACCCCTTCACCACAAGTCTAGCTTTGTACCTTTGTTTTCCTCCATCGTCTTCCTTCAACCTCTGAATCCATTTATTCTGCAATGTTTTTTAACATGCAGGCAACCTGACTAAGTGCCAAGACTGGTTATGTATTAAGGAGTCCATCTCTTCTTTCATGGCTAGCTCCCACTTCTTCCTGGTTTCTACCTGCGTTGCTTCTTCATAACATTTTGGTTCACCAAAATTAGCCAACAATACATAATATAATGAAGGAGAGTATCGTTCAGGGGGTCTGCTTATCCTGGTAGATCTTCTGACACCACTGTCAGGTGTTTGAGGTGTCTGTTGTTGTTGTGGTGGTTGTTGTTGTTGTGGTTGTTGATTATTATTATTTTCAAGCACCTTTACTTTTTCTGTGATCTCATTAAGAACTGTGCATTCTTTGTTTTATTTTTCCTGTTTATTTTCCTGCATCTGATCCATATACAAGACCTTTTCATTGAATATGACTTCTTTACTCCTAATTATTTTGTGAATTTCATAATCATATAAGCGATAACCAAAATCATTAACACCATATCCAATAAATGTACATTTCTTTGATTTTGCCTCGCGCTTTGCTCTATTTTCTTTATTAATGTGGACAAAGGCCTCAACCAAAAGGCTTTAAAAAAGAGTAGTTTACCTTTTTACCTGTTCATGCCTCCTCTGGAATACACCATCCAAGGAACTTGAAGGCCCTCTATTTATTAGACAAACAACGGTATCTACAGCATCTGCCCAAAATTGTAAAGGCAATCCTGCATGCAATCTCATGCACCTTGCACGCTCCATGATTGTCCTATTGATCCTTTCTGACACACCATTTTCCTATGGTGTTCCTGGAACTGTCTTCTCTCCGAGAATTCCATGCTCTGGAGTCTGAACAGTACCTATCAAACACTTTGCTGCAATATTCACCTTCATTATCTAATCTGAGACACTTCAACTTCTTTCCTATCTCAATCTCAACCAAAGCTTTCCATTTCTTGAAAGTATCAAATACATCAAATTTATTCTGAATACAATAAGTCCAAGTTTTTCTAGTTGCATCATCAATAAAAGTAACATAATAACGAAAGCCACCGAGAGATGATACCTAAGTAGGTCCCCATACATCTGTATGCACAAGCTCTAATTTTTCGCTCTTCTAAGAAATCTGACTCTCTTTTGTTTTCCATAGACACAATTCTCACAGAAATCCAAATCAATATTCTTCAAACCTGGCAACAAATTTCTTGAGTGAAGAATCTTCATCCCCTTCTCACTCATGTGTCTGAGCCTATGATGCCATAATGTTGCATCTACTCCTATGGAGTTTAAAGCATTAACACAATTAATAATACCATTGCATAAACACAATGTACCAACCTTTTCTCATTTTGCTATTATCAAGGCTCCTTTAGTGACCTTCCACATTTTATCTATAAAAGTTGTCACACAACCTTCACCGCCTAACTGCCCTGTTGAAATCAGATTTTTCTTCAGATCTGGAACATGCCTTACCTCCTTTAATAACCATTGTTTTCCCTTCTGTTGTTTTACAAGAACTTTACCCATTCCAACGATTTTACAGGGTTTATCATCACCCAGATGAACCTGTCCAAAATCTCCTTGAACATAGTCATGAAAATGTTTCTTATCAGGTGTGGCATGGAATGAGGCCCCTGAATCTACCACTCAAGCATCAATAACATTTTCTAAAGAAAGAATCAAAGCATCTTGCAACACATCACCTATCACATTTGCTTCATGATTGTTATCTTGTTGTGTGTCTCCTTCTTTTCCCTTCTGAGACTTACAATCTTTCTTCAGGTGTCCTTTTATCTCGCATTTCCAGCACACTATCCCCGATATGGACTTGGATCTGACTTTCCATGACTTACTGCGATATCTTGGGCTCTTTCCATTTTTCTTCCCCTAGTCTATGCACGCAAAGCATTACTTGATGTCTCACTGGAGCTTTTCCATCGCATTTCCTCGCTAAGGATGGCGCCGACAACATCATCAAACTTTAAAGTACTAGATCCAGAGACAGAGTTACTAATGGCCATAACTAAACCATTCCAACTTTCTGGCAATGAGCATAGAAATAACAGAGTCCTAACTTCATCATCAAAGTTTACCCCTACAGAACTTAACTGACTGGTAACCGTATTAAATTCATTTAAATGGTCAGCGACATATCCACCTTCCGACATTTTCATATTAAATAAATGCTTCATAAGAAATACCTTATTTGAGGCCGCAGGTTTTTCATATAGTCTAGCCAATGTTGTCATTTAAACCTTTGTTGTTGTTTCCTTTGAAATATTAAAGGTTATCGACGCCGCTAGGCACAACCGTATTGTTCCGACTGCCTTTCTGTCGAGAATCTCCCATTCTGCGCCTGTCATACTCGACGGCTTCTTTGTTTTTCCGCTCAATGGTAGGTATAGATTTTTCTGATACACATAATCTTCCATCTGCATCTTCCATAGCCGGTAGTTTTGGTCGTTAAATTTCACGATCCTAAACCTACCATCTTCTGCCATTGCTCCCACTCGAACCAGGAACCCTTCTTTCCTTTGAGTTTATCAACGAAATAGACCTTAGTCTCTAATACCAGTTATTAGAAAATTATATATTACAGAACAATGGAACACATAAAAATATGCGGAAATACAAACATAGAAAACATATAAAACAAGAGAGACACAAATATATGTGGTTCACCCAACTTGGGCTGCGTCCACGGAGAAACAGCCAATCCTTCATTTATATTATCCAGCAAAATGAAGAGACACAACCTACAACAGATCCGTTGTAATATCCTCTACTCTCTCACACATTCCCCCTTTCTCTTTTTCGCTCAAAATACACATACCACACACAGTCGCAATACAATACCCTCATGTGAATCGAGGGGTAGCCTTCTAGGGCAAAAAGCCCTAAATTAAACATCACTTCTACTGTCAGGTCATCTGCGTAATGAACGGCCCCGATTGACTATGAAATTACAATATTTTACAAGGCAATTTTACATCTATTTTTAGCTTCAGGGGCGCTTCCCCCGAACCCCTGCCAGGGGGAGGGGGGGGCTCATAAAATCGTCGTGGCCCCCCCTAACAGCGATCAAACAACGATCGGCATTGCCGCCCTGTTAAGAACAGGGATCCAATGCGGCGATACATCTAAATAAAGAAGATAATCAAGCTCCACACCCAACAATAATTCTTCTAACTCATAAATTAATTATGCAGTTTATTTTGTTTATGGAAAAATAACAAATTATTCACACAACAATTTTTTCACCAAATAAAATAAACGTTGTGGAAAATATAATGTTGGAACTGAGAAATATGTTAGAGCACACACGTAAAAGTTGACAATTATTTTTGGACAATTGTCCCCGAAAAAACCAATGTCAGAAAACTGGTGCTGAGGGTTTTATTATTATGCAGCAATAAAATTCTGAGAACAATAATTATCGATGCCCAACTGGCTATCCAATGTGAGAGAAATACTGGAAATATCAACTGAGGGAAATTACCCTCCTCCATGAGCAATCTCAGCTATATCTAGCCACTCGAACTGGTTCTCAAACCCCTCTATGCAGGCCCTATGTCACCTCTACACAAGCCTGAATCTCGCTAGCTGGGAACCGCCTCGAATCAGCCACTGACTAAATGTTGCTAGTGTAGAAGCCTCTGACATGGCCCTCTAGAAATATTCCCGGCTACTAGCACCTGAAATTTCCATTGCTCCAGCTAAATCGAATGCCTTCATTAAGGCTCTGTGTAGACCCTGCGCTGCCTCCTGGAGAAAATAATTTGCACTTCTCTCTATGCCTCTCCAGAACTAGAAAACTTCCTCTGAATCACTCTCTTTGCCCTTCTCTAGCTCTACGTCCCCTCTCTGGCTCGAACTCTGCTGTTGACTAACTTGAACTGCCCAAGGAACTCGCATTGCCAACTCTCTATTGTGTGTCTCCATCTACCCATCGACCTCTTCTTATAATCTCCAGTTGGGACTCCAACAGCCAAGATTAAAATTTAATCATTGGCTAAGATCATCTCCAAGTCGCTCCATGTGAGTTTCTTGAAAATTCTCACCTTTCTCAATTAATTACTATTAATTAACCAGTTTTCCTAAGTTAGACTTAGGAAAAATTTAAATGATGCTCAATTAATTTAATTGAGCTATCCCTAGGTGGAATTTCCATAACTAATTTCTGAATTTTGGAGAACTCCTGTGTTTTAGCCTCTCCACAAAGTTTCGAGACTATAACACCATATGATACTACAAAAACTAACATGAAGTATGTAGACCAAAGCTTTGAGGGAGTCCTCATAGCGAGAACAGAGTAAAGCTCCCAAGAAGGAGCCTCGGCCAGTATCACAGGTTGAGTCTCGGCTAGTTGGCAAGTGGGCCGACTAGCAAGATGATGAGGAGAAGAGACCACGACGAGTGGAGGCAACCACTTAGTCAGTGACTCCCAGTATAGGGAGAGTTTGAGCCAAGTGGGCAGATGATTTGTTTAGGGGAGATCAGGAGAGAGTTGGATCTCCCACTACCACATTCAGGAAGAGTAAGAAGTCGCAGAGATATACAGGGTACATGGCACTTATGACTGAGGTGATAGACTCGAATCATAGGAGCATGGTTGGAGGGAATAGGTCTTCAAATCAGATTCCATAGCAGGAAGCAGCGAAGTCTTCTAGTTTAGAGGGAGCAGCTACAACAATGGATAACGTGGTGGTGTTGAAGACAAATCCAGGTGGGCAAGGTTCTTCCAGAAGTACCTTCCTTGCTAAGAGGGAGTGTTGAAAATGTAGCGAACAAGGTCTTATGGCTTGTGCCTTAGCTAGTGAAGCCTTCGAATTGTCCTTCTCCCTGTATGGGTGCGAACTCATGAGTTAGACTTCAGTAGGATGAGTTATTTCCAATTTACTGGAATAATCATCAAGTTGGCATGCGTAGAGTTGGAGCTTCAGTTAAGTGGAGTCTTCATCAGTTTGACTATAAAATGAGGTGGCAGTTCAAAGTTAAGTTAGTGTGAGTTAGTCTTCAATATTGATTGAAGGAAGAACAAGTTAAGAACTCCAGTGTTGATTGAGCCTCCTTGCATGCACGAATTGGGTCTATAAAGAGGACGACAAAGGCACAGGAATTCATAAGTTTTGTGCACAAGGATTGTGAGACAAGACGGTTCACGAGTTTGTGAGTGTCTTTTATTGTGGAGAGCGCAAAGCTTGTGTCTTAAGAAATACGAGATCACAAGTGTGCTAGAATTTAGGAGATTGATTGTGTGCAGGGTTGAGGCACTAGTGTCTTAAGAAATAGGAAGCAGGAAGTATGCAATGAAATAAAAGGAATTTTGTTAGGATTTAGCGGCCTCATATGCGCTAGGAAATAGGGACCTAGTACGCAAGGATATAGGAGGCTTCTAGTGCGAAAAGATAAGGAGAAGATAGCAGGATTTGCAGAGCAAGTCAAGTAGGCAGCAAAGGAACAGTTGAGTGATAGAGGGTTGAGATCAAGCAATGATCAAGGCAAGCCGAAATCAATTGTATCAGCAAAGATTTGTGAGAAGAAGCATAACACTTTCTCACAGACAAATTACTTAGTAATAGATCCAATTGCTCAAGAACAATCAGTAAAATACCACAACAAAGAAGCAGGGTTTCCCTGTTGGGTTTCCTGAGATAACAAGTGTGTCAATTTATGTGATGTGCTTTTATAACTCTGGTGTTTTTATTCCATTGCTTATGAATTGCTAAGAAACTTTTTAGCTTGGTGAAAGTAAACTAGTTTTCAGTTATTCATCTAAGTAGTTGCAAAGTTTCATGGAAATTTAACAAGATGACACGTGTTACTAAATGTGAGTTATCTTCCTTTAATCTAGTATATTGTTGATGGATAAGGGTTATTAAATATGCACCATGGTTTTGTTGTTAATTTCATCTCTTAATTCTCCTTGAGCAAGGTTTTCATCAAGTTCTTTTGAGGTGACCTAGGTTTAGCTCCCTCCCTTATTTGTGTTAGATTGTGAGTCCCTAGACAATCACAAAGTCCAAGACCACATAGATATGAGTTGTGAACCTTAACTTCGATGAGGTGTTGTCATGATCCACTGATGAGTTATCAGTGAGATATAGATCTAGAATGGTCCAAATCATACACTATAATTTCATATCTTGAGATCAATATAGAGAGTACAAGAATGGCTTAACACCTTTTCCGCCACTTTGCTTGTCTTGTCTTGCTCGCCTAATTTTTAACATGGGTCGCACTGCAAATTATTTCTTATCGCCTCTACAACAAGGTGTCATATAAAATCAAGCAAGCAAATCAAGTGAAAAACGGTTAAAGGAGATAAGCGTCTACAAAATGCATCTTAGGATATCAAGGCTTTGCAAAAGTACACCATGAACTTAATCAAATTAAAGCAGATGAGTGGGACTTACAATAGAAACATAAATCATTGATCGCATGGTTGATACACTATAATTAGCAAATGATCTTCAAAGTGATTTAGATAAGAAGAATCAATTGCTTGATGCATTTCAAATAAAATTAGGAGAAAGCAAAATCAACTTGATGATATGCTTGATGCAATATCTACAGCTAAGATAGATGCAATTTCTGACACAGAGGACCTCATACAAAACGCTAATGCAATTTGTGAAATAGATGAACTCAACCAAAATGATGATGCAAGTTGTGAAATAAAGGAGCTAATAGATAAAACTAGCGCAACAAATAATACAGAGGTTCTTATTCAAAAGTTCGATGCAGCATGTGAGATAGATGAAATCTTGCAAATGGTTGACGCTCATTGTGATATAGAAAACCTGATGTAATCATACAATGAATTAATGAAAGAAAAAATGAATGAAGATAAGTCACAAGCACAGAATGATGGCAACAGCAAAAGCAAATGTGAAGCAAAAGAACAACATCAAGAGTTTTCCAAGATGTTTGTCCAAACTTCGAAAGAGATATCATTCAACAAAAATCGACATGGCTTGGGATATGACAAAGGAAACAACTTCCATATTATGGATTCCTCCAAGCCAGTACAAATTGTGAGTGCAGGATTTCTTGAAGCTGTCCAAATTCGTGAACACAAATGCCAACATTGTCAAATAGTTGGTCACATTGAGAGTTAGTATTTTGATCTCCATCCTTGTCTTCTATTGAGAAGTGTACTTGGGAGGTACTCCAACAACCCTTGGGGTACTATATTTGTGTGGAATTGACCCATGAAAAAGTGGTTTTATGAACAATGTACCCCAAGTGGTAGGCTTTGGGCACAAAATGGTTGGCTAAAAAACCAAAAGAAATGATTGTTTATTCTATTTGTTGTGTGAGGGCACCTAAGGCAATGATAGAAAAATATAAATAGAAGTGACCTATGGAGATGTAAAACACACCATTGATCTCATCTCAAGAAGCATATTAGGTCTAGAAGGGAGACGCAAAAGCTAAGAGGGAGTTGCAGCTTGGAGAGAAGTGAGTTTCTTGGTTTATCTTGTATTTGTGGAATGTCGAGTTTGCATAGCAAGCAAGGACAGACTTCTTATGTGTTTCTATGCCCTAATAGGGCTCAATTCAAGCAGCGATCAACAAGGGGCACAAAGTTTTGATGCCCTAATGGAGGTATGAACCAACCGAGCTTATCCACCAAAATTCTCTGTTTCGGAGGTCGTGTTTGTTCTATGCATTAGGGAGAGGGACGAGACCCTGAAAGAGGCTTAATATGCCTAAGTTTAGTCTTTTGTGAGGGCCAAACTTCCTCAAGAGGATGCACTGAAATTATGTGGTTTAGGTCAGCCATAAAGGAGGTCGAATAAGCCTCAGATTTGGAGTAGAGTCTATGTTTTGTTACAGATGGAGGGAGAGCAGTGTAAAGGGTTGTCTGTTGGTGTCGATGATGTTAGAAAATTATATATTACGGAGCAATGAAACACATAAAATATGCAGAAATAGAAACACAGAAAAACATATAAACAAGAGAGACAAATATATATGTGGTTCACCCAACTTGGGCTACGTCCACAGAAACAACCAGTCCTTCCTTTATATTATCCACCAAAATGAAAAGACACAACCTACAGCAGATCCGTTGTAATATCCTCTTCTCTCTCACACAGTCCCACTTTCTATTTCTCGCTCAGAATATACACATGATACACAGTCGCAATACCATTCCCTCATACGACAGAGGGGTTGCCTTCTAAGGCAAAAAAAACCTAAATTAAACATAATTTCTACGTCAGATCATCTGCCTAATGAATGGCCCAGATTGACTATGAAATTACAATATTTTACAAGGCAATTTTACATATGTTTTTAGCTTCGAGGGCGCTGCCCCCGAAACCCCCCACCAGATGGGGGCTCCAAAATGGTGTCGTCGCCCCCCCTGGACCCCCCTAACGGCGATCAAACGACCGGCGACGTTGTCGCCCCATTAAGAACAAGGGTCCAACGCGGCGATACATCTAAATAAGAAAGATAATCAGGCTCCACACCCAACAATCTCCCACTTGGAGACAAATTGTAGCAACTCCACTACTGCTTCATTTGCTGGACAATTACACCACTTTGGACCTAGTTGTTTCTCATCTTCATAATCATACTTGAAGACCAATTAAAACTTAGCATAATCTCAGTTTCTCCTTGGTTACAACTTTCATTAGCATATCTACAGGATTTTGGCTAATGTGTATCTTTTCCAACTTCAGTTGTCCATCTTCCAACACTGACCGTATGAAATGAGTTGTATGTGTTTAGTTCTGGAATGAAATGTTGAGTTCTTTGCAAGGTGAATGACACTTTGGCTATCACTGTGTAACATGCCCATCTCATGCTTCTTACCCATTTCATCCATAAACCTTTGTAACCAAATCATTTCTTTACTAGCCTCTGTAGCAACAACATACTCTGCTTCTGTTGTTGAAAGTGAAACAACACTTTGGATTTTTGAAACCCAATTAACAGTTGTTCCACCTGTAGTAAATACATACCTTGTAGTGCTCCTCTTGTTATCTCTATCACCTACCATATCTGCATCAACATATCCATGTAGAGCAATGTTTGAGCCACCAAAGCATAATGCTTGATTTGTGGTATCTCTCAAAAATCTGAGAATCCATTTCACTACCATCCAATGTTCTTTTCCTGGATTGTTCATGTACTTGCTTACAACTCCCATTGCATGTGCAATGTCAGGCGTTGTGCAACCCATTGGATACATTAAGCTTCCAACTATTAATGCATATGGAATTTTAGACATATAATCCATTTCTTCTAGGGTCTTGGGGCACATCTCCTTACTAAGTTTGAAATGGCTAGCCAAAGGTGTCCTAACTGGTTTTCATTCTACATATTAAATCTTTTCAACAATCATTTTGAGACAATGTTAATTTGCGATTTTCCTGTCTCTAGTTATTCTCATACCAAGGATTTGTTTTGCAGCTCCCAAATCCTTCATTGCAAATGAATTTGCCAATTTTCTTTTGAACACATTTATTTCCTGCATGTTAGACCCTACAACAAGCATGTCATCTACATACAATAACAATATAATATAGCTGCCATCATTTTGTTTTTTCAGATAAACACAATGATCAGAGTGACATCTAGTATAACCTTGTTCAGACATAAACCTGACATATTTTAGATACCACTACCTTGGAGCCTGTTTTAAGCCATACAAGCTCCTCTTTAACCTGCACACTAATTTTTCCTTCCCTTTGACCTCATATCCTTGTGGTTGCTGCATATATATCTCTTCCTCCAAATCTCCATGGAGAAATGTCGTCTTTACATCTAACTGTTCAAGACGCAAATATTCTGCTGCTACAAGACTTAAAATAGTTCTGATTGAAGTCATCTTAACAACAGGAGAAAATATTTCATCAAAGTCAATACCTTTCTTCTGTGCAAACCCCTTCACCACAAGTCTAGCTTTGTACCTCTGTTTTCCTCCATCTTCTTCCTTCAACCTGTAAACCCATTTATTCTGCAATGTTGTTTTACCTGGAGGCAACCTGACTAAATCCCAAGTCTGGTTATGTATTAAGGAGTCCATCTCTTCTTTCATGGGTATCTCCCACTTCTTCCTGGTTTTGACCTGCATTGCTTCTTCATAACATTCGCGTTCACCAGAACCAGTCAACAATAAATAATATAATGAAGGAGAGTATCGTTCAGGGGGTCTACTTATCCTGGTAGATCTTCTGACACCACTTTCAAGTGTTTGAGGTGTCTGTTGTTGTTGTGGTGGTTGCTGTTGTTGTGGATGTTGACTATTATTATTTTCGGGCACCTTTACTTTTTTTGTGATCTCATCAAGAATTGCGTATTCTTTGTTTTCTTTTTTCCTATTTCTTTTCCTGCCACTGATTCTTATACAAGATCTTTTCATTGAATATTACATCTCTGCTCCTAATGATTCTGAGATTTTCATAATCATATAAGCGATAACCAAAATCATTAACACCATATCCAATAAAGGTACATTTCTTTGATTTTGCCTCAAGCTTTGTTCTGTTTTCTTTATTAACATGGACAAAGGCCTCACAACCAAAAGGCTTTAAAAAAGAATAGTTTACCTTTTTACCTGTCCATGCCTCCTCTGGAATACCACCATCCAAGGAACTTGAAGGCCCTCTATTTATTAGATAAACAGCAGTATCTACAGCATCTGCCCAAAGTTGTAAAGGCAATCCTACATGCAATCTCATGCCCCTTGAACGCTCCATGATTGTCCTGTTCATCCTTTCTGACACAACATTTTCTTGTGGTGTTCTTGGAACTGTCTACTCTCTGCGAATTCCATGCTTTGAACAGTACCTATCAAACTCTTTGCTGCAATATTCACCTCCATTATCTGATCTCAGACACTCCAACTTCTTTCTTGTCTCAATCTCAACCAAAGATTTCCATTTCTTGAAAGTATCAAATACATCAGATTTATTCTAAATACAATAAATCCAAGTATTTCTAGTTGCATCATCAATAAAAGTAACATAATAACGAGAGCCACCGAGAGATGATACCTGAGCAAGTCCCATACATCTGTATGCACAAGCTCTGATTTTTTGCTCTTCTTTTCATTCCCAACTCTAAGAAATCTGACTCTCTTCTGTTTTCCATAAATACAATTCTCACAGAAATCCAAATCAATATTCTTCAAACCCGGCAACAAATTTCTTGAGTGAAGAATCTTCATCCCTTTCTCACTCATGTGTCTGAGCCTATGATGCCATAATGTTGCATCTGTTGTAATGATCATTTTTCAGGAATTTCAACAATGTGCTCAAGAGAAACGCTGTATAAATAAAATTGTGCAAAAATAACGCAGATCGAGACTTGGTTCCTCTTATTTGTGTTGTATGGGACTTATATATGGAATTTCATCTAAAACAAATCAGTTTAGATACATTAAGCAAATCTCCCGAAAACTAGACTAGCTAAAAAGCACCCAAAGAGGAAGGTTGCAGCCAAATGCAAGCACTGCTTCAGGAATTGTGCAGTTTTAGCAGATGTTCAGTGGAGATCAGCAAGAAGATTTATATTTCAGTGATACAGCAGCAAATTAGCATTATGATGAAGCCCTTTCATTATACAGTAGAATGTATGAGTCAATACAGCAAGAAATCTTCAGGAAAGAGAGCTAGAACACATATATATTTGCAAAAATGGATCAACAGCGTTATTTTTAAGGAGCTTCAGTAGATGGAAGTTACAAATCAGATCTAAGACAAATCTGTGGACAAAACATCAAATCTATTTCAGATCTGGAAGCTAGATAGTCTTCTCTTCAAGATCCACTTGGAATTTTGACAAAAGCATGCATAAATAAGAGTAGATCTGAGAAACAAGTTGTAGATCTGGAAACTGTTGTAGTAAATTTCTAAATATAACATTTCATTACAATGGATCAGATCTAAACAGAACATAGATTAGCACGCTAATCCATGGATCACCAAGTGGAAGGCAAATCCCAACACTAGAGATCTCTGATCTAAACTATGAGCAAGACACCATGAAAACCCTCATACAGAAATAACGCAGTCTACTCATGGGAATAGCGTTGTAGCTCAAATGACACAGAAAACTACTGTAAAATTGCAAATCTGAAGCACAAAGAAATGAGACACTCTTCCAGGAGGTCAAAGGACCCACTCCATGGGAAAGAGGCTCCCAAAATACACTAGATCTCTGTAGATCTAGACTCCCACTTGTTGCAGCTCACAAGACAGCTCAACCCTCAAGATGAGCAGCGTTGTAATGTAAGATGGAGCTTGGCCTCAATCTTGATAGTGGTTCAATTCAGCAAACTTTCCTCCTTGAATCCTCAAAGGAAGAGGTGAAATCCTTGCATAGGAATTCAAAATAAAATCCTCCACTAAACAGCAGAGAATGGTATTTGTCTAAGAAGACAAATACTTAGAAATATGATCAATCAACAACCTTCTCTTGTTGCCCTCCTTTTCCTTTTATAAGATGAGAAATATTTGGCAAACACTAAACCATCTTGATGAGTTAGTCCTTTTCACATGAGAGGCTTCCTTCTAGAACCGTGCTTTCCCTTTTGGAGATGCAATCAACCTAGATAGCACTGTTGATTTGGTCAAGGTTGACCCAGTATTTAGCTCAAACCTCTTTTACACCTGCAAGTGATTATTTACATGGCCCTGATTTGTTTTTGTTCACATTGGCATGGATTTATTTAGACATTTTAGGAGTTTTACATGTGCTCCTTTATTCATTTATTCATGAAACAAAAATTAAAAAAAAATTGAATGTTCCTCTTAGCTAAGGCTAAGTGGGAACATTACAGTCCTCCCCTCCAAAGATTTTCTTGTCCCCAAGCAACTGATAGGGTAAAAGCTGTAGTTCTTCTCCTTGTCCATTGATGGCACCATCAAGGATCAAGATTTCATCATGGGCCAAGCGCTCGTTAAACCAATACATCAAAAATTTCTCCTCCAAGGCTAACATGATAGGGGCATAGTCCATCCCTTCAGGAGTGTAAAACTCAACAGAAATAAACATGGGTGAAGCAATGTCACATCTAAAACATGTATCATGAAGTACAAGATGAAGTTCCATCCCATGTGGTACATATACACTGCCCACTCTTTGCCCATACAAACCCATAAACAATACTAATATATCATCTATGTATGGAAGCAAAATCACATATATGCAAACTGAAATTTGCACTTGAGGAGGTGGGTCACAATCCCACATAACATACCAACGCAATGCACTCCTTGTCTTGAGTAGATCTGAGTGTGGTAAGTGGTACTCCCACCACACCTTTGCTGCATGGGTCACTTTGACATGGCTGAAAGTGATACCCAAGTTAGGTGCCTTTGGGAAGCACCCATCATGATAGAGAATCTCCCTTTGCACCTCAAGGGAGTGACCAGATTTAGAATTTTTATTGGCCTCACCAATGCCATGAGATCTGCATGTAATATCACTCCTTGTAGGAGCCATGCCCTGCATACATATGGTAAGAGAATATGTCAAATCAGAAAAATAAACATGTTCCATAAGATCAGAGTCTTTACCATTCAAGACTCCCACACACATGGAGTTGGGCATGGGCATTTCTCCTCTTTTAAGAGAAGGAAGAGACGGCTAAAATGACTCCTGCATAAAGTCCTCTGGCTGCCCCAACTCCTCATGACTATTGCACTCTTGTAAGTGCTGATGTAGTTCCTCCCAATCATAGTGCTAATGCAGTTCCTCCTTCATGCCCTCCCAATCAAAACTCCTCATGATTAGGGTGTAGATCTTTACTGACTGCATATAGCTGGAAAGGAACTCTTTGTGTGCTCTTTGTAGTATCTCTTGCTTAAGCTTGGAGGCTTGAGACAAGAATACTTTACCAAGATGATAGATGACCCCTTCATGGACCAAATAGCCTCCCCCTTGCTTCATGCCATCTAGTATCCTCCCAATGTGAAGATCTTTGGAGTACTCCATAAGGAGTAGAGATCTCCAATATGGATCCACACAGCTCAACAATGACAGCACTGTTGATACATCTATGGTGGTTGCCTTGTTGTTGATTGCTTCTTTGACATTACCCATGCCAAATTTGTTTGCTGAGAGGCTGATCCTCCCCTTTCCTTCCTCCCACAGTGTTGTGGCTTTCTCTTTCATTGCTCCAATCCTTGCTTGATCTATGTTTGGAGCAGCACTTTGTGAGGCTTCCCCCACATGATCAGAATCTAATGGCATTCCAAGTGGCTTGCCATGAGGTAGGAATGTTCCTTGCAGCATCCTCATAAACATGAGAGAAAGAACTGTGAGATCCTTGCTTCCACTGCGCAAATCCATCTCTGTTGTTTGCGTGGAAACATCAAGTGCAGGATAAGTGTGCATGCCTTGAATTATCTGTGGTTTCCCACTCTTCAAGTCCACCCACTCCATTTGCAAGGCTTTCCAATCAGTGGTAACCTTCCCCAAGGTAATCAACCACTGGACACCCAAGATGATATTGGTGTCTGATATGTCAACTACAAAGAAGTGGTGCACCAAAGTGTAGGATCCCATAGTGACAGAAAGTGATAAAACATATTTCATGCATTGCATGGTTCTATCTCCTGGGACCAAAATAGAAAACCCATCAAAAGTGTCAGTGGGGATTCCTCTCCTCTACACAAGGTGAGCATCAATAAAGTTGTGGGTGGCCCCACTATCAATTAGAATAGACACTCTTTGGTTCATGACTGAGCCTTGTACTCATAGGGTCATGTACTTAGGCACTCCTCTCAAAGAGGCAAAAGCCCCACTTGTTGGAGCAAAGGCTCCCTCTTCACCTCTAGATGGTGATTGATCTTCCTCCTCATCATCACCAGCGTTGTGACCCCTCCTAGGTCCATCATTCCCCTCTTCCTCCTCGAAATCTAAGAAGACTTCTATATAGTGTGCCCTTCCAGCAGCACATCTATGTCCTGGTACCCATGGCTCTTGACAAGTGAAACACAATCTCTTTTTCCTCAACTCCCTTTGGAGATCAATGTCAAGAGGTTTCTTCAATGAGCTCTCCTTGGGTGGAGCAGCTTTCCCTTCTTTCCCCTTAGAAGAGTGAGGGGCTCTGCTTTGGAAAGTTGTCTTTGCTCTTGGCAAGGCATCTTGGAGATCTCTAGCTCTCTCAATGGCATCATGCAAAGCGATGGGCTTGGTAGACTTAACCAACCCATGCAAAGGTTCCTCCAAGCCATCAATGAACATGTAGACTCTCCTTGCTATAGATAATTCACGGACCATTACTGACAATCTCAAGAATTCAGAGATATAGGCCTCTGCATCTCTTGTCTGCTTCAGCTTTGCCAGGCTTATAAAAGGTGCCTCGGGATCCTTCCGATCAAATCTCTCCACCAGTCTTCTAGTGAACTCAGCATAGGTAGACACATTGTTGTGTCCCAATGTAGATAGTCCATGGAACCACCATTTGTGGGCTTCACCCTCAAAGTGCAGCGCAGCAATCTTGATGGCTTCTATTTCAGGGATTTTATTCAACTGGAAATAGATATGCAGCTTTTCCACCCATGCTTTGGCAGAACAAGAGGAGGATCCATCGAACTTGGGCAAAAAGAACCTGCCCATAGTGTGGTGTCTCCCATGAAAGAAACCACCATCTCTATACTGTTGCCATGGTCTCCTTCGATCTTTGAGATGGCAAAAGTCTTGGAAGCTCAAGTTATCCTTGAACCTCTGACTTTGCGACTCATATTCTACAAAGTAACCTTCCAGGGAGGTTGGCTCTTGCAGTCCTTCATTCTCTACAGCCAAGAAGGTAGGCATAGTAGAGCATTGTGAGGCCTGTGGAGCTTGTGGCAAGCTCACAGGTTGACCAGTCCCATAATGAGACATGTCAGAACTTTCTCCTTGATGGAATCTCCCAAGGGATTCCCTCATTCTATCCACCCCCATCTCTTTTATCTCCTTGGCAAGATCTTGCATAGTCTCCAAAAGAGTTTTTGCAAACTCCTCTGCTTCCTTATCCTTATCATTCACAGATTCAGGGGCTTTCCCCTTGTCTTGACCCCTGTTAGGGTCATCAATGGTGTAGTCATACTTTTTATGACTTCTATTTTGGTACCTCCTCTCCCTCTTAGTGAGAGGATCCTCTTCTTCGGAATGCAGCATGACTGGTGCTCCAAGGCAAGCACAAGTTGTGCCAAGAGTGGAGCTCTGATACCACTGTAAGGATCCTTTTTCAGGAATTTCAACAAGGTGCTCAAGAGAAACGTTGTATAAGTAAAACTGTGCAAAAATAATGCAGATCGGGACTTGGTTCCTCTTATTTGTGCTGTATGGGACTTATATATGGAATTTCATCTAAAACAAATCAGTTTAGATACATTAAACAGATCTCCCAAAAACTAGACTAGCTAAAAAGCACCCAAAGAGGAAGGTTGCAGCCAAATGCAAGCACTGCTTCAGGAATTGCGTAGTTTTAGAAGAGATTCAGTGGAGATCAGCAAGAAGATTTATATTTCAGTGATACAACAGAAAATCAACATTATGTTGAAGCCCTTTCATTATACAGTAGAATGTACGAGTCAATACAGCAAGAAATCTTTAGGAAAGAGAGCTAGAACACATATATATTTGCAGAAATGGCTCAACAGCGTTATTTTTAAGGAGTTTCAACAGCTGGAAGTTACAACTCAGATCTAGGATACATCTGTGGACAAAACATCAGATCTATTTCAGATTTGGAAGCTAGATAGTCTTCTCTTCAAGATCCACTTGGAATTTTGACAAAAGCATGCATAAATAAGAGTAGATCTAAGAAACAAGTTGCAGATCTGAAAACTGCTGCAGTAAATTTCTAAATATAACATTTCATTACAATGGATCAGATCTAAACAGAACATAGATCAGCAAGCTAATCCATGGATCACCAAGTGGAAGGCAAAGCCCAGCACTAGAGATCTCTGATCTAAACTATGAGCAAGACACCATGAAAACCCTCATACAGAAATAACGCAGTCTACTCATGAGAACAGCGTTGTAGCTTAAATGACACAAAAAACTATTGTAAAATTGCAGATCTGAAGCACAAAGAAATGAGACACTCTTCTAGGAGGTCAAAGGACCCACTCCAAGGGAAAGAGGCTCCCAAAATACACTAGATCTCTGTAGATCTAGACTCCCACTTGCTGCAGCTCACAAGACAGCTCAACCCTCAAGATGAGCAGCGTTGTAATGTAAGATGGAGCTTGGCCTCAAGCCTGATAGTGGTTCAATTCAGCGAACTTTCCTCCTTGAATCCTCAAAGGAAGAGGTGAAATCCCTGCATAGGAATTCCAAATACAGTCCTCCACTAAATAGCAAAGAAGAGTATTTGTCAGAAATATGATCAATCAACAACCTTCTCTTGCTGCCCTCATTTTCCTTTTATAAGATGAGAAAGCTTTTGCAAACCCTAAACCATCTTGATGAGTTAGCCCTTTTCACATGAAAGGCTTCCTTCTAGAACTGCGCTGTCCCTTTTGGAGATGCAATGAACCTAGACAGCGCTGTTGATTTGATCAAGGTTGACCCAGTCTTTAGCTCAAACCTCTTTCACACCTACAAGTGATTATTTACATGGCCATGATTTGTCTTTGTTCACATGGTCATTGATTTATTCAGACTTTTTAGGAGTTTTACATGTCCTCCTTTATTCATTTGTTCATAAAACAAAAATTAAAACAAAATTGAATGTTCCTCTTAGCTAAGGCTAAGTGGGAACATTACATCTGCTCCATTGGAAGTTGAAGCATTAACAGAGTTAGAAATACCATTACATAAATACAATGTACCAACATTTTCGCCTTTTGCTATTACCAGGGCTCCTTTACTAACCTTCTAGGTTTTATCTGTGAAAGTTGTCACACAACCTTCACCGCCTAACTGCCCTGTTGAAATCAGATTTTTCTTCAAATCTAGAACATGCCTTACCTCCTTTAATAACCATGGTTTCCATTCTGTTGTTTTACAAGAACTTTACCCATTCCAACGATTTTACAAGGTTTATCATCACCTAAACGAACCTGTCCAAAATCTCATTGAACATAGTCATGAATATATTTCTTATCAGGGGTCGCATGGAATGAGGCCCCTGAATCTACCACGCAGGAATCAATAACATTTTCTAAAGAAAGAATCAAAGCATCTTGTAACACATCACCTGTCACATTTGCTTCATGATTGTTTTCTTGTTGTGCGTCTCCTCCTTTTGCCTTCTAAGATTTACAGTCTTTCTTCAGGTATCCTTCCTTTCCGCATTTCTAGCACACTATCTTTGATCTGGCCTTGGATCTAACTTTCCTTGATTTACTGCGATATCCTGAGCTCTTTCCTCTTTCCATTTTTTTCCCCTAGTCTCTGCACTCAAAGCATTACCAGATGTCTCACTGGAGCTTTTTCGTCGCATTTCCTCACTAAGGATAGCACCGACAACATCATCGGACTTTAAAGTACTAGATCCAGAGACAGAGTTACTAATGGCCATAACTAAACCATTCCAACTTCTACCAATGAGAACAGAAATAACAGAGCCCTAACTTCATCATCAAAGTTTACCCCTACAGAACTTAACTGACTGGTAACCATATTATAAATTCATTTAAATGGTCAGCAACAGACCCACCTTCGGACATATTCATATTAAATAAACATTTCATAAGAAATACCTTATTTGAGACCGAGAGCTTTTCATATAGTTTCGCCAATGTCGAATTAAACCCTCTGTTGTTGTTTCCTTCAAAATATTGAAGGCTACTGACGCCGCGAGGCACAGAGGTATTGTTCCAAGTGCCTTTCTATCGAGAATCTCCCATTCTGCGCGTTTCATACTCGACAGCTTCTTTGTTTTTCCGCTCAATGGTAGGTATAGATTTTTTGATACAGATAATCTTCCATCTGTATCTTCCACAACGGGTAATTTTGGCCGTTAAATTTCTCGACCCTAAACCTACCATTTTCCGCCATTGCCCCCACTCGAACCAGGAACTCTTCTTTCTTGCGAGTTTCTCAGACAATTAGACCTTCGGCTCAGATACCAGTTGTTAGAAAATTATATATTACAGAGCAATGGAACACATAAAATATATGGAAACACAAACACAGAAAACATATAAACGAGAGACACAAATATATGTGGTTCACCCAACTTGGGCTACATCCATGGAAACAGCCAGTCCTTCCTTTATATTATCCAGCAAAATGAAGAGACAACCTACAGCAGATCCGCTGTAATATCCTCTTCTCTCTCACACAGTCCCACTTTCTATTTCTCGCTCAGAATATACACACGGTACACAGTCGCAATACCATTCCCTCGTACGACAGAGGGGTTGCCTTATAGGGAAAAAAACCCTAAATTAACCATAACTTCTACTGTCAGATCATTTGTCTAATGAACGGCCCAAATTATCTACGAAATTACAATATTTTAAAAGGCAATTTTACATCTGTTTTTAGCTTCGGGGGCGCTGCCCCCGAAACCACTGCCGGGTGGAGGGCTCCAAAATGGCATCATCGCCCCCCTGGACCCCCTGACGGCAATCAAACAACGAGCGGCGTTGCCGCCCCGTTAAGAACAGGGGTCCAACGCGGCAATTCATCTTAATAAGGAAGATAATCAGGCTCCACACCCTACAAATGACTCGTATGCTAAAGGTAGATTGAGTGTTGAGGTGGATTAGTTGAGGCCTATCCAACAAAGCAGTGTTGGACACAAGGTTATGATGCCCATTATAAAGTCACCTTGATGAGTTAAGGGATTGTGAGTTGTTGGCAGATTTGGAGCTTATATGTGCTTGCAATTGAAGAAGCAATTACACTGTGAGCAGTTGATGTGCAAAGGTGTTTGAGTTGCAATATTCTTTGTGAGTATCGGTGGCAAACGACCTGCCAAGTGTTCAAGACAAGTGGACAGAAAGGACTCTGGACATGCGCTTCTTCAACAAGTCAATTTTGTTCTTGCTATTGGGCATATTGAGAGTCAAACGTTGTTGATCCCAAGCCCTAGTTATTCCTTGTATCAAGGCTAATTGTAAGGGCCGTGATTCCTGGTACAGGAGCCCTATGTTTGTTGTATTAAAGTTGTAATATAAACAAGTTTTGGGTTTGCATAAATTCTTGTGTACTTTGTTGATTCATTGTTGTTACATTTATGTTGTGCAAAGTGCTTAGAGTTGTGTGTATTTCAGTGTGTTTGTGATCGTGTTTTAGAAATAGACCTAATTTTGAAGTACTAGGAAGAATCAACATGGTATCAGAGCTACTTTGAAGGGACAGTTGAATCAGAGTGTGCACAGTAAACAACTTAAGAGGGAGTTGGTGCCTTGTTGTAGAAGGACAAGCAACATAGCGAAGTTGGTCACTAGTCTGAGGTATGAGCATAGATTGGATGGCTTGTCCAACTATAGTCATTAGAAGGAAAGGATCAGGATTGTCTTGTTGGTGAACAAGATATGGGATTTTCTGACAACAAGATTCAAAAACCAACAGACCATAAGGAGTTGGAAGCGTATGAAGAATTGGATGTGAAAACTAAGCTCATCATCCTAGATGGTGTCAAAGATTACTTGATACCTCATCTAATAGGGAAGAACATTGCACAAGAGATGTGGAAGGCTCTTCAAGACTTCTTCCAAAATTAGAAGGAGAATCAGCTGTTGGTATTAGGAAAGAAGTTGAAGAGCACCAAGAAGTTGGATGGCGAAGGTGGCTTTGTATTTGATGAAACTTTCTCGAATTCGTGATGAGCTAGTTGCCATTGAAGATAACATTCCAGAGTCAGAGCTAGTAAGGACTGCTTTGAAGGGCTTCTCCGAGGAATGGAAGCCATTTATCAAATTGATAGTTCAAGATAAGATGCAATTTGGAAAAGGTTATGGCATGACTTCATCCAAGAAGAACTGTGGGACAAGGATCTTCATAAGAAGAAGAAGTCTATTGAAGATATTGTGGCTCTAGTAGAAAAGATGAACAGCAAAGCAAAGGACATGAGCAAGTTGAAGTGTTATACATGTGGCGAGTATGGTCACTATGTGAGCAAGTTTCTATGACGAAAGAAGGGAGACAATGAGAAGAAGAAGGAAATAGCAATGGTTGCTACATCTTCGGGTGAGTTGGATGGCTTCTTTAGAAGGCTAAAGGAAGCCTTTGCTCTAGTTTCTCATGTCTCTGAGGGTACCATTGACGAGGGTGCATGGTACGTGGATAGCGGAGCGTCAAAGCATATGACAAGTTCGCAAGAAGTTTTTGAGACTCTCACTGAATGGGACTCAAAATTGCACATGGAGGTTGGTAAGAAGAGTCAGAAAGCTATCAGAGAGACAGGTGTTGTGCCATTCAAGATGGATTCATATGGGTTGCTACGAGTTCAAGATGCATTATGGGTATTGGAGCTCAAATACAGCTTGTTGTCTATCTCAGTGATCGAGGCGAAGGGGTTTGAGGTGATATTTTGAGATGGGAAACCGAGACTCATGCCCAGAGGCTCTAACTCTTCTGGAGCAATCATTAGAGTTAGGGAGCATCGTTTATACTAGTTGACAGGAAAGCCTATAGATCAAGGGAAGAAGCAGGTTCCTGAGACTCAGAGGGAGTCAAGTGCGAGTGGGAGTTTGCAATTTCAAAGGGAGAATTGGCAACCGAAGAAGAGTGCATGGTTAGTGGAGAGTAAGGAGACTTCTACAACTAGCAAGAAGGAATCATGGAATGGGTTGAAGACCTATCATGAAAAGAAGAAGCAAGAAGCTTTTGGTAGCAAGGACACTACTGAGGATAGTGTTGTTCATTCTATAGGGTGTGCTACAATGGTGGACGCCAAAGATTGGGCTCGTGTTGTTGAAGAGTTACTTTCAAGTAGTGGAAGTACCTGTTGAATTTTTACATGGTCTTCTATATTGATAATTCCTTTTGATGATTCAATTCTTTTACACATTTATTTCATCCATGAATTCATCATTAAGCAAATTATACAGAAGACGTCAATAATACAATATTTAAGACAGTGAGATCATAAAGAGACAACCACACAAAGAACATAAAGATTTACCCTAGGAAAACCCATATGGGGAAAAACCCAGCAACCTTTTTCAATAGAGAATTCTTCAATTCAACAGAGATACATCTAAGTCAACAACTAAGTCAAATCTGGTCCATCCTCCTAGTCAAGTCAATCTACCCACTGAAGAGATTTGATTCCTTGTCCAATAGAGATACATCCTTCCACAATCCAACAAAGATTCATCCTTGCAATGACCCTTTGCTAAACTCCATAGATCATACTTTTCTGGCCTCAAAATATTTAAGCTAGTTGTCTCAGATATGTTGTCTGAACTGCCTTGGAAATGCCATATGAACTGCCTCAAAAATGTCCTTTGTTCTGCCTCAGATATGTGAGCTTGCTTGGCCTTTTGGAGGGACGAAGTGGTTACTTTATATGATATTTCATGAGACCGAATGGGTGCCTCTTCATTGGATCCAACCTGAGCTATTTGGGGGGTCGACCTGACTAGGAGGAGGTCGACTTTACATTTTGGAGTCAAAAACTTTAATTTCAAAAATTTTAAATTTCTTTCTTTTGAAAGTCCAAATGGGACTTATGTAAATTTTGGATAGACAGAATGTTCTATGCTTAATGCAAATTTACTTCACTCTTCTAGGGCCTGATACAATATAGCAATCACATAAACATGAAAGTAAAATGTTGATAGAACCATACCAATAGATCAACGGAAGACAAGCCAATAAAATAGATCAGATTTACATATCTTCTTGTCTAGCAAAGATGTAGAATAGTGTGTGTTACGGCAGTCAATAGGATGCTTCAACCAGCAAAGTCTTTCTCAAGTCAGCTAACCCTCCAAGTGTCACACACACAGCCCTCAAAGATAGCTCATCAAAAGTCAACAAATTCAGCGAAAGAATCCCTCATCAAATTTTCGGCATCCAAATTTCTGGCATCATCCATATTTCCAATTTTCCAACATCCAGATTTACGGCATCATCCATATTCACAACATCTAGATTTACGACATCCATTTCCGGCATCATCAATATTTACGGCATCCATTTCCGGCATTGTAAGAACCCTGTTTGACATTTTCCTCATTTTTCCACTCTGTTTTGTGAGTTTTGCTAGAGGTAGACTTAGAAGACTTAGGGTTAATTCGACTAACAGTTTAAACCCAGTTACAGCTATCATTCTTTGCCTGAATAAAATTTAAGACATCCTTTTTAGTTCAGAATCTAAGCATATATATATATTTCAGCAGTAATATGATTAAATGAAGATCAGCAGTGAAATTTTAATCTTTCATAAAGAACTAGTCTATACATCGAAAAATACCTAGAATAGAGCTGATTACTTAATGGTGGTTTCTCCTTGTGATGCTGTGAACAGATTACCGGAACAATCAAATCCTCCCAGCCAATCCAGGAACAATCCTAGACCCAGAGAATGTCTCCTTTGCGCCCGTGCCCAGATTTCCAAGAAAACCAGAGACTCCTTCCCAAACAATTTATTTAACTCAAGCAGAATTCGTTTCTTTGTTCTCCCAAAAAAAAACCTCCTTCTCCTCCATATCTCATCCCTTAAATAATCTCCCTCCACCGCTTCTTACCTCCCAAGGTCTTATCCTTATAAATGGTGATATTATATGTAGTTATGGTGGTATACTTTTCATTATATTTGGATAGGAATATAACTTAAACAACCTTCCTCCACCGCCTCTTACCTCTCGAGGCCTTATCCACCGTAATGTTGATATTAAATGTTTTTATGGTGAGGTGATCCATATTAATGGAGTTATGAATATAGGTATGGAGGTGGGCTTATACGATTGTCTTAATTATAGAATAAGGGACTTTACATTTAAGTATTTTTAATATTAATTTTTAAATATTTGCATATCCATTTTAACTAAATGAGTTAATTTTATTATATCATTTTCTTTTATTAGTCCTTTTTACTTAGTTAAACTTAATATTAATCTGAAATCATAATATTAAGTCCTTAACTATGTAATCTTGATATTAGTAGGTAGGTGTACTAGTGCGATGTGTGCAATATAGGCAGGTGTAGCTATCAAATGCATATATCGTACACACGCTAATATTATTTTGTGTATAACTTGGGAATGGGTCGTTACAGGCATCATCCAGATTTACGGCATCCATTTTCGGCATCATCCAAATTTACGACATCCATTTCCGACATCATCCAGATTTATGGCATCCATTTTCGGCATCATCCAGATTTACGGCATCCATTTCCGGCATCATCCAGATTTACGACATCCATTTCCAGCATCCATATTTACACGTGGGAGTGAGAGAAGCATCTTCTAGGCTGAATGAACCAATCAGATCATGAGGAATGTGTGTGATGATATGATGATGAAATGACCTCCAAGTCTCTCCAATTTATATCCATCTGTGAGAGTGCATGACACATATGTTGGGCTCTCAACCTACATTACAATTCTGGCCGACCTTGCACATAAGTGGAATAAATTCAAAATAAATGTTTTGCTCATCCGATCAAAATGATCTTTAGATCAATTTTGCACCTCTTTGAAAGAGGAATCCAATAAAAATATTGGCATCATCATCTGAGCAGTACAACATGGAGTTTGGACCTAGTTGCCCAAAAGTTGGAGCTCTGAAACCTCACTAGACTTGATCCCAAATCAAGTGGTTGGACACGTGTCATCCTAGACATAGGGAGTACGACAATCTTTGATGCGTCCACCGGTCTTGCTATTGGTCTCTATTCACATTTCCCACCTCATTGGCCAAGATGAGAGGTACTTCCCATGAGTCTAAAACTCCATGGGTAGGATGCATGCAGAGCACAGATCAAAGAGAGGTGAACCAACTCAATATCATCATGGTGGGGTGGAAGCACACCAACAAGATTCGGCAAGCCTAGTCTAGTGGTTGCTTATTGCTCCAAGAAGCCATCTCCAAGCCCCTGGAGCTCCCAGAGCTTATCGTCCAACTCAAGCAGGACCCTCAGAATAGGGTCATTCCACGATTCCAAGATTCTCACGAAAGGTTAGGTACTTGACCTTCCCCAAGGGCTTAGTGAGAATATCCGCGATCTAATCATCAGTTCCTATATGATCGAGCCTTACGGCGCCTTGTTGCACCTTGTCCCTGACAAAGTGGTACCTAATATCAATATACTTGGATCAATTGTGGAACACAGGATTCTCTGACAAACGAATCCCACTCTGGTTATCACAAAGAATAACAGTGGTATCTAGCACATGCCCAAACAGCTCACCGAAGAGCTTTCGCAACCAAATAACTTCACAACAGGCCATACTCGCTGCAATGTATTCAGCCCCAGCAGTGCTCAAAGCCACCGACTTCTGCTTCCTGCTTATCCAAGATATCGAAGCACAACCAAGTGTGAAGCAGCATCCAGATGTGCTCTTGCGATCCACCACATTGCCAGCCCAATCGGCATCAGTATATCCATGGAGTCTCAAACTCCCGGCAATGTATCTCAACGCATGGTTTATCATGCCCTGAAGATATCTCAAGAGATTCTTGGCACCAACCCAGTGAATGTGATGAGGATCAACCATGTGTTGACTCAAAGTGTTCACTGCAAAACATATTTCCGAACAGGAGTTCACTAAGAACATGAATGCTCCCACGAGTTGACGATACTCGGTAGGATTTTCCAATGTGCGCCCAGCAGCATTTCCACACAACTTCTTGAAGTTGAGTTCCATCGGTGTCGACACGGACTTACAATCCCCTATACCAAATCTCTCCAGTAGCTTCACAATATATTTTCCTTGAGAGAGGAAAATCTCGCCAGGTCTCTACCAGACCTCCAAGCCTAGGAAGTAATGCATTAGTCCTCGGTCTTTCATCTCAAACTCGGAAGCTAGCTCCCTCTTACACTGATGAATGAGAGGGCCAGCACCTGTCAGGAAGAGATCGTCCACATAGAGAACCAGAATGAGAGGCTTTTCTCTATCAACCTTGAAGTAAAGGTTTGAATCAGCATTACTTCGAGTGAAGCCCAGCTTCATCAAGTAACTATCTATCCTCTCGTACCAAGCCCTAGGGGCTTGCTTCAACCCATAGAGGGCTTTCTTCAACCTGCATACATGAGAGTCTCTATCCTGGAGTTCGAACCCCAGAGGTTGCTCCACATACACCTCTTCCTTTATTGAACCATTCAGAAAAGCGGTCTTCACATCCATCTGATGGAGACTCCATCCTTGCGTGGCAGCAAGGGCAATAATAGATCGGATGGTGGTATAGCGGGCCGCAGGTGCAAATATATCATCATAGTCTATGCCTTCCTTTTGAGAGAAGCCTTGGGCAACAAATCTTGCCTTGTACTTTTCAGCACTACCATCAAATCCATGCTTGATCTTATAGAGCCATTTCGAGGTGACAACAGCTTTGTCCTCCGGTCTCGGGACTACATCCCAGACATCATTCTTCATAATGGACTTGTACTCTTCGTGCATAGCATCCTTCCAAACTTGATACTCTACAACTTCTTCAAATGATCCAGGCTCGATTGTACGATAATACTCATGGTTGTTAGATACCCTTGGTATCTATTCGGCTTCTTGCTTTCACGGAATTTCCCCCTTGGGGCCATATGTCTCTCAGCATCCTCGAGAGTATCCCGGAGCCATGAGGGTCTTCTCTTCATTGAAGGAGGTGGATCAATAGGGTCCATCGGTCCTTCAACATTGGGCATCATCTCATCCTTCGGCTCTTCCTGCTTCCCTGTTCTTTCTTCATTGTCTTCCTTGGAGCTAGGAAGATCTATCACTTTCCTGAGGGAAGCATCTTCATCGAAGGTGACACCGTGGCATATCTCCACTTTTCTTTGACCAGGCACATAGATTCTATATGCCTTTGAAGTTTCACTGTAACCCACAAACATTCCCTTTTTTCTAGAAGCATCCATCTTGCTTCTCTTTTCTTTCGGCACATGAATGTACCCAGGACAGCCAAAAACTCTAAAATGAGAAACATCAGGTTTCTTACCAAAGAAGACTTCTTCGGGATTTTTGGAGTCCAGAGCGGAATGTGGGCATTTATTTTGTACGTACACAGCAGTGTTCGCAGCTTCTCCCCATAGAACCTTCAAAAGACCTTGGTCACATAGCATAGCACGAGCAACTTCCACAATGGTCCTATTCTTTCTTTTAGCAACGCCATCTTGCTCAGGAGTATACACGGTTGTGGTCTCCCTCTTAATACTAGCTTCTCTGCAAGAGTCATTGAACTCTTTTGACTCGTACTCTGTGCCATTATTGGTCCCCAAAATCTTGATCTTCTTTCCTGTTTGATTTTCCACTAAGGCCTTGAAGGTACGAAACCATTTGAATGTTTCATCCTTCTTCTTCAAGAAATATATCTAGGTCTTGCAAGAGAATTCATCTATAAACGTCCTGTAATAAGAACATCCTCCCAAGGATGTCACGGGCAGCATACTAGATAAGTCAGAATGTATCAATTGCAAGACATCAGATGTCTTTAAGACACTTGAGGGGAAAGGTCCCTTTGTATGCTTTCCTTCGACACAACCTTGACATACACCTTCATGATCATCTTGATCTTCTAATGCCAAATCCAAGGACATCTTCCATGTATGATAATAAGATTTGTCAGTCAACTTCTCATCAGACCATTGGTCCTTGACAAGACTTCTTCTTCGGTGATTGCTTTTCATACTATCTTGGGCTTTGTCTTCACCTCAGCTCTGATACCATGTAAATTTTGAATAGACAAATTGTTCTATGCTTAATGCAAATTTACTTCAATCTTCTAGGGCCCGACACAATATAGCAATCACATAAACATGAAAGTAAAATGTTGATAGAACATACCAATAGATCAACAGAAGACAAGCCAATAAAATAGATCATATTTACATATCTTCATGTCCAGCAAAGATGTAGAATAGTGTGTGTTACGGCAGTCAACAGGATGCTTCAACCAGCAAAGTCTTTCTCAAGTCAGCCAACTCTCCAAGTGTCACACACACAACCCTCAAAGATAGCTCATCAAAAGTCAACATAATTCAACAAAAGAATCCCTCATCAGATTTCCGGCATCCAGATTTTCGGCATCATCCATATTTCTGGCATCCAGATTTACGGCATCATCCAAATTTATGGAATACAGATTTACAGCATCCATTTCCGGCATCATCCAGATTTACAGCATCCATTTCCGGCATCATCCAGATTTATGGCATCCATTTCCGGCATCATCCAGATTTATGGCATCCATTTCCGGCATCATCCAGATTTACGGCATCCATTGCCGACATCATCCAGATTTACGGCATCCATTTCCGGCATCATCCAGATTTACGGCATCCATTTCTGGCATCATCCAGATTTACAGCATCCATTTCCAACATCATCCAGATTTACGGAATCCATTTCCGGCATCCATATTTACACGTGGGAGAGAGAGAAGCATCTTATAGGTTGAACGAACCAATCAGATCATGAGGAATGTGTGTGATGATATGATGATGAAATGACCTCCAAGTCTCTCCAATTTATATCCATCTGTGAGGGTGTGTGACACATTTGTTGGGCTCTCAAGCCTACATTACAATTATGGCCGACCTTGCACATAAGTGGAATAAATTCAAAATAAATGTTCTGCTCATCTGATCAAAATAATCTTTAGATCAATCTTGCACCTCTCCGAAAAAGGAATCCAATAAAAATATTGGCATCATCATCTGAGCAATACAATATGGACTTTGGACCTAGTTGCCCAAAATTAACAACTTAACACAAAATAATTTTCTTTTGACTCTTATCATTTAAAATATGCTTTACAAATTCATAATGACTCAAGCATAAATTATGAAGACCGACCATAGTTACAAAAATCAACACTCCCTCTTAACTAGGGAGGTATTCATAATGACTATCTAGATGTTCTCATGCTAACAGAATTTCTGAATGAAAGGGTTATAACAAATCATCATCAACCTATCAGCATCTCTGACATAAGGTAAGTCAGCATCTCTAACATCAACAACATCATCTCGTCAGCATCTACCTAGTTGGAACCCCTGACACACTGTCATCATCAACTAGTAGGTTTGTATGACATCAGCATCATCATTATTAGCATCATCATCTACCATCAGCATCCGCTAGTAGCCATATCCGGGGTGGTACCAAACCCATGGCTTACCATCAGCATAGTAGTACTCACTCCTCCAGACTGATCGGTCCTAAAGGTTGAAACTCGACCCTCCTAAGGAGTACTAGCAGGCGCTCACTCAACCCTCCCGGGGAGTACTCGCTCAACCCTCCTGGGGAACACTCTAGGCCCTTCACTCAACCCTCTCCTAGGAATGATCGAGTCTTGGACCTCACTACACTCTTTCCCTAGTGTCTAATCAGGTCCAGATTCTAAAAGACCACACTCAACCCTACACGGCGAGTAATTGGGGTCCCAATGCTGAGAAGCCACACTCAACCCTACACGAGGAGTAATCGGGGTCTCTTCCCTGAGAGACACTGATAATTTTGGGCAACTAGGTCCAAACTCCATGTTGCATTGCTCATATGACGATGGTCATATTTTCGTTGGATATCTCCTTCAGAGAGGTGCAAGATTGATCTAAAGATCATCTTGTTTGGATGAGCAGAACATTGATTTTAGTACTGTTGGGCACTAAAATCGAGGAAATCCGAGCTATTTGATTGAAGCCCTAATCTGCTGCATTGACTTTTTTGTTGTTTTCCTGCGTTGACATTGGATTGACCAGCGTTGACTTGTGATGAGCTGTCTTTGAGGGTTGTCGGTGTGACACATGGAAGATTGGCTGACCGAGAAAGACTTTGTTGGCTGAAGCATCCTATTGATTTCGTAATGCCACTATATCTCATATCTTTGCTGGACAAAAGGAATTGTAAATCTGATCTATATTTGGCTTGTCTTCCGTTGATCTATTTTTGTGTTCTATCAGCAATTTACTTTCATATTTATGTGATTGCTATATTGTATCGGGCCTAAGAAAGATTGAAGTAAAATTGCATCAAACATAGAACACCATGGTTATCTAAATTTAACATGGTATCGGAGCTGAGGTGAAGACAAAGTCCAAGAGTCCAAGCTTGTGTTAGAAGCAATCACTGAAGGAAGGAATCCTATCAAGGACAAATGGCCTCCTCAACCTACAAGGGTTTCAAGGCTGATGATAAATTCACTGATAAGTTTGATTATCATGCATGGAAGATGTCCTTGGATTTGGTGCTAGAAGATCAAGATGTCATGGACTATGTGTAGGGGAAGATTCAAGAGCCTCCATCAAATGTAGTTGTTGCCACGAAGACGAAGTATAGAAAAGGGGAAATCAAAGCAAAGATGATTATCCGAGATTCTATTCATAACCACTTGGTTGCTTACATTTCTGAGCTGAAAACATCTAAGGAGATGTATGATAAGATGGTGAGCATGTTCAGGGCTAGCAATGCTAATCAAATCCTTTTCTTCAAGAATCAATTGAAGAATATCAAGAAGCGCAAGGATGAATCTATTCAATCCTATTTTATGAGGCTCACTGAAATCAAGAATAACCTTCTAGCTATTGGGGAAGCAATATCTGATCGAAAGATGGTTCTTATTGCACTTGGAGGTCTCCCCCGTGATTGGTATGTATTCAATACCACTATTCTTAATAATAATGTGATCCTTGATTTTGATGAAATATTGACGAGATGCACTCAAGAGGAAACAAGAATGATGGAATATGCCTCTAATGGAAATGGAAGTGACCCTACTGCCTTCGTCGCTCATGCAAAGAAGAAGAACCATGGTGGCCCGAGAAATCAAAACCATGGTAGAGCAGGGCCCAAAGGAAGGAAGGGAAGATGTTACACTTGTAACAAGACTGGTCACTATGCAAGAGAGCGCCCTAATAGAAGGGACTCTCCCAAGGATGATGACAACAACAACTCGAGAAGGAATGGCAGGAACAACAAGTTCAAAGGAAAAAGGAAGGCTCCCTCTAATCATAGTGGAAATGGGCAACCTTTCAAGAGGTCAAGAAATTCTAGGTACGATGAGTCTAATGTTGTTGATAATAAGATAAATGAATTTATTCTTGTATCTGCCCTCTCTGTTGCATGTCCTCCCGACACCCTGGATGTCTGATTGATTGATAGTGGTGCTTCAAGGCACCTCACTAGTTATAAAGAAGCCCTCTCTAATTTGGTTGAGAATGATACTAATCTAGAAATTATCCTTGGAGATAATGCCACTTATCCCGTAAAAGGGAAAGGGACTGTGACCTTCCATCTATCTCAAGGTCAAGTCCTTCGATTACAAGATGTGTTGTACGTACCTGATTTGAAGAAGAACCTTGTGTCCATCTCGGCAATGGAAGACAAAGGGTTCAAGGTACATATCTGGAAGAAGAACTTCAAGGAAGCTCTTACTATTGGTTTTAGAGTTGATACACTCTACTAGGTTGGAGGAAGCCCATTGGGGGTTATGTCATGTGATACAACTCTTCAAACAGAGTTATGGCACCAGAGGTTTGCACACTTTCATTACAAAGCCCTTCCCGAAGCAAGGAAGGTGGTGACAAGGATGCCCGAATTTAGAGATGATCATGAAGGTATATGTCAGGGTTGTGCCGAAGGAAAGCATACAAGGGGACCATTCCCCTCAAGTGTCACAAAGACAACCGATGTCTTGCAGTTGATACATTCTGACTTATCTGGTATACTGCCTGTGACATCCTTGGGAGGATGTTCCTATTACATGACTTTTATAGATGACTTCTCCCGCAAGACCTAGATATATTTTTTGATGAAGAAGGACGAAACATTTAAATGGTTTCATATCTTCAAGGCCTTGGTGGAAAATCAAACCGAGAAGAAAATCAAAATTTTGAGGACCGACAATGGGACCGAGTATAAGTCAAATGAGTTTAATGACTTTTGTAAAGATGTTGGCATTAAGAGGGAGACCGCAACTGCATACACTCCTGAGAAAAATGGTGTTGATGAAAGAAAGAACAGGACCATTGTGGAAGTTGCCCACGCCATGCTATGTGACCAAGGTCTTCTAAAGTTTCTATGGGGAGAAGCTGCGAACACTACTTTGTATGTTCAAAATAGATGCCCGCATTCCGCTCTGGACTCCAAAACTCTTGAAGAAGTCTTCTCTGGTAAGAAACCTGATGTTTCTCATTTTAGAGTTTTTGGTTGTCTTGTTTACTTTCATGTGTCGAAATAAAAGAGAAGCAAGTTGGATGCTTCTGGAAAGAAGGGAATGTTTGTGGGCTACAGTGAAACTTCTAAGGCATATAGAATCTATGTGTCTGGTCAAATAGAAGTGGAGATATGCCACGATGTCACCTTCGATGAAGATGCTGCCCTCAAGAAAGTGAGAAATATTCCTAGCTTCAAGGAAGACAAAGAAGATGAAGAAGCAGGGAAGCAGGAAGAGTCGAAGGATGACCTGATGCCCGATGTTGAAGGACCTATGGATCCCACTGACCCACCTCCTTCAAATAAGAGAAGACCATCATGGCTCATGGATATCTCGCAGATGTCGAGAGACATATAGCCCCAAGGGGGACATTCCATGAAAGCAAGAAGCCGAAGTGATACCAAGGGTATCGAGCAGCCATAAGTACAATAGTACAATTTGAGCCTAGATAATTTGAAGAAGCCGTAAAGCTTCAAGTTTGGAAGGATGTTATGCACGAAGAATACGAGTCCATTATGAAAAATGATGTCTGGGAAGTGGTCCCAAGACCAAAAGACAAATTTGTTGTCACCTCGAAATGGCTCTATAACATCAAGCATAGATCTGATGGAAGCACTGAAAAGTACAAGACAAGATTTGTTGCCCGAGGCTTCTCTCAAAAAGAAGGCATAGATTATGATGATATGTTTGCACCTGTGGCCCGCTATACCACCATCCCATCTATTATTGCCCTTGCTGCAACGCAAGGATTGAGTCTACATCAGATGGATGTGAAGACCGCTTTTCTGTATCGTTCTATAAAGGAAGAGGTGTATGTGGAGCAACCTTTGGGGTTCGAAGTCCGAGATAGAGACACCCATGTATGCATGTTGAAGAAAGCCCTCTATGGGTTCAAGCAAGCCCCCAGGGCTTGGTACGAGAGGATAGATAGCTACTTGATGAAGTTGGGCTTCACCCAAAGTAATGTTGATCTAAACCTTTGTTTTAAGGTTGATAGAGAAAGGCCTCTCATTATGGTTCTCTATGTGGATGATCTCTTCTAGACAAGTGATGACCCTCTCATTCATTAGTGTAAGAGGGAGCTAGCTTCCGAGTTTGAGATGAAAGACCTAGGACTGATGCACTACTTCCTAGGCTTGGAGGTCTGGCAGAGGTCAAGCGAGATTTTCCTTTCTCAAGGAAAATATGCCGTGAAGCTGTTGGAGAGATTTGGTATGTTGGACTATAAGTCTATGTCAACACCGATGGAACTCAACTTCAAGAAGTTGTGTGGAAACAATGTTGGGCCCGTGCTAGCAAATCCTACCGAGTATCGACAACTCATGGGGGCCCTGACGTGCTTAGTGAACTCTCGTCCGAATGTATGTTTTGCAGTGAATACTTTGAGTCAATATATGGTTGATCCTCATCACATTCACTGGATTGGTGCCAAGAATCTGTTGAGATATCTTCGAGGCACAATCAACCATTGGTTGAGATACACTGCCAGGATTTTGAGACTCCATGGATATACTGATGTCGATTGAGCTGGCAGTGTGGTAGATCGCAAGAGCACCTCTGGATGTTGCTTCACCTTGGGTTCTGCTTCGATATCTTGGATGAGCAGGAAGCAGAAATCGGTGACTTTGAGCACTGCTGAGGCCGAAACATTGCAGCTAGTATGGCCTGTTGTGAAGTTGTTTGGTTGCAAAATCTCTTCAGTGAGCTGTTAGGGCATGTGCTAGATACCACCGTTATCCTTTGTGATAACCAGAGTGGGATTCGTCTTTCTGAGAATCCTATGTTCCACGATCAATCCAAGCATATTGATATCAGGTAACACTTTATCCGGGATATGGTAGTGCGAGGCATCGTAAGGCTTGATCATATAGGAACTGATGAGCAAGTCGCGGATATTCTCACGAAGCCCTTAGGGAAGGTCAAGTTCCTAACCTTCCGTGAGAAGCTTGGAATCGTGGAAAGACCCTATTATGAGGGTCCTGATTGAGTTGGACTATGAGCTCTGGGAGCTCCAGGGGGCTTGGGGATAGCTTCTTGGAGCTATAAGCACATACGAGGCTAGGCTTGTCGAACCTCGTTGTGCTTCTGCCCCACTGTTATGATATTGAGTCGGTTTGCCTCTCTTTGATCTGTGCCCCACATGCATCCTACCCATGGAGTTTCAGACTCATTGGAAGTACCTCTCATTTGGCCAATGAGGTGGGAAATGTGGATAAAGACCAATAGCAAGACCGATGGATGCATCGGAGATTGCCGTACTCTCTATGTCTAGGATGGCACGTGTCCAACACCTTGATCTGGGATCAAGCATGATGAGGTTCTTACCTCTAAACTGACTTCAGATTAGTATGAGACTCTTTTTGAGTCCAAGAGAGGTTTTTAACCTCTAAGCTGACTTCGGGTCAGCCGAGTGTGATGTCTTTGTGACTCACCTTTTTGTTCTATCTAAGAACGAGAGCCAGCAAAGCAAGTTACGGCAAGATGACACACGATGTTTGGTAAAAGTACACGATGGTACTGATGGATGGCACTTGTGGAAAGATGGAGTTCTCCCTAGTTGAGAGGGAATGGTAATTTTGGGCAAATAGGTCCAAACTCCATGTTGCACTGCTCATATGACGATGGTCATATTTTTGTTGGATTCTTCTTTCGGAGAGTTGCAAGATTGATCTAAAGATCATCTTGTTTGGATGAGCATAACATTTATTTTAAATTTATTTTCCACGTGTGCAAGGTTGGCCAGATTTGTAATGTAGGCTCACATGCCTAATAGATGTGTCACACACCCTCATTGATGGATATAAATTGGAGAGACTTGGAGGTCATTTTCTCATCAACTCATCACACATTCTCTCATTGTGATATGATTGGTTCGATAGCCTTTGGAGGCCTTTTTCCCCTCACACATGTGGAGTTGAAGTCTGAAATTTGCAATCTGTTTAGGGCTCTTTTGCAGTAGCGTTGACCAGCGTTGATAGTGGTCAACCCTTGGTCGTTTGACCTCAAACTTCTGCCAAAAATCCGATTTTAGGAGGTCGTATTGCTAGTTACTAAAATCGAGGAAATCTGAGTTGTTTGACCGAAGCCCTAATCTGCTGCATTGACTTTTTGGTTGTTTCCCTGCGTTGACTTTTGGTTGACTAGCGTTGACTTGTGAGGAGCTGTCTTTGAGGGCTGTGGGTGTGACACATGAAAGATTGGCTGACCGAGAAAGACTTTGCTAGCTAAAGCATCCTGTTGACTGTCGTAACACCACTATATCTCATATCTTTGCTAGACAAAAGCAATTGTAAATTTGATCTATATTTGACTCGTCTTCCCTTGATCTATTTTTGTGTTCTATCAGCATTTTACTTTCATGTTTATGTGATTACTATATTTTATCGGGCCTCAGAAAGATTGAAGTAAAATTGCATCAAGCATAGAACACCATGGTTATCTAAATTTAACAGACACTCACTCTATCTAGGGAGCTCTCTAGGCCTCTTAGACCATTCTCTCCATAGGGAGAATGTCCATCCATGTTGGTATCAAATCAACACGTCCTCTCAACGAGAGGGGTAATTTCCGCAAGTCCCAACTTATCTCTGAAGTACATGAACTTCTCTGGACAGCAACTTTGCCTAAAAAGCAGTTATCTGCTTATAAGTGGAGATGTACTCGAGCCTTACTACTCTCTTCCTATACCATGTATTGGTACTAGATCTCAAGGTGCCCTGACCTATCATCCTGTTGTCACATGCACCTGATCAATCAATCCTGCAAGCTGCAGTCATACTGCTTGCCTTTCACATTGAAAAATACTCGGCGTTTGCATACAACAGATGTCTACTTCCTGCTTATCCACAAGATTGGAGCCCAATCAGAAGCAATATACAAACTCTCTTTGTTTCCAACACTCCTTGCTCAATTTGACTTTTTGTAGTTGTACTTCTTTGTTTGAGACATCTCTCAAACCATAACTGAATGTGCCACGACCAATTGTACCATGTTGGTACTTCAACACATGTTGAGCTATATTCCTTGCCTCAACCATAAACCGATCTGCTTCCTTTTCTTGATCCATCATCCTATCTGGATGTTCTTCCTGAAACGGATCCTACCAGAGCAATGTTGATTTTCTCCCTTTGTCATTGGTTCTATCAGACATCTAGTCAAGATCCTTTATCTAAGTTCAACTCCCCTTGAGGCAAGGATATCTGGAGAATCCCTTACTTCTCCCTTTAGAGCAAATATTCTTGTCAATGCAATTTCTTTTGACTTATAAGCTCTTTTGCTTTCGTCGAAGAATAAATCAGATAGGATCAACCTTGATAAATTAATCCAAGTGCATCAAATCTGAGGAGCATGTACAAGGCCTTCTTTCTGCAACATAAGACTTCTTTATATACCTCACAAGCTTGAGTTAGTTCTTACGTACACTTCTTTTATCGAGGGAAATGATTTTGATCTCTACATTCATCTGATGTAGTTTTCAACAGAAATCAGAAACAGAAGTGTACATGGAAAAATGTCCCTTCATTGTCATCTTCACTCTCACTAATACAGTCATTTGCTTTGTCCTTCTTGCCATCCAATCATATTTTGTCTTGATATAAATTAAAAGGCACTCTACTGCCTTTGAGTCCAAATCTTGTCCATTACAATATCTCTCACAGAGAGTCTCTATGTCACAGCTTTGTTTTGTTCTTCCATCTACTACCAAAGCCTTGGTACACTTGATTATGTACCTGCAATCCTCATTAGGAGGCCATGGAAGAACAATTACAACAAACCAAAGACTTCAAAGACAAGAGAGTAACTAATGGTAACAACAATAATAGTAATTAAAGAAGAGATATAAAGGTACTTATCTTTTGAGAAGGATATCAGCTCCCTCTCAATCGTTAGACTCCTTGCATCCATCTAGCACCTTATCCATGTCATCATCTTGATGTCAATTCTTCCTTGCAAAGGCTAGGGTTTCTACTTTCAGCGAAAATGTCCAATCCTAAGGTTTTGATCTTAGACCTTTAAGACAAACTTTCTATGGTTTGAGAACCTTATAAACCTTGGAATATTTCAATATTTTGTCTTTAAGCCCTTGTACCTTACATTTTCTTGTGATTCTTCGTTTTCATATTCAAAAGTTGAGGTGGCAAGATCAGGGATGTTAGATTTTATCATTTCAACCTCAGGAGCTAAGTCACAGGACACGTCCTTAGGGGTCTCGAGTCTCGTATTTCGCGTGTCGAACACGACACGACCCATAAAACATGTCCGACACATTTTTCAACATGTCCTAAAATCGGGGCACGTGTTTGGGCCGTTTGGACACCTTCCCTAAAGTGTCATGATTTTAGGACACGTGTTCCACTAAAATCCCAAAGTAAAAAGTATCATGTCTTGATTTTTTTTATTTTTTTTGTCAATTTCGTGTTTGTTCGTGAGGCATTAGCCAACAAGGATCTTAATGACCCAATGCTAGAGGCAGTCATTTTCGATGATGAGTCTCTTGAGGGGTCATCTTCCACACCAACAAATGCAACAGGAGATCTTGGATTGGGCATAGATGAGGAGGATGGAGCAGAGTCAGATGGCAACCCTAGTGATGGTGATTATGACATGGAGGACCTGGACTATTTATAGAGTCGTGACTAGTGAGTCATGACCAGTACCACTGACGAGCTATGATATTCCTACCTATTTTGTATCTACTCTATTTTTTATTTTCCAGTGGCATTCCATCAGTGTCTATTCTATACATTTTTATTTTGATGACTTACTGTAAAATCTGCAATTTATGGTTTTAATATCTAAGTTCTACTTCTAAATTTCTAAGTTCTATGTGCTTGAACAGTTGTTAATAACATGAGCAATGAACATTGAACTGTGAACATCATCGATGTAGTAAATTAATAATCTAACTAGTTTTAAAAGTGCAAAATTCTAAACACTAAATTACTAAATAGATATCATCACGATGCATATATGTAGATGTTCTAATTTCTAAAAAATATGGATCGAGCACTATATTTCAGTATTTTTTTTAAAATATATATATGTGTGTGTGTGTGTGTGTGTGTGTGTGTCCCCTATGTCTTGTTTCCGGGGTCATTGTGTCTCATGTCGAATACTCGTATTTGCGTGTCCTATGTGTCTCATGTCCTTATGTCACATGACTTAGCTCAGAGGCTTATAGCACTAGATTACTCATCATTCTTCAAGACATAGATCAGGTTTTGATTGTAAGGAATAGGCTTCGAGGTTGAGCATCTATAACTTGCAACATAGATATTAGTATTTATATCCTGGAATACTTCATGTACTTCCAGGGATCTTATCAAGATCCCCTTTTCTTAATTATGACATCAAAATTGTATCCTGTGACTATTCAAGAAGTCTTGTAGAAACTTCTCTATCTTCAATCAGTAAGATATGATATATCAAATTTCTTAAGAGATGACTTGCATCATGATAGTGCAAGGTTTAACTTCGAAATTACTTCGTCATTCGCAACATCATAAATGTCTTTCCTTATGATTGTAGATCAAGAGAGAGTTGCATCATGTGACTCCTTTCAACATAACAGCCTTTGATGGTTCCTCAATGGCTTTTTATGATTTGAGGTCTGATCTCACTTACATTGAACTGGAGATCACTAAATTCAAGGGAGAATTTTGATGCAAATCTTAACACACACTTATATTAAGTCCTTGATGACAAGCCTAAGAATGTTGCCAAAGGAAATCTTGATCCTAAGAGAATTTATAAACTCAAACAAAATCGCAAGAATACCTCATACTTATAGCTTTGCTACCTTTGGTTGTTCTTTTCATAGGATCGGCTTCAAGGTATCGTTTGAGCTATAAGTATCCAGACTTCTTCAAACTTGTTGAAGCTTCTCGACCTTGGCTACAGAGACTCGTATTCAGTTCATGCTTTGTGACTTCTTGTCTAGTGAACAGGGTATGCTTCAATAATCAAGGTAATTTCACTGCTTCCTTCATAATGATATTAGATCGGCATTTCGTGAAGACAAGGGATTGCTTCAAGAATCATGACATTTAAAGAGGTACGAACTTTTTCTTTTGCTTATACTGCTTTTCAACACTTTGAATAGGACACGAGATACATTCTCATCTTTGCTAGACTTTACATTGATTGAACCCATTTATAATTTTTGAGATAGCTTATGACCTTCAGTAGTCTTCTTGAATCTGAGCATCTCACAACATAAATTGATCCCCTTTTTAAAGTGTAACCTGAATGGTCTAAGGTTTTTCGGAATTGAGAATTTGTTTTCATCCCCTAACACTTTTCCCTGCTGCAAAACATATACATTAATGTATTCCACAGAGATTCAGATATGATGGACCTTTGATCTTACAGAGATAGGATAGACTACGGAAGTCTAATGACTTAGGATTTTTCGGCCTTCCTCAATACTTCTGAGGTCAACTTTTGTGACCTATAAAACTTTGGCGGCCTATAAGACAGACCATGTATTGAGGCTTGTTGAGGAATGTAACTAGGTTTGGTCTTCAAAATTATACTTGAGCCATAATGAAATATGTGTATCAAAAGAAAGAAAAATAAATTTTATTATTATATAATTTGACTTATTAAAGCATGGGTTTCATGCTTGAGTCAATTGTATTTATAATTTAGGTCAAGGTCTTCATTGTAAACCTCTAGGGTTTATGTCAAGTGTCCTTGTCCATGTCATATTGTAAAGTACCCTTCTTGGAAATTATTTGTCAAAAAAGAAATTATTTTATTGTAAAATAGGTCATTTAAGCCTCCTCCACCAAGTCGCCCTCAAGGAAATCAAGTCGGCCTCAAATAGGGTAATTTGACCTCACCAAAAGCCTATATATTGGAGAAATTCGACTTCATTTGACACACTCTCTCATCAAGTTCGATTTGTAGTAAACTGGTTGAAGTAAAAAGTGCAAAGTTGTTGGAGAAGGAGAGAAGCTAGAAGAAGGAAATCGAGCTTTTGGGTTGCCTTTCTCTCACACGTGCGAAGTTATTGAGTTGAAGCTAGGACCGAAATTCTATCTCTGCTGCAGGGTCGAAGATATGAAGATGGGGGTCAAAAATTTGCAATTGCTGGGAGATCGAAATTTCTGCAGTAGTTGCAGTAACTGGGATCGAAGTTTATGGGATGTTGTTGGGCTGAAGTTGTTGAACAAAAAGAGAAGATTGAAGGTTGTTGCATCATAGAAAGCTGACTTGGTGGAGGAGGAAAGTCCGTTGGTCTAGGGTCTTGGTTGTCTCACTATCATATGAATCTACTGAAGGAAGAGTTATTGACTGGGTTTTCCCCTGTATAGGGGTTTTTCCCTACTTGTCCACCTACATCTGGTGTCCCTGATCTTCATGTTTTGTATTTGATAATTGATTGATGAAACAAAGATAAAAGAAGAGCATAAGAATGTTACAAAGAACACAAGAATATCACAAGTAATTATCATCATAAGAAAATCTTTTTGCCTTTCTGATTTTCCAACATGGTATCAGAGCTAAGGTGAAGAAGAATGAAAAAGGCAACCTGAAGATCTATTGAAAGGAGAATAAGGAGTCTTAAGAAGTTGAATAAGTGTCATCGAGAAAAGGGATCATATAAGGAGAGAAGCCTACTATCTAAAAGAACCATGTCTAACTCATTGAAGGGAGAAAACGAGCTAGAAGGAGCTTCCAACTACAAGGCATGGAAAAAGAGGATACATCTCATCCTCGAAAAGAATAAAGTCTTAAATCTAGTCAAAGGAAAAGTAAAGAAGCCTACAAATGAATCAAGTGAAGCAAAGAAAGCAAAGTTTAGAGAAATAGAAATATTGGCCAGGAGTTTAATAGTGGATGGAATAAAGGACAACCTCATTCCATATATATCCAACATAGATTTCGCCATAGGAAAGTATGAGGCCCTATCTAAATTATTCACAATCAAGAACCTTGGTCAAATTGAAAGCCTCAAGAATGAACTAAGAACTATGAAGATGACAAAAGATTACACAGAGGCATCCTTCTTTGTAAGAATAGCTAGAATCATAGATGAACTCTAGGCAATAAATGAAATAGTGCCTGAAAAGGAGCTCGTGATTATTGCTTTTCTAAGATTACCAACATCTTGGAGTGCCTTTGCATTAGGGATCAACATTTGGAAGGATACTCCTACATTTGAACAATTATGGAATGCATGTAGCCAAGAAGAAGCCAGAATATCACTAGTAAGCAACAAGGAGAATGAAGAGGAGAAAATCTCGAATGCCTATTCCACTCATCACAAGAATAAAGGAACCTTCAAGGAGTTCAAAGGGCCAAGGAAGAAGATAGACCTATCCAAGATTGAATGTTACAATTGTCAAAAAATGGGTCACTATATAAACAATTGCCCTGAGAATCCAAAGAATAACAGAAGATATGGGGATCAAGCAAACATTCTTGATGATGGTTCACCAAAGAAGAACAAGATGGAAGAATATGAAGTCAAAGACTTAATGGTTAAGGGACTCTTAGGGTTTCTATCCCTCACATATCCATTTATCCTAGGTTTTGAATTGTTTTCCTTTATGTTTTGATTTCTAGTACTTTTAGATCTAACTTGCTTTGGTAGAACATTTTTGAATTGTTTTGCTAAAGTTATAGGTATCCCTTGAAATTGGATTAAGAGGGAGCCCTCACCATTTTATCAAAGATAAGTATCTTACTACTTGCATAATCCTTTTATATTTGGTTTCCCTCTCTTATCTAAATGTGTCAGTATTAGATGGTAATAACATTTCTTTTCATATTTTCCTTGTTTAGGAAAATCTTGTTGAATACTCAAGGGGTATGGAGGAGACCTCACAAAACAAAGCATGATTGAAGTTCTATAGCAAAAGAAGCTCTTCAAGAATTGATGTCCTACAAGGTTTGTTAAAGAAACAACTCTAAGGTATGTCTTAAGATCACGAGCTTTATAATAAAGGTAGATTCATTCTTTTTAAAATTTTCTTTACATTACTAACATCGTTATGTCTAGAACTTTGAATCACAAAGATTCTTGTTAGGGTGATTAATCATTAGATTAAATCTACCCTCATTAAATCATTATAATGGAACCCTAAAATGTTCTATATAAAACCCTAACATAAGGGTGTGTCAATATTGGTTATGAAACCCTAGTCTTCTTAGGGTTATTGATGAAATCTAGAAAATACTATTATTTTGATGTTTGGGGTTTTGGTAGTGTTATGGAAACCCTAGTCCTTTACAGTTGGATGGTAATGTCTATAAATCCTAAACCTTTAAAGCTTTTGGTGAATTAGGGTTTATGAGCAAAACCCTTGCAATATCTAGAGTAAGCTCCCAGGAATGAAACCCTAGGTGTATATTTGTTTGTTTGATCGAAACCCTGGCCTGATCAAGATTGTTATATGTCTAACTTTAATATTTGTGTCTTGGGTTTCCCTGATATATGTTGTTGTGATATGCTTGTGCATGATTATGAAAACCTAGATATATATATATATATTTATATATATGTTAACCTATTTGTTGATGATCATAGTTTGTGAATTTTAGGGTTTTATAACTAAGCCCTAGTAAAAGTTTGATACTCTAGGATATGATGATATTGTAATGATAAAGTCTAGGGTTTACAAAAGTTGGTCATATTGTTGAAACCTTAGATTATGCTATGATTGGTTTTGATTGTTGATATCTAAGGCTTAGTATGGAATCTAGGGTTTGCATTAAATCCTAATAGAGTTCTAACATATAAATTCTGAAAATTATTTTGTAGAATTGTACTTGTTTTGAATTACTTCTAGGGTTTGCAATATATCATAGTAGAGTTTGTCATATCTCTGAAAGTAATATTGAGGCCCAAGATATAATGAGATTGATATCTTGATTGAGTTACTAATGTGATTTAGGGTTTGTAACAAAACTCTAGCAAGAAGTTGAAGTATAGTCTTTTGTTGATTATGAACCTAACTAAGTTTAGGTATTTGATGTCTAAACTCTAATGTATGATTATGATATAGTTAACTTCATGCTTTTATATATGTATTTGGTTGTACTTGTTGTTTAAGTTGTGCAGGTACATAATCTTCAAGATGTTGAAGATATTCATAAGTAAAGTTAACTTGATAAAAATTGATAAGCATGATGAAGGAAGTTATATGAATGATGATGATCAAGATAACTTTGATAAAAGGGAATGAAGCCATGAAAGATTCTCCAATGTTATAGAAAGTAGTTGATCTACATAAGTTAAGAGGGAACCTAGATAAAAGAAAGGATATATCTCCCCAAAATTGAGAGGGAGGGCATATTATGATAGTTGTGGTGGAAGTTTTGGTTTGGGATCTACTATGATTTCGTGGATAAGTAGAAAGCAAGATCCGGTTGTATTAAGTAGTGATGAAGAAGAATATGTTGCTGCAAGTGAAGTAGGAAAGAAAGTTGTATGGTTGAGGAAAGTTCTGTCAGATTTGTTTGGGAAGCCTCTAAATCCTATTGTGATAAATTGAGATAATCAAAGAAGTATCAAGATGATTGAAGACCCTGAAGGTTTGTGTTTAGTTATGTGTATTTGAAAGTTTGTTGTTGATGGGGGTTGTGTCTGTATAAGTAAATCTCTCGAAGTTTTGGAAGTGTGTTTTGCATATTTGATGTCACTGCTCTGTTTGATCGAGAGAGACTTGTTGTTACCAATTTGAATAATCGAGCGTGTTGAGGCATCATGTGTAATACAAAATGCCTAGGAGGACATCTGGTCGGCTTGTGTGTTGATGTCTAGTTCTCGAAGTAGAGAGGGTGGCGTTGGTCATAGAGCTTTGACCTCACATTATGCACCTAGATCCCTAGGTTGATGGTTAGTAAGTAAACCTGATGGTACCTATAAGTGGCTGAAATCTTTGGTCCATCTTAGTCCCACTCGGATATATTACGCTGGTCAGGAATCTAGTCTGTGGCACTGAGAGTGCCAGAACTCTTCATAGTTCATTTTGAGATCTTCCATGTACCTCAAGAGATATATGTAATTATGAATACCTGCCTAGTTAAGAAGGAGTGTTGAAGAATGTAACTAGGTTCGCTCTTCATAATTGTACTTCAATCATAATGAAATATATTTATCAAAAGAAAGAAAAAAGAAATTTTTTTATTATATAAATTGACTTATTAAAGCATGAGTTTCATGCTTGGGTCAATTGTTTTTAGGTCAAGGTCTCCATTGTAGACGTCTAGGGTTTATGTTAAGTGTCCTTTCCCATGTCATATTGTAAAGTACCCTTCTTGAGAATTATTTGTCAAAGAAGAAATTATTTTATTGTAAAATAGGTCATTTAGGCCTCCTCCACCAAGTCGGCCTCAAGGAGATCAAGTCGGCCTCAAAAAGGGTAATTCGAACTCACAAGAAGCCTATATATTGGAGCAACTCAACCTCATTTGACATACTCATCAAGTTTGATTTGCAGTAAATAGTGCGGTATACGCATTGCAGTAAAAAGTGCGAAGTTGTTGGAGAAGGAGAGAAGTTAGAAGAAGGAAATCGAGTTTTTGGGTTGCCTTTCTCTCATACGTGTGAATTTATTGAGCTATAGATGGGACCGAAATTCTATCTATGTTGCAGGGTCGAAGTTTTGATGTTGTGGGTCGAAAATCTGCAGTTGCTGGGAGATGGAAATTTCTGCAGTAGTTGCAGTAACTGGGATCGAAGTTTCTGGGATGTTGTTGGGTTGAAGCTACTGAACAAGAAGAGAAGATTGAAGGTTGTTGCATCATACAAGGTTGACTTGGTGGAGGAGGAAGGTATGTTGCTCTAGGGTCTTGGTTGTCTCACTATCATGTGAATCTACTAAAGGAAGAGTTGTTCCCTGGGTTTTCCCCTATATAGGGATTTTGCCTTGGTTGTCTGCCTACATCTGGTGTCCTTGATCTTCATGTTTTGTATTTGATAATTGCTTGATGAAACAAAGATAAAATAAGAGCATAAGAAAGTTAATAAGAACACAAGAATATCACAAGTAATTATCATCATAAGAAAATATTTCTGCCTTTCTAATTTTCCAACAAGGCCAGTCAGGGTGACGCAGAGGCTCTGCAAAGTCACGCAAAGGCTGCACAGAGGTTGAGAGGGTTTCCGAGATTTCACTGTCGAAACTGATCCAGAAGCCGGAAGCCAGAGTGTGAGACCGGGAGGCTGAGATCTGTGATTCCGGGAGTCAAATTGATCCACAACTAGGGTGACGTGGTGCTTAAAGGAGGTGACGCAGGGCCTAAGCAGTGACTGCGCAGAGGCTACGCAGTGACCTCCAGGGGCAGCTTCTCCAATGTCTGGATCAGCCGGATTTTCCAGTGATTGAGTGAGATATTGTCACAATTTTCTTTCTGTCAATATTTCTCTCTATAACTGAATTACCCTTGAGGTATTCAGAGATGTATTCTAATAATACAAACCCTCAGATCTGTTGCACTGGTTTTCCCGCATTGGGTTTTTCCGAGGACATAGTCCAAAACAAAGGTGTCCTATGTGTGGTTGATTTCTTGCTCAGTTTCCTTGTTTCGAAATCATTTTAATTAAGTGTAGGTTTCTTCAGTAGTTACTTTAATAATTCAGATCTGAATTAATTCTGTAAATGTAATTTACATAATGGGAGAAGTAACTCAGATAGTTGCAGTAGGATTCCTTAGATTGTCAGATCTAGGAATTTTCACAAGGTATCAGAGCGTTTGATATGAAACAGGAAGAGCAGATCTGACTCCGAAGAGAAGGCCAAATTGTTGCAGCAGCAGCAGATCAATTCCCCAAAGGGATTGCGCAGTTCTAACCAGAAGGGTTGAAGTTTCGAGGTTGTCTCTCTCTGAGTGAGTCGGCAGAGAGGTAGGACTTCCAATTCGAGATTTTGCCGAGGCAGAGGGAGCAGCACAGAGCCTTCACGCAGAGCCAGAGGGACGCAGTTTTTCTGTAGGTAATTGTCAGGCAGAAAAGCGTCAAAAGAAAGAAAAGAGCACATAGCGGGGAATTCTTCATCAGTGAGTTCCTAGCCGAGGAATTCAACATTTTTCTGGGATCTGAGCAGTAGATCAGGGCAGCAGATCTACGAGCTCCAAGAGGAGTGCGTAAGCCTACCTAGTGTTGCGCAGAAGGGGAGAAAGAGGAAGCAATTCGACAGTTGTTTGGCTGAGATGGCAGCTCATGGCCTTAGAGATCAGGATCAGTTAGAGGGTTCCTCCAACTATGTAATCTAGAAGGAAGGGATTCAATTCCTTCTAGATGAATACGATCTTAAGACGTTCATGGCGAATGTGGATGTTGTACCTTCAAATCCGGATCAAATTAAGAAGTACCGGTCCGATATGGCAAATGCCAAGAGGATGATCCTTGATGGTGTCAAGGATCACATAGACTCTCATGTAGCTAGCAAGAACATTGCCAGAGAGATGTGGGAGGCCTTGTCCTTGTTGTACGAAGGAACTTCCGAGCAGCGGAAGATGTACTTGGAGTAGAAGCTACAGTTGGTCCAGATGCAGAAGGGGGAGCGCAATGCTCCATTCCTTACGAGGCTTCAAGAGATTCGAGATTAGTTGGCGATCATGGGATCCACCCCATCTTCGGCAACTATGGTGAGGCTAGCCCTTAACGCAGTCACAGAGGAGTGGCAAGTTTTTGACCAAAGCATTTTGGGCAGGGCTATGCTTCCTAGTTGGGAGCAGATGTGGTCAACACTTCAGGAGGAAGAGCTAAGGAGAGATCTAGTCAAGTGCAAGGGCAACAACGGAAGCGGATCTAAGAGTCCGGAGGAGGAGGAGTATGCAGCCCTAGCATCGAAGGGGCTGCAAGGGCAACGAAGACATAAGAGAGATGTCTCGAATGTGAAATGATTCAGATGTGGTGGGATGGGCCACTTTGCATCACAGTGTCCTTTGAAGAAAATGGACAAGGATGAGAAGCATGATTTGAAGGTTGCAGCCGCAAGGATCGAGCAGGATGAGTTCGCTAAGAGTGCCCACGCTTCTCGAGGAGAGAAGTGGGGTGATATCGAACTGTAGTTCATCTTGAACTTCAGTTGGGCAGGATCTTTGAGGAGCCCACCTCATGGATCAGTACCTTGCTATGGGAGCCCATATATGTAGTAGCAAGATGGAGGAGTTTTCAGTAGGAGTGATGAAGACGTCAGTGCAATAGGTAGTAGCACTAGGTTCTGAGCAGCGCATTGCACAGGAGTGCAACACAGTGCAGATCAGTGTTGCGCAGTGCAAAGTAGCAGCAACACAGTGCATCAGAGAGACAGCGCAGTAGTTCCCAGCAGTCAGAGTCTTCAGCACCGAGATGCATCCACTGAACACTTTTTCAGTTTTGGGTGAGATCAGTTGCTTCTCTCAGTAGCTGAGTTGCAGTGCAGATGCAGTGTTAGCAGCATAGCAGATGCAGCACTTAAGAGGGAGTTGTATTACGAATGCAGCAGTGGCAGTGTCATGGGCAGCAGTACAATGGCAGCAGTAGTGCAGTGGTTGATGGACATCAGCAGCGCAAAGGATGCTTCAGGGATAGAGCAGTATGCAACAGCCATATTGTTAGAGCACCTTCCTCGCTAAGAGGGAGTGTTGATTTTTGTACTATCAGAAAGTGCTCTAAGCCCCAAATTTGGTGGAGAAGCTTAGACACCGGTATTCCAAAGAACCCAGAAATTGTTTGTGAAAATTCCACTCGGATCTTGTTTTATTATAAAAATTAATTATTTTAATGGAGAACCTAAGTCTAACTTAGGGAAATTAAATAATTAAAAGGTATTAATAAAACAGAGTGAGAATGATCTAGAAAGCGAAGATCAAGTCATGTTATAATCTTAGCCATTGATTAGAGATCTAATCTCAGACGTTGATTTCTCAACGAGAAGACTATAAAGGAAGGCTTGAGGGTCATTTGGAAAGAGACACACGAAGTGAATCTTGAGATCGAATTTTTCTGACGGAGCAGTGCTCAAACGAAGATGAGATCTAAGTGATTCAATGTAGTGAGGGGCAGAGATAGCATCCAGAGAGAGATTTTCTCAGCCAAAGAATCATCAACAGAGAGAGGCAGAGAGACGTCCAACAAAGCCATCGCAAAGCCAGTCAAGGTGACGCAGAGGCTGTGCAAAGCCACGCAGGGCTACGCAGAGGTTGCGCAGGGACTTAGAGGGTTTCCGAGATTTCACTGTCAGAATTGATCCAGAAGCCGGAAGCTGGGGTGTGAGACAGGGAGGCTGATATATGTGATTACGGGAGTCAGATCGATCCACAGTTGAGGTGACACAGTGCTTAGAGGAGGTGAGCATGGCCTACGTAGAAGCTGCGTAGTGACCTCCAAGGGCAGTTTCTCCAATGTCCGGATCAACCGGATTTTCCAGTGATTGAGTGAGGTATTCTCACAATTTCCTTTCTGCCAGTATTTCTCTCTGTAACTGAATTACCCTTGAGGTATTCAGAGATGTATTCATAAATTGCTACTGCTTAAAAATACAAACCCTCAGATCTGTTGCACCGGTTTTCCCGCATTGGGTTTTTCCGAGCACTTAGTCCAAAATAAAGGTGTCCTATGTGTGATTGATTTCTTGCTCAGTTTCCTTGTTTCGGAATAATTTTAATTAAGTGTAGGTTGCTTCAGTAGTTACTTCAATCATTCAAATCTAAATTAATTTTGTAAATGTAATTTACATAATAGGACAAGTAACTCAGATAGTTGCAGTAGGATTCCTTAGATTGTCATATCTAGGAATTTTCACAGATTCCTTGTCCAATAGAGATTCATCCTTCCACAATCCAATAGAGATTCATCCTTGCAATGACCCTTCACTAGTCTCCATAGATCATAGTTTTCTGGACTTAGAACAATTAAGTGAGCTAACACAAATATGTTATCTGAACTGCCTCAGAAATGCCATACGAACTGCCTCAGAAATGTCCTTCGTTCTACCTTTTGAGACCGAATGGGTGACTCTTCATTGGAGCCGACCTAAGCTATTTGAGGGGTCGATTTGACAAGGAGGAGGCCAACTTTCCATTTTGGAGTCAAAAACTTGAATTTCAAAATTTTCAAATTTCTTTTCTTTTGAAAGTCCAAATGGGACTTAACACAAAGTAATTTTCTTTTGACTCTTAGCAGTTAAAATATGTACTACAAATTCATAATGACTCAAGCATACATTATGAAGACCGACCATAGTTACAAAAAGTAATAGTACCTCCCTCGCTAAGAGGGAGTGTTGAGAAGTGTAGCTTGGGAGGTACTCCCACAAACGTTGGGGTACTGGGTTGTGTGGAGTTGACCCACGAAAAAGTGGTTTTGTGGGTGATGTACCCAAGTGGTGGGCTATATGGGCACAAGCTGTGGGCTAAAGACACAAAAGAAAAAATTGTTTATTCTATTTGTTGTGAGAGGGCACCATTGATGAGCAAATGGGGGCACCTAAGGCAATGATAGAAAAATATAAATAGTGTCCTATGGTGAGGTAGAACACACCATCGATCTCATCTCGAGAAGCATATAGAGTCTCAAAGGAAGACACAGAAGCTTAGAGGGAGCCACAGCTTGGAGAGAAGCAAGTTTCTGGGTTTATATTGTTTGTGGAAGGTTGAGTCTGCTTAGCTAGCAAGGACAGACTTATAATGTGTTTTTGTGCCCTAATATGACTTAGTTCATGCCGAAATCAGCAAGGAAGGAGCACCGAAGTTCTGATGCCCTAACGGAGGTCTGAACTAGCCAAGCTTATCCACCAAAATTCTTTGTTTGGAGGTTGTGTCTATTCTGTGCATTAGGGAGAGGGTCGAGACCCTGAAAGAGGCTTAATATGCCTAAGTTCCGTCTACTGTGACGACCGAACTTCCTCAAGAGGATGTGCTGAAATTTTGTGGTTTAGTTCAGCCCTAAAGGAGGTCGAATAAGCCTCAGTTTTGGAGTAGAGACTACGTTTTGTTACAGGTAGAGGGAGAGCAGTGTAAAGAATTGTATGTTGCTGTGGATGACTCATATGCTGAGGTAGATTGAGTGTTGAGGTGGATTCGTTGAGGCCTGTCCAATAAAGTAGTGTTGGACAACAGGTTTTGATGCCCATTATGCAGTCAGCTTGATGAGCTAAGGGATTGTGAGTTGTTAGTATATTTGGAGCTTATAGTGCAATGAATTGAGGAAGCAAAATCACTGTGAGAAAGCAGAGTTGTATTGGAGTTGATATGTGCTTGTAATTGAAGTTGCAATTACATAGTGAGCAGCTGATGTGCAAAGGTGTTGGAGCTGCAACATTCTCTGTGAGTGTAGGTGGCAAAGGACCTGCCAAGTGTTCAAGACAAGTGGATTGAAAGGACTGTGGTCAATTGCTTTTTCAGCAAGTAAGTCAAGTTTGTTCTTCTTCTTGGGCATATTGAGAGTCAAACATTGTTGACCTCAATCCCTAGTTATTCCTTGTATGAGGGCTAATTGTAAGGGCCATGATCCCTAGTACAAGAGCCCTATGTCTGTTGTATTAAAGTTGTAATATATCTGGATAAATTCTAGAGTAGTTTGTTGATTCACTGTTGTTACATTTCTGATGTGCAAAGTGCTTGGACTTGTGTGTATTTCGGTGTGTTTGTGATCATGTTTTAGACATAGACTTGATTCTGATGTACTACGAAAACCAACATCTTCATTGTGGGAAGACCAAAAAAATGTTGAACGCAGAAGCAGGATAAAATGATATTAATTATGGATGGATAAGTTCTTGGAGATATAATCTACAAGTAAAGAAGTTGCATCAATCTTACTGCCTAATCAAGAATGAGGTAAAGACACAAAAAAAAGGCAAAAGCGAAAACTAGCAAGCACATATTTCAGCTGATTTGGGTATGACCCAGATCTAATTCTATATGTTCTCTGAAGTTAAAGATAGTACTCTCCACACCTCAAGGGGAGGGGGGTACAATGATAAAAGAAACCCTCCTACGCCTTTAAGGGAGGGAATAACTTGAGAAATCGAAGATGGTTAGTTGTAAACCAAAAACTACCACATTATTCAAATCAAGTTGGTTAGTGGTCATCCAAAACCACCATATTGTTCAAGGCAAAATGGTTAGTGGTAAGCTAGAAACCACCACATTATTCAAAGCAGAATGGTTAGTGGTCATCCAAAACCCATCACATTATTCAAAGCAGATTTGTTAGTGGTAAACCATAAAACACCAGTTTCCATGGAATATGGTAAGGCGCAAACCAACAAAACCACCTCCTAAAGAATCCAAAACCCCCACCTAGATCCTTTCCAGAATGAACTATTGAAAAACTTCTCACCATGCAATTGACCAGGGGCGATATCAAATATCAAACTTCAAGATTCATAGTCAACCAAAATTCAATCTATTATTCATTGTGAATGTTCAACCATAGCAATTATTCACTTCCAGACATCCAGATATTAGCAATTTGTTAAGCATATCTTTATCAAAGCCCCATTCAACAATTTCAAATTGAAGATGATAAACGTTTTTAGTAAAATTATTCAAACTTGTGATTGAGAGGGGGAATGTTAAACTATGAGTCCCTAGACAATCACAAATCCCGAGACCACACTGATATGAATTGTAAACCTTATCTTTGATAAGGTGTTGTCATGATCCACTGACGAGTTATCAGTGAGATCTAGATCTAGAATGGTCCAATTCATGTACTATAAATTCCTATCTTGAGATCAATGCAGAGAGTATGAGAACAGCTTAAGGATTTTCCACCACTTTGCTTGTCTTGTCTTCCTCGCCTAAATTTTAACATTTTTTCCAAGGAAATAGAAGAAAACAGGTTGAAGGATTAAGAGATACGTTAATCTCCCTTGGTTTCTTTGAACCCGCATCTATCTCTTTTCTTCCAAGGATTTGTTACTCCTAGACTTCATTAGCCCTAGATTGAGAAAGGCACAAGTCTTATCTCTCGTGTCAATTCTTAAAACCTTAAATCATTTTTTTACTTGTTCCAAGGTAAATTAAGGTTTAATTAAGCAAAATCATATATTTTCAGCATTTATTGTCTTGGCCATTATTGTGCTAGGATTAGGGTTTGTTTGGAATGCATTCAAAAAGCAAGAGTTGTTTTATGTGCATTTTCAGCCCAAAATTAGGGTTGAGATCTAAGGTTTAAGTGTTGTTATATGTTTTTTAAACCATAGAAAATCGTTGTAATTTATTCCCTTGTTTACTCATAATTTTAGCCCTCATTTTGCTGAAAAATGTAACTAGGTTCCATCTTCATAAGGACATGTGTAATTGTGATTTTATGTAATTGATGTAAAGAAGAAAATAAAATTATTTTTTTTGTAATGCTTGAATCATGGGTTTCATGATCAAGGATTTTATTTTTAGTTGAAGCTCCCATTGTGAGCTATTAGGTTTATCATAAAGTCTATTGAGTCAATGTCAAAGATGAAAGACCCATTTGGGCATGTAATTCATTGTAAAAGAAAATATGTGAACCCTCCAAGACCATGTCACAAGGTCACCTTGAAGTCGGTCTAAAGATGTTTCTAGTAGGACATGTCGGCCTAGGCACCTGTTCAAGTCGGCTTATTTTGGATGCATTGACCACTATATATAGGCAGCTTGGCCTTCATTTGGAGATGGAATTTCGGTCAAGCAAATCTGAAGCAAGAAAAGGTGCAGAAATCACAAGGAAGATAGTCTCATAACTAGCGAGAAGAAGGGGAAGAGTGAAGTTTTTGGACACTGTTCTAAGGCTAATCTCCTCGCACGTGTGGTAGAAACTAGGGTTTCTGCAGCAGTAACATATCAGTCCTAAAGAAAGTCATCTAAAGGGTCTCCATTCCAGCTCCCTTGGTAGCCGAGATCACCTAAAGAAGTCTTCAGGTTAAGCGAAGAAGGAAAGGGTCTCTACTATATCTCAAATCAAGCTCACACGTGGGAATTGCGGTAGTGCAGTCAGGCCGAGAATTGCAGGACTGTGGTAGGAGGCTGAAAAGTCAGAGTAGCGAAGTTAGAAGTCAGTTTGACCAAGTGTTGACTTGAGCAAGAAGAAGAAGCAGTGAAAGGAAGGATCTTGTGACTTGGTCTTGGAGAGGTTGTTGTGTCAAGGGTATCGGTCATAGTCTTGGTATTCGTCAATTGAATTCTTTATAAGAAGAAGAATTTGTTTGGGTTTTCCTCTCAAGTTGGAGAGGTTTTGGCCATAGCTGATCGCTTACATTCTGTGTATCTTGTCTCTTTATTGTTAATGCTATGCTAGCTGTTTGATAAAGAAAAACACTATAATAATCTTAAGTAAAGCAAAGATCCTAATCTAAAGAAGTAAAAAGCATTCACAAGCAGTTATCATTCAAGAGAAATCTGCTAACACTATGCCCTAGATTTCTCAACACAGTTTACACTTTATTATCATATTTTCCAGGCCTAAATTTTGTTGCTGTCATAAACTGTTATATTGCTGCAATTTCTATTTTCTCAAGCTAGTTATGATAGCCAAGTGTAAATTCTTGGTTGTGTGTTTAGGAACCTATTTTGAGCCTCTATTGGTTGACCTAAGCCTTTAGTAGAGCCATAGGAACCTTTGAACTCAAATCTGGAAATTACTCTTAAATCTACTTCAAACCCTAATTTCCTATCATTATCCTTTGGTGGAAAATCATTGTAGAACCATTAGCGGGCGGTTAGCTTACGTTGATTGGGTTATTATGATCCCTAAGATCTACTAGGGGAGCCTCCTTTGTGTTGGATTGTGCCCATCACTAAAAAAGGGGATTAGTTACTAAGGTGACAGTGGTGACACTCTCATTGTTGCAATATTGTCTAGGTCACTTAGTGAGGCTTTCCACTAAGCTGCTAGATTTTGCTGTAACAGGATCAATTGGGTGAAGCTTAGAATAAAACTACTTGGTTGAACAATTCATTGCTATAAAAGGTCATCTTGGAGACCTCTAGAGTCTCAACTGATTTCGATGCACTGATTTGCAATTTTGTTCCCTTAATTTGTTGAATCCCACAACTAATTGCCATGCCTTGCAACTACTGTGCAGTCATGGAAGTGCCACAAAGCTTTTGTGCAAGTATAGGGCACCAGGTTTAAATGGGTGCCTATCTTCAGAGACAAACACAACTAGATAAATAAGCTGAAATAATGTTTATAGCTGGGATTAATTTAATTTAGAAGCCAAAACTGGCTCATGGGTGCTTTCAGAAACATAGTACGGATGAAGGACTTTTGTGTGCAGTAATACAAAATTAAAAGACAGTGACATCCAAAACATTGGTATGCAGGCATACACAGACTGCAAAAGCAGTAAGGGCATTACACAAAAGCTTGTGGTAAAGATGATCATTGATTACAAAATGGTATCAGAAGAATAATAGGCATAGATTAGCTAGCTTTGTCAAACTATATACAAGTTGCATTTTAATGCAACCTTTAAAACATTATAAGGTTAATTTCCATCACTACTTCCCTCCAGAAACAGTTCAGTCCATAGGAATTACCTGGAGGAGTGCCACAACAAAGGCTCCGATCATCAATATGCTCCACATCTAATCCAATAAACCAGGATCCTAGAGAGACATCTTCATTGGCATATCTGTGCAAGATTTGCCTGTCAAATAGAGTCACAAAAAATAGAAAAGATTTTATCAGGCACCCTTCCACTAACATTACTAATCTAAATTCTAAAGCTAATCTGAAAATGTCATTCATCAGTTGGCATGAATATCACAATGGTATCATATATAGCTCACTGATTTATGGAGATGTAAGTGGCCAGATCTTTGGAGATCACATATAATTGTCCAGTTGCATGTCTGAAATATTTATTTCCCTCCTCACCAAATTTCCAATATTCAGGTTCACGGTATTTTGCACCTCTAGACCAATCCACAATACAATTAAGACATGATAATCAAGGTCTGAACACCAGAGAAATATCATTTGGATCAGTTTCACAATAAATACATTACATACTTCTGAGCAAGAACTGGCCCTGACTTCATACAGCCTATGTAAACACGTGGCTTGGCACGATGGCGTGCTAGAGTAGTACCAAGAATACCTGGAGATGTAAAAATAATCAATTACTGAGATTATCTTCCATGGTCGCTTTCAATTGGACCAGTTACACAACAAACTAGACAAGATATGATCAAGCAAATTAAGCACCAAAAATCAGGGACTACCTAAATTAACATGTATATCATCATCAACTTTGACATAGAAATCTGCATCCCACTTTGCTACTGCTGTTGCGAAGTATATTAGTGTCTTCGCAGACAACTCGTGATAACCTTCAATGTGGTTCTGTATAAGAAATTGCAGAACTGCAAATAAATAAAACTGGCAGAAGATATAACAGCAAAGAACCACCAAGTAAATTAGGAATGTACAACTACAAATGATCCAACTAAAAATCGCAAATGAGCACAGAGCACACCATACTCATTGTTGAAAATTGAAACCCACCAGCCTCATAAAGTCTCGATGTTGAGCATCCTCAGCATCAATAGCACGGTCTAAAATACCCCCAGGTGTTGCACTGAACCACGAAAAAGCATAATCATGCAAGCCTCCACATCAACTATTAACTAGCAGCCCATTGCACATAATAAATAAAAGTAGAGATAATTCTAACCTAAGGGTAAAATACCTGTGACCAATAACAAATCTTATTACAATTCCCTTTTCCTTTTCAATCTGGTGAATTTTTTCTCCTGCCAAACATAACAGAGAAACCAAAATATGAGTTCTGAATTCAGAATTTGCACAACTGCTGTTTGACTCTTTTCAGCCACTGCACCTTGAGGCATCCATGTTTCACGAAGTGAGTACCGTCGTTTACGGCTACTGAATGCAGTATTGATTCCAATGACGATAAAAGCTTTTGGTCGTTCCTCTGTTTTCTCGCCAACTGGCTTGATCAATACCGGAGAACCATTCAGACTAGATGCTTGTGCAGCTCTAGCTGCTGCCAGCTCCATTTCCAGTGTTGAGATTGTTTTATCTAATGTCCTGTATAACTCACCAGATCAAACCATAGTGCTCGATGCATGACTATGCAAAAGGATATTAAAGATTGCAAAATAACGTACTCTGAAGCCTCAAGAGTCAATTAGGCAAGGCTATTACCAGTGAAAGCAACTTACTTGATTGCATCATGAGTCTTGGATACTTGACTAAGTATGTCCTTTGCCTGCACATTGGTTTTCTAACACAGAAAAGTTTTCCCAGTCTAAGTACAGTGTCATTAAGATTCAATAAGTTACCCAGCCTGAGATAGCTGCAAATCAGGAAGAAATGACAACTTACATTTTTTTTCTCACAGTCATTCACAAGTTGGAGATGCTGCTCTTTATGTTCTTTCTCAGCATAAGCCTCAGTTTCTTCTCTTGAATCTGGAACAATCCATGTCCTACGATTCCAAGACAAAAAATGCAGAAGCAGAGCACATAAATAGAAGGTCTTGAGTTTTTACATGAATACTGACAGCCATGTACATATATTCTGGTGGTTTTAAAAGAGACCGAGAGAGGAAATTAACTCAGAACTTTCCTAGCTGCTTTCAGAGTCACCTCTAAACCAAGGCTACAACATCTATACACATTCAGAAATGATATGCAAATAAATATCGACAAATGTATTAGAAATTTATCACATATAGAGGATATCCAGTTAACTTCAGAGTCTCATATATCTGCAGTTCATAGTCATTAAATCTCACTGGAGATACACTTCATATAAATTTTTAATTAGAGCTGAAAATATGCAAACATCCCTGGCAATTCATAAAAACTATAGACATTGACTGCACCTACACATGCAGAGCCCTAAAATCACTCAAGGGAGTTCTACGGTTCTACCATCAAATAGATCAAATGATTGTGATGCCAAAGGTCTTGAAGCACTTCCATATTTTAATATTTATGTCAAGTACTACCTGCATTACAGTTAGAGATTGCAACAATATAAAAGCATTCAAATAAACTGTCATCTATTTTTCTATGAAGCTGTCACGTAGCCCGTAGCTTTCCTTCTGTTCAAATTGTACTGTAGTGATCCAAAGTATGCCACAACTACACTTATTTGGTTCTGAATATTATTCTTACTAGCAACAACCAGAATGAATAATACATAATCAGACAAAATGAAATGAATAACTAATCATCTGATGTGGGTTAAGCAGTTATAAATACAGGCCAATATTAGGTGAAATCGCCCATTGGCAACCTCTTGGTAAACACTATCCCTTAATAAATTATACTCTGAATTTGAACTCATCTTAAGGCTAACTGCTTAATTCTATTTGTTAGGATATTTCGACACTTAAAAGTTAGTTAATATCATCTTAATGTCTTTAAATAAAAGCGTGTTGCATTCATATGTATTTGTAGTCATGTAATCCAGTCCATGATATGTTCTAGACATAGAGTGATCTGACAATTCATATTCTCCTCAATACTACTAGCTATTGATCCGTGGCCTAATACTTGATTGGTCCATGATTTCTATCTAAGGAGGATGGAGGGTCATTTGTTGATGATCGATTGTGAGAAACTCTCTTATGTACAAATTTTTCTTTTGCATTAATAAATTGTTTCAAGTGGCCACATTAGCTAGGGCAACAGACTACTTCCCTCTTAGAGGGTTTTAATCGCATAAAACACTGGCATTATGATCTTTGATCTAGTTGTGTGAGTAGTTATTTAATGTGTTTGTTTTATGTGGAAAACATTATTTTGCCGAACACTAATGGGTCTGTGTAAAAATTCCTTGAAATGCAGCAACTGCAAATATTTCTTCTAATTGATAAATTAATTATGCAGTATATTTTGTTAACAGCAAAATAACGAAATATTCACACTGCAATTTCTTCACCATAAAAATTAACTGCGGAAGCACAAATAGGAACTGAGAAATACTAGCACACACACATTAAATGACAGTTAATTTTGGACATACGTCCCTGGAAAAACCCGATGTGGGAAAACCGGCGCAGCAGCTGAGGGTTTATTTTATTATGCAGCAATGAATTCTAAGTACAATCTTTGGAAGCCCAGCTGACTATCCAATCAGCAAGATCTGACAAAAAATATTTGGAGCAAAGGCTCTCTCCCTCCACCAGCAATCCCTGGCCTCTGAAAACTGGTTGTCCAACCCCTGTGCAGGTCATTTCTGCTACTGACGATTTGTGTGGTTGTGCTGGGAAAACTCGCGTGATACTCGCGGCTATACTGGGAAAACCCACACGACCCTAACTACAACCCGTCAGAAAATTCCGCGTGACCATTGCCGTTGTTTTGGGTAGCTTCGCTGTGAACTGGAAATCTTCCTTCGGATCACTGTCTTTGCCCCTCTCACTCTTGCTACTCAATCTCTGACTCAACCTCTCCTGCTAAAACACCTACACTAGAGAATCGAATTGTCTAGATCATTGAGTATCTGCACTAGTGTCTCACTCGTGCATCCTTCTGACTCGAACTTCTCTCCCTTGCTTGATCTCTGCAACAAGGTAGCTCGATCTACCAAGGAACTCACTCTGAGTGCACCATCTATCCATCGACCTCTTCTTATAATCTCCATTTGGGACTCCAACAGCCAAGATTAAGTCTTAACCAATGGCTGAGATTATCTTGAAGTCGATCTGTGTGAGTTTCTAGATAATTCACACCTTTCTCAATTAATTCCTATTAATTGACCACTTTTCCTAAGATAGACTTAGGAAATTTTTTTATTATGGTCAATTAATTTAATTGAGCCATCTCTAGGTGGAATTTCCATAAACAATTTATGGGTGTTGGAGAACTCCTAAGTTTTAGCCTCTCCACAAAGTCTCGAGACTAGAACACCATCTGATACTACAAAAACTAACACTCCCTCTTAGCGAGGAAGGTGTTCTAGTGTTGAACTACTATGACACCTTGTCTCTGCATCTTCCTCTATACATGTTGTTGATGTCTGGCCACTGTGACTGCCTACCACTGCCCACCACCCACTACACAACTCTGATGTTGCAATTGCGTTGTTGTTTGTTGATTTTTGTAGCTTGGGAGGTACTCCAAGCCCTAGGATTCTAGGTTTGGAGGGAAAAGCGCCACAAGAGTCACTTGTGGGCTTGGAACCCAAGTATGGGGTTTTGCACCCAATCGTGTTTGGGGAATTTCCGGGAGCACATTTCTGCATGTGATGGCATGAGACGATAGAGGGAGGAAAGGAGAAACCAACACTTCGAGAATCGTCGAATTCCGAGTTGTAGAGGTGGAGATATAAATTTTTGAAGTTAGATGATGGGTTTGCACATGTGTATGTAGGTCGGCCTAAAGTGTTTTTAGGCTCATGATAGTTGGCAGCCCCTCATTGTGACGTTTTAGGAAGCCCCTCATTTATGCATAAATAGAGGGTGAGATGGAGGACTTACAACATCCATTGGTGCATTAAAACACAAGGAGAAAGCTTGTTGAGGAGGAGGCTTATCTGATCTAGCCGCAGCAAGAGAGATAGACTTGCGTGGCAAAAGGAGGATTGTTTTAGGGCATGTTTCAGGGTGAAGGAGAGCTGAGTCCCCTCACTGGAAGAAGCCGCAACCATAAGACAGTTTTGAGGGCACTTTGGAGGGGTGCAAACCTATGAACAGGCAATCGCAGCCCTACACAGCCTTGTTGTAGGGTGCCGCAGCAAATTACAGGCAGGCTAAGGAGGAGACAAGGGCTAGGGCAGCCAGAACTGAAGCAGCCACCCTCGACCCCTCAAGAAAGGGCAGCCGCACCTCTTGGGAGTGTTTTTGGGCACAAAAACAAGGTTAGTTAAGTACTGTTGTGTACCCTAACCAGGCCTAGTTTGCTACGACCAAACATACCTCAAAACTGTGAGCTAGTACATGCTTGTTGGAGCAGCGTTTGGTGTTTTGTTGGGTCAAGAAGTGACCAATTTGGATCAGTTGTTGTGGCAGCTTGTTGGTGTCGTGTGGAGAACCTTCTATGGTGGCGAAGAGTCCATCCTCGAAACAGAATCGATAGTGTAATTTTGGGTACCATCTAAGTTTCATGAAACGGGGAAACGGAAACAAGTTTCCGAAATGGGTATGGGTAAGAAACGCGACCTCCCCAAATTCTGGAATCGGGGAAATGCAATATATATATATATATATATATAACTCCCCAAATTCTGGAAACGGGGAAATGCGATATATATATATATATATATATATATATATATATATATATATATATATTAGAATTTAGGACATTTAAAAAATGTTATGTGAAATCATAAAACATACATGATAAATTATAAGTTATTACATTCAAAGCATAAACTATTACATCACATTTACTCATGAATGATAACAGAAACATAATGAAAATAGCAATATCGGAATCCAAAACCAGCCTTTATTATATATCAACATCTCAAAATCAACCTTTATTATATATATGAGGTTGCAAGTACAATAAAAACTATGAGGCTGCAAGTACTATAAAGTCAAAAGACTACTATTCATTATCAGAATCCTCATCAAAAATAGCAGTAGAAGCATGCTCAACAGTGCATGGTGTAGCTGCAGAAGATGATTGGGCAGTTCCACTTCTATGCTCCTAGTCCTCAATATTCATGGCAGTAAGAGAGAGCTCCAAATCAAGATTTTCTGGATCCACGTCCCATTCTTTAGAAGGACCATTGCCATATTCTAGATCCCTACGAGATGCAAGGCAAAGGTTGGAATGCACATAAACAAGATCCTCTGCCTTCTATGAGCCCAACCTGTTACGCGTCACAGAATGAATAAAACCATAGGTGCTCCAATTCCTTTCTGCTGATGAAGAGCTTGCCACTTGTGAAAGGATGTGAATGGCAAGGTTTTGCAAATGTACACCATTTGCTCAATGACAAATCCACCACCTAACTAGATTCATGGTGCTTCTCTCCTCCAAAGATGATATATCTAAATAATCATTTATTCCTGCAACAAAACTAGCAAATTCTTCCTTCACCTCCCTGAGTAGATGAGCTGGAAAAATTCTCATAAGGGCTTTTTTCACCCCATTAGCCACCTATATATCCTTATGGGGTGCCTTCCTCTTCCCATTGCTTTGAGCAATAAGCTCCTCATCATAAAATTTGGGGTTCAAGGCATGTGCTAAAGTGTGCAATGGAGTGTTGAAATTGTTCCACCTATCAACAATGATTTTCTTGACTAATTCAACAAAATGATCATCTACAAACAAAAGCTGTGGAGACTCTTGTGAAATGATTTCCATAGTTTTCTCAACCATGGAATCCATGCCATCATATACCTCTCCTAAGAAAGGTTGGTCAGTGTGAGCATTCTGAGGAAGCTCAAATGCAGGGGTTGTGAACATTAGCAAGAAATCTATCTTGCTCCAGCAATCCTCATCAAGGCACAATCTACGCATCGTATATCCCCGCTCTGAATTTGCTTGCCTCCACTCAGCCTAAAGTTGACTCACCACCATAGACACTAATGCTTGCTTAACCTCAACAAGGCAGCGCAACATTATGAAGTTTGAGGCATATCTTGTCTCAACAACTTTTAACAACTCCAATTTGGAGTACTCTCGAAATATTGCTTGACATTGGTGGTGGTTGGTGATGAATTTAACAATCTCCCTTGCTTCCCTTGTGAGTTCCTTTATCTATGGGACTTTATTGTCGATCTCCTCTTAAGATCGGATTCACATTATGGACAATGCAGGGTGTCCAAAAGATGTGGTCATACCTCCCCTCAATAATTAAACCTGCAGCTTTGCATACTGGTGCATTATCCGTGATAACTTGCACCACCCTGTTAGGACCTACTTGTTCAATAGATTTTATAATAACATCAGCAATGAATTGTGCATCTCTTACCTCTCCCAAGCAGTCTTCCGCATTTAAAAACATTGCTCCTTTTGGTGAAGTGGCAACGATATTTATCAATGGTCTATGCCTTGTATTTGTCCATCCATCTGAGATTATGGTAACCCTAGAGCTACTCCAAGAAGAACGAATTGGTGATAAAACATCCTCCACAAGATCCTTCTCATTTTTGAGAAATTGAGTTCTAACTTTCTCATAATTGGGCCCCTTGTACCCTTGAGGAGCTTTGTTAACTGCCCTTATCATATCTTGCCAGTAACGAGAGTGAACAACATTGAATGGGATACCACATGCATAGATGCACCTAGCCACTCTAGAGTCATCTTCTTCTCTTGCTTGCACATTCGCCAATTTAGCAATTCTACTATGTTGAATTGTACTGAATGCCCCTTTGAATGGTGGTTGTTCTGGTTGTTGAGTGGCTCTCCTCTTCCTTGCTTCAGCTACAATCCTTGGCTCAATTTTTGCTAGAGCTTTAGTAGTAGCTTGACTAAGCTCATCATGCCTTCTTTTAATTCCATCCGTCTGATCTTGCTCTCTCTGATACTCCCTCCTCACCACAGGGTTTGATGTTTTTGTGCAACTTGCAATCCCCTATCCTCCTCCATGCAAAAGATGTGCCTTCACTCTTAGGTAAGAGCCCTTGTAAGAATTACTGCAAAGATTACATTGCCATTCCCATGAGCCACCACCTCCACATCTTTGAAGCTTCTGAACATGCCTCCAAAGAGGATAATATTCATCCCTTGGGTTGGACTTGGGGCTTGAACTTGAACCTTGGATGGAAGCCATTGCTGCAAAAAAATAAAAAATGTTTTTCATAATTTTGGTAGCATAAACCCTCAAAAAATAGAAGAAACAATGGGAAAAAAACCAAGAAATTGAATACTTCTTACCCAAATTAATTTTTTGTAGCTAAAGATACCCCAAAATGCCACAAAAGACGAGAAATATGGTTGTAGCTGAGCCAAAAACCAAGAATGTCGTAGCTGGAAACTTTGCACTCCAAATCTGCTTTTGAAATCTATTTCCCTTGCTGCGGAAATCTCCTTTGCTCATTTGTGAAAACGCCCTAGCTTAAGCACTACTCTCTTTCTCGTTTCTCCTTGCTAAAATCGCCCTTCACTAAGTGAAACGACTTGCTCAATTCGTGTGATGAGTGAATGAGGCGAAAGACTTTTTATAAGATGAGATAGCCATCTAGAAACCAATGTGGAAAAAGTCGAAATTGGGATTAAATCGGCAAGGGTCCAAAAGTTGAAAAACTCGATAAAGTCCGGAGTTTTTTGAAAAAGTCGGTAAGACTAAAAAAATACAAAAATATTCATTTTTGGAAAAATCCCAAATTTTTCAAAAAAGAATTAAAAAATTATTAAAGAAACTACCTCACTCAAGATTTTTTGGAAAAAGTCGGCAAAAAGTCGGGACTTCGAGGATAAAATCGGGACTTTTTCTGGGATTAAAAAGTCGGCAAAAAGTCGGCCGATAAAGTCGGCTCACGGAAAAATTCGGGATTTTTTCAAAAAGTCGAGACTTTTTTGCCGATTTTTTCCACACTGCTAGAAACATCTAAAAGACACTTTCCACAATTAAAATAATAATAAAACACACGCAAACCAAAAATAAATAAATAAACAAGTTAAAAGCGACGGAAACGCGATCGTACGGCCTGGAAACGCGTTTTCGGTCGTATTGGGCACGTTTCCCCAACGAGAAACGGCCCAGCACAAACGGAAACGCGTTTCCAGGCCATACGGTACAGCGAAACACATTTTTGTTTCATTTCTGGGTTGAAATGGAGGCTGACCGTTGGACCCACTTTTCCTGCAACATAGGGTACCATTGATCTGGTGGAGGGCAGTGTGTTGGCTACCCAAAGTAGCCCTAGACGAGCTATCTTGAAGTGACGAAGAGGAGCTGAAGGTTGGGTGAAGATTGGTGCCGAAGTGCAACACCTTGATGGACAAAGGTGGTTGCTAGCCTAGCGGTTTGGAGCTTGTGAATTAGGCCTACCCAGAGAGCAAATTAGATCAGCCTGTGTACACTCTACAGAAGTGACTTGCAACAGTGTTAGGTGGCAGCCATCCTGGAGTCTCGATATGTTGTGGCCTTGATGGACTAAGGCACAACTAGTGAGCAGTACAGAAGCAGAGGACCGACAGGACAAGATACGACATCGAGTTTGTCATTGTATCTTGTATACCATAGACTGTTGTATTATTGATATTTTGGTTTAATATAACGAAGATTGATTGTACATTATTGTACAATTTTGTTCAATAATCGTGTATATTTGTGCAAGTGTGATTTACTGTTTTATATTTTCTGCTATGCAAACTAGTTCTGGTTGAGATTCTTGGTTTGGTAGCATCAGTGATTTTAAGACTCTAACCTAGACCCAAGGTCGTGGAAATTCAACATGGTATCAGAGTGTGCCTAAGCTACTTTGGAAGTTAGTGAATCATAGTTGTGTGCAGCGAAGTACAGCGTGAGAGGGAGTTGGTCATATTGTAAGTGGAGGGCTCACTACAATGTTGAAGTTGCAGGCAGGTCTCCATTATGAGGACAGGTTGGAGGGATTGTCCAACTATACTCCTTGGAAGGAAACGATCAAGTTGGTCTTGCAGGTCAACAAGGTCTGGGATTTTGTCAAGAAAGAGATCAAGAAGCCAACTAACCGTAAAGAGTTGGATATATGGGAATATTTGGATACGAAGGCGAGGTTGATCATCCTTGATTGTGTGAAGGATTCCTTAATACCTCATTTGTCCGGGAAGAACAATGCACATGAGATGTGGATGGCTCTTCAGAATTTGTTCTAGAAAAAGAACGAGAACCTGGTACTCTTCTTGGAAGATAAGTTGAAGTCCACCAGGATGATAAAGGGTGGAGTGACTTCGTATCTGACGAGGTTGTCTCAAGTCAGAAATGAGCTTGTTGTCGTCAGTGTCTAAATTTCACATGGAGATATGGTAAGGATTGCCTTGAAAGGGTTCACCAAGGAATGGAAGCCCTTCATCAAAGGAATTGTTGCCAGGGACAAATTGCCAGACTGGAATAGATTGTGGGACGACTTAATTCAGGAAGAGTTGCGAGATGAGGATCTTCATCCATCGAGGAAGGTAGATGAGGATGTGGCAGGGTAAGCCGAAGAAGGACTTGAGTAAAAGTTAAGTTTTTCAACTGTGGCGAGATGGGTCATTTTTCGTCAAGATGTCTGATGAAGAAGGGAGATGATGAGAAGAGGAAAGGAAAGCAAGTGGTCGGTTTTGCCACTTCAACTGAGATAGGTGATCTCTCTAGGAGATTAGAAGAGAACTTTGCTATAATTTCTCATTTCTCGCAGGGTACTATCAAGGAGGATGGATGGTACGTGGACAGTGGTGCGATGAAGCATATGACAGGGTCACAGGAGGTTTTTGACACTCTAGTTGAATGGAACTCGAAGTTGCACATGGTGTTGGGCGACAAGAGTCAGTTGAAGATCCGAGGATCGGATGTTGTGCCATTCAAGATGGAGACATGACGTATGATGTGGGTCCAAGATGCACTGTTTGTACTAGGACTCAGATATAGTGTGATTTCTATCTCGATGATGGAGAAGAAGGGGTTTGAGCTCTTGTTCCAGGATGGGAAGGCAAGACTCAGGCCCAGAGGCTCTAAGTCTAATGGAATTGTACTCGGAGTTAGAGAGCATGGACTCTACAGGTTGACGGACAAGACTGTGGATCGTGGAAAGAAGCAGGTATAGTAGGTGCAGGTTCCAGAAAAGAAAGAGTAGGTGCAGGCTTCAAAGGAGCAGGTACAGGTTCCCGAGAAGAAGGTACAGGTTCCAAAGACTCAGAGGGAGTCGAGTTCTAAAGGGAGCTTGCAAATTCAGAGGGAGACTTTGCAACCCAAGAAGAGCGTGTGGTCAGTGGGGTGCAAGGATGCTTCCACATCTACCCAGAAGGAATCATGGAGGGACTGGAAAGCAATACAAGAAAAGAAGAAGAAGCAGGGTACTTCCAGCAGTGACAGCGACACTTTCCAGAAGGGTGTAGTTCACCATATAGGGATTGTTGCGATTGTGAGCGCCAAGAGTTGGGCAAGTGTTGTGAGCAATGATGATGATGATGAGATACTTCCTAGTCTTGGAAGTACCTCCCTCGCTAAGAGGGAGTCTTGATTTTTGTAGCTTGGGAGGTACTCCAAGTCCTAGGGTTCAGGGTTTGGAGGGCAAAGTGCCACAAGAGTCACTTGTGGGCTTGGAACCAAAGTATGGGGTTTTGCACCCAATCGTGTTTGGGGCATTTTCGGGAGCACATTTCAACATGTGATGGCATGAGACGATAAAGGGCAGAAAGGAGAAACCAACGCTTCGAAAATCGTCGAATTTTGAGTTGTAAAAGTGGAGATATAAATTTTTGAAGTTAGATGATGTGTTTACACATGTATGTAGGTCGGCCAAAAGTGTTTTTAGGCTCATGAAAGTTGGCAGCCCCTCATTTATGTATAAATAGAGGGTGAGATGGAGGACTTATAACATCCATTGGTGCATCAAAACACAAGGAGAAAGCTCATTGATGAGGAGACTTATCTGATTTAGCCACAGCAAGAGAGATAGACTTGCGTGGGAGGAGGAGGATTGTTTTAGGGCCTGTTTCAGTGTGAAAAAGGGTTGAGTCCCCTCGTTGGAAGAAGTCGCAGCCATAGGACATGTTTTAGAGCACTTTGGAGGAGTGCAGATTTATGAACAGGCAATTGCATCCCTACACATCCTTGTTGTAGGGTGTCGCAGCAAATTACAGGCAAGTCGAGGAGGAAACAAGGGCTAGGGCAGCCCAGAACTAAAGCAGCCACCCTTATCTGATCTAGCCGCAGCAAGAGAGATAGACTTGCGTGGGAGGAGGAGGATTGTTTTAGGGCCTGTTTCAGGGTGGAAGAGGGTCGAGTCCCCTCGCTGGAAGAAGTCGCAGCCATAGGACAGTTTTGAGGGCACTTTGGAGGGGTGCAGACCTATGAACAGGCAGTTGCATCCCTACACAGCGTTGTTGTAGGGTGTCGTAGCAAATTACAGGCAGGTCGAGGAGGAGACAAGGGCTAGGGCAGACCAGAACTGAAGCGGCCACCCTTATCTGATCTAGCCACAGCAAGAGAGATAGACTTGCATGGGAGGAGGATTGTTTTAGGGCCTGTTTAAGGGTGAAAGACGGTCGAGTACCCTCACTGGAAGAAGCCGCAGCCAAAGGAGAGTTTTGAAGTTGGATGATGTGTTTGCACATGTGTATGTAGGTCGGCCAAAAGTGTTCTAGGCTCATGACAGTTAGCAGCCCCTCATTGTGACGTTTTAGGAAGCCCCTCATTTATGTATAAATAGAGGGTGAGATGGAGGACTTATAGCATCCATAGGTGCATCAAAACACAAGGAGAAAGCTTGTTGAGGAGGAGACTTATCTAATCTAGCCGCAGCAAATTACAGGCAAGTCGAGGAGGGGACAAGGGCTAGGGCAGCCCAGAACTGAAGCGGCCACCCTTATCTGATCTAGCCGCAGCAAGAGAGATAGACTTGCGTGGGAGGAGGATTGTTTTAGGGTCTGTTTCAGGATGAAAGAGGGCTGAGTGCCCTCACTGGAAGAAGCTGCAGCCATAGGAAAGTTTTGAAGTTAGATGATGTGTTTGCAAATGTGTATGTAGGTAGGCCAAAAGTGTTTTTAGGCTCATGACAGTTGGCAGCCCCTCATTGTGACGTTTTAGGAAGCCCCTCATTGTGACGTTTTAGGAAGCCCCTCATTTATGTATAAATAGAGGGTAAGATGGGGGACTTACAGCATCCATTGGTGCCTCAAAACATTAGGAGAAAGCTCGTTGAGGAGGAGACTTATCTGATCTAGCTGCAGCAAGAGAGATAGACTTGCGTGGGAGGAGGAGGATTGTTTTAGGGCCTGTTTTAGGGTGAGAGAGGGTTGAGTCCCCTCGCTGGAAGAAGTCGCAACCATAGGACATTTTTTAGGGCACTTTGGAGGGGTGCAGACTTATGAACAGGCAGTTGCATCCCTACACAACCTTGTTGTAGGGTGTCGCAGCAAATTACATGCAGGTCGAGGAGGAGACAAGGGCTAGAGCAGCCCAGAACTGAAGCAGCCACCCTTATTTGATCCAGCCGCAGCAAGAGAGATAGACTTGCGTGGGAGGAGGAGGATTGTTTTAGGGCATGTTTCAGGGTGAAAGAGGGTCGTGTCCCCTCGCTGGAAGAAGTCGCAGCCATAGGACAATTTTGAGGGCACTTTGGAGGGGTGCAGACCTATGAATAGGCAGTTACACAGCCTTGTTGTAGGGTGCCGCAGCAAATTACAGGCAGGTCGAGGAGGAAACAAGGGCTAGGGCAACCCAGAACTGAAGCGGCCACCCTTATCTTATCTAGCCGCAGCAAGAGAGATAGACTTGCGTGGGAGGAGGAGGATTGTTTTAGGGCCTGATTCAAGGTGAAAGAGGGCCGAGTACCCTCACTGGAAGAAACCGCAGCCATAGGAGAGTTTTGAGGGCACTTTGGAGGGGTGCAGACCTATGAACAGGCAGTTGCATCCCTACACAGCCTTGTTGTAGGGTACCACAGCAAATTACAGGTTACAAGGGCTAGGGCAGCCCAGAACTGAAGCGACCACCCTCGACCGCTCAAGGAAGGGCATCCGCACCTATTGTGAGTGTTTTTAGTCACAAAAAGAAGGTTGGTTAAGGATTGTTGTGTGCCCTAACCAGGCCTAGTTTGTTGCGACCAAACATACCTCAACACTGTGAGCTAGTACATGCTTTTTGGAGTAGCGTTTGGCGTTTTGTTGGGTCAAGAAGTGACTAGTTTGGATCAGTTGTCGTTGCAGCTTATTGGTGCCGTGTGGAGGACCTTCCATGGTGGTGAAGAGTCCATCCTAGGAGCAGAATCGACAGTGTAGTATTGGGTACCATTGATCTAGGGGCAGTGTGTTGGCTACCCAAAGTAGCCCTAGACGAGCTATCTTGAAGTGACGAAGAGGAGTTGAAGGTTGGGTGAAGTTTGGTGTCGAAGTGCAGCACCTTGATGGACAAAGGTGGTTGCTAGCCTGGCAGTTTAGCGCTCGGGAATTAGGCCTACCCAGAGAGCGGATTGGATCAGTCTGTGTACACTCTACAGAAGTGACTTGTAGCAGTGTTAGTTGGCAGCCCTCCTGGAGTCTCGAGGTGTTGTGGCCTTGATGGACTAAGGCACAACTAGTGAGCAGTACAGAAGCAAAGGACAAGCAGGACGAGATACTACATCGAGTTTGTCATTGTATCCTGTATACCATAGATTGTTGTATTATTCAAATTTTGGTTTAATATAACGAAGATTGGTGATTGTACATTATTGTACAATTTTGTTTAAAACTGTGTATATTTGTGCACGTGTGATTTACTGCTTTATATTTTCCGCTGTGCAAAGTAGTTATGGTTGAGATTCTTGGTTTGGTAGCGTCAATGATTTTAAGACTCTGACCTAGACCCAAGGTCGTGGAAATTCAACATTGTTGGCACTGCAATATTGCTGCCAACTCTAAATTTGCACTACAACTCCCTCTCAAATGTTGTTGTTGCTACAACAACTACTGCAACTGAGAAGCATCTGAAACATTGCATCAATTGTCTCTCTGTGTTGCATCTATCTCCTAAGCATCTGACTGATACTAGCCTTTTCATTGTCCACTAAGGAATTTGCGTTGTAGCTGACTCTACAACTGAGCCTCCTGCTCTGCACTCCTCAGCATGTAACTGCCACTAGTTTGCAACTGTCACTCTGGAATCTGGCTGCATCAACTGACATTGAGCCTCCTGCTACTAAAACTTGTGGGCCCCTGTAGCAAGGGTAATGATCCATGAGGAAACACCATCAGATGCTTGCCTCACAAGATCCTGCGCAAATCTTTGTGCAACTCTGGGACTAAAGCTCCATATCGCCCCACCCAACTCCTAGAGGTATAGCTATAAATATGGCAAAATATTCCTCCAACCTGGAGGATAACTTGTCTATCTCTGTGGATGTTGTCGCCCGATCCTGCTTGTCCTTCTTCCTTTGAGGACACTAAGTACTGTGATGGCCAAACTCGCCACACCTGAAGAACTTGAACTTAGATAGATCCTCCTTCTTCTTCGTATCTTCCTGCGAGCCTTGTCCTTGACTGGGACCTTTTGTTTTCCCCTTTGATGCAAGGGCCACATTATCTTCCTCCTTCACACCTTTTGATCCCTTGTTGTTGTTGTCATTGATGGAGCTCTTTACTAGAGATCACCTCATCTCCTCCTATTGTAGGTCTGACCACATTTGATCCCACCCTGGTAATGTATCTCTTCCATGCCTTGGACGAAGATTTCCCATTCCTCGAAGACACTGTTTAGGGCCAAACGCACAAGCTCCGTAATTTGAGGCGCTTTTCCTACAGCTACAAGTTGATCCCGGATATCTTGAATCCTGGTGAGAAAGGGATCTATGCCTTCAACCTTTTGCATCCTAGTACTTTGCAGCTTCTTCAAAAACATCTTGCACTGCTCGAAAGGCTTCTGATATAACCCTACGAGAGCATCCCACATCTCCTTGGTTGTATTCTTACCAGATATGTGTGAGACTATATGGTCCCAGACTCCATCCAAGATCATTCACTTCGCTTTGGCCATCTCTTTCCTAAAAGTCGCTAATTGTTGTTGGTCTATAGGTTCTGCCACAACATTATCTACATAGGTCTTCAAACCCTAGTCATCTAGGAGAAAGGACATTCTGGCCTTCCTGATGATATAGATGCAAGCATCATCTAGTATGTCCTAATCTCTAAGCCCAACTGTGGCCATTTCTGCAAAAACTCGAATTGGGATGGAAATATCCCTCTTTCACTTGCTCGACTACTAGCTCTACTATTCGCACCCCCTTCTGGAGTGAGAAACACTGCCTACTGCAACTGGAAATATTGGATTTCTGAAGCTAGAAACCCTTTGAGAGAAATTCCCTCTATGTGTGCACTTTGTCTTCCATTTGGCACTAAATTTGTTCTCGCAAACTGTTGCAAACCCTCTGTGCCCATACAAGAAAATCTGCTTTGCGAAAATTTTTGTTGTTGCTCCCTCTACCTGTTGGAATCGTTTTTTTGGGCAAATCAAATTTTTCTTCCACTACAACTGGAAAATCAAACCCTTACCCAGCAATGCACACTGCCTAGCTAGGCACTGCGCTGCTTCCCCCTTTGAACAACGAATTTTCTCTCTTCTGCCTTTGAGCTTCCTATCCGTCAAATATGCTTTGATACCATGTGAAAATTCCTTGAAATGCAGCAACTGGAAATATTTCTTCTAACTAATAAATTACTTATGCGGTTTATTTTGTGAACAACAAAATAACGAAATATTCACACTGCAATTTCTTCACCATAAAACGTCCCCAGAAAAACCCAATGTGGGAAAACTGGTGCAGCAGTTGAGGGTTTATTTTAATATGTAGCAGTGAATTATGAGTACAATCTTTGGAAGCTCAGCTGGCTATTCAATCAGCAAGATTTGACGTAAAATATTTGGAGAGAAGGTTCTTTCCCTCGACAAGCAAACCCCGGCCTCTGAAAACTAACCGTCCAACCCATGCGCAGGTCGTTTCTACTTATAACGATCCGTGCAGCTGTGCTAGGAAAACCTACGTGATACTCATGGTTGTACTAAGAAAACCCATGCGACCCTAACTGCGACCCGTCAAAAAAATTTGCGCGACCCTTGCGGTTGCTTTGGGCTAGCTTCACTGTTGAATACTTCAATCACTTGTTGTTGCCTCTCCGGAACTAGAAATCTTCCTTTGAATCACTATCTCTTCCCCTCGGACACTTGCTACTCGATCTTTTACTCAATCTCTCTTGCTGAAACACCTGCACTGGAGAACTAAATTGTCTAGTGTTGAGAAATCTAGGACATTTGCATTAGGTGATTTCTCTTAATTAGAGACTGCTTGTGAATGCTTTTTACTTCTTTATTAGGATCTTTTCTCCATAGCTTATTAGTGTTTTCTTCATCAAACAGTAACCAATACATAAACATAAGTAGACAAGAGACACAACATGTAGGCTAGAAGCCAAGGCCAAAACCTCTCACTCTTTGAGAGGAAAACCTACATCAATTCTTCTTATAGAGATTCCAATTGACGAATACCAAGACCATGACCCTTGACCTATTTAGCCACTCCAAGACCAAGACACCATTCTCTTTGACAGTCCTCTTCTTGAGTCCTCTTCCACCGATATCTTCACCATTGCCTTGACATCGAGATCTTCTCCATGCTTTAACACTAAGATCTTCTCTACTGATTTAACACCGAGCTCTTTCCTTTTAGCAGCACTGAGATTCTTTTGGCACCTAATTCTTCTAGCAGCGATAGCACCTAGCTGTGGTCCAAAACTTCTCCACGCTATCACTATGGTGTATACTAAAGAGGGATCTGAATTCCCTTTCACATAACTGTAGCCTTCACTGAGTTTGTACACTATACTGAGATAGCTTTTGAATTATCATCCATCACCATGACACCGAGTTCCATAACTCAACTTGACCCAAGACTTGATATACTGTAACATAATGTAGCATCGTACCTGAAATCGGATCTGTGATGAGGACCGAACCATACATAAGTAATCTGAACTGTATCTTTGTTATCTAACCCGAGAATCTCAAAGAAACCCGAATCTTCTCACTGTGGAAATGCAAAAACCTTAACCTCCTTTATATAGTAATTCGTCCATCAATATTAGCCGACATGAGCAAGTGAACCGATGTGTCTTATTTATGTGAGCCAACATGAAGATCTTCTCATACTGTTTAGGACGCTGACTTTCAAGAGGATTGTGCTTGTCTTTGGAGGGCTAATAAGACTTTTACATTGACTCATATACAATGACATAGGCTCAAGAAGAGCTCTTCATACATGAGATTAATTCCTTGACTCTAAATGAAAAATCCTAATGCTCTCAAATGAGAGCCATCTATAATAAAATCACTTGCTCATGAAACCCATGAAGCAATGAAGCAAGGCTTCCAAAAATACTTTTATTACATCATTTATACAAGTCACAATTACATGTCATTATGAAGATTGAACATAGTTACTTTTCAACATCTAGATCACTGAGTATCTGCAATAGTGTCTCACTCGTGTGTCCTTCTGACTCGAACTTCTCTCCCTTGCTTGATCTCTGTAATTGGGTAGCTCAATCTGCCAAGGAACTCGAACATTGAATGTGTTCTCCATCTACTCATCGACCTCTTCTTATAATTCCCAGTTGGAACTCCAATGGCCAAGATTAAATCTTAATCAATGGTTGAGATTATCTCTAAGTTGATCCTTGTGAGTTTATAGATAATTCACACTTTTCTCAATTAATTCCTATTAATTAACCACTTTTCCTAAGTTAGACTTAAGAAAATTTTCAATTATGGTCAATTAATTTAATTGAGCCATCCATCTCTAGGTGGAATTTCCAAAAACAATTTATAGGTTTTGGAGAACTCCTGAGTTTTAGCCTCTCCACAAAGTATCGAGACTAGAACACCATCCTATGCTACATAAACTAACACCCTGTTCACACTCCACTACAATTCAAAATTGGCTTCAAGTGAATAAGTACTACTGTTACAAAATCCAAACCACTTAAGCATTCTATATCAATAAAATTTGAACAATCATAAATTGCTTTAAGCAATCTCTTATAGCACACTCAACTCACCAAAAAATTGCCAAATACTCACTCCACACAAAATGTGTCATATATATATATATATATATAAACCAACTTTTGTCTGCAAAATTTTGAAAACTAATTGTTGCCTCAAAATCTAGCAGGTTTTGTGAGTGGAGCTTACAAGACATGAGCTAGACCAAGGGACAACAATATGAGGTATGACCCAATGTCACCACAGCCACCACCTCCTACTCTTTTCTGGACTTTCACCACTAGGAAGGCTTTCCTAAGTTAGGCCACCTAAAGGATCTATCAAGTAGAAGGGATAAGGTGACAAAATAGGCTTAAGGAGGCCAGCTCCACTTAAAAACGAGGCTTAGATAGCACAAAAAAGCAATTCAAATCATCCAAAAGGCCTAATTATGGCACAGGGTGACCTAGGGCTTAACAAGGTAAGATGGCTTGCCTAGGATCACCAGGCCAAGAAAATCCTTCCGACAAATGTGTACCTTCAATTTATGGAACAAGGAGCCTTCAATAAACCCCAAGTTGAAGCCTAATGCAAACTACGACTTTTCTAGGGAAAAATTACCTAGAGCGAGGGACGTTTGCCCTAAAATTGAGAAATTATCCATGGGAATGACATCATTTTGAGGAAAATATCTCACCTCCATGTGTTGAACCACTCTACCAAGGAACGCTTCAAACCCTAGTTGAGAAATGTTCCTAGTTGTAGATAGTGGCTTAACTTAAGGGGCCGAAAATCGGGTTTTAGGAAAGAGAAGTGAGATTTAAGATGACTTTCAAGGTGAACAACCATGTAACAAAAGGCCAATTCCTTGACCTTAGGTGATGGAGTTGTTACCCACCAAAATGGGTAATCCTATAGGAGAAAACTTTCTCCTATTCTTGGCAGTCCGTTAATCAGTCATATAGTCAGCAACCCCTGACAGCCACCACTAGATGATAATATTCCATTATATCTCTTCCACTTGCATCAGCCATATGCTCCTCACCCATCTAGCATGAGCACATGGACGATGGTGGGCTTCCACTCAAAAGGTACTTTGATCAATTTGCAATCGGGTGTTTATGTTTGTTTGTTTTTGGAAATTTGATATTGATTATGGGGTGATCTAGAAGAAGGATGGGCTTTGACCATGATCTTGCTCTATCACCTTAAATGGGGGGTTAATCTTCAATCTTAGTCTAGTGGGACCTCCCCTAATGGCCCAACGGGTATAGGAGGGACACTACTTGGGAAGCCTTGATTGAGATAGTGTAGTTCCATCTATCCCTATGCCATACTTTAACACTTTCTACCATACATTACAAACCCTTATCTCACCTCCATTCTCTGGGTTCAACTTGTCGGGAGTACTTTGGGATTTGGCGCTTGTTGCCACACAATCTAGCAGGGCCCTAGGAGGGGAACCCAAGGGACAACTACCAAACCGAATGACAACAATGGGAAAAAGACCCACTGTCACCTCAGTCAGTGTCCCCTGCTCTTTACAAACTTTCATTCATGGGAGGGGTCTCCGTAAGAGGAAATCACTCAAAATGGATATGCTAATGATTAGTATGGAGTGATTTCACAAGGCCCATTCAAGGAGAGACTCAATTGGGGCTCAATGCTTCAAAGAAGCTAATGGCTCTCCAAGAAAGACTTAGGGGGAAAATCTAGACTTATGGTTTGAGATAGTCGATGATGAAGAGTAAACCTAAGGTCAAGACTTCCGAGATGAGATAGGACCTCCCAAAAAGCTTTGTAAGATGATTTGACACCTTAAATAGGATTTCGTTATCCTTGAGAGACCTAATTTAGGGCTTACATTAGACCTAGGCTTTTTAGGATATACGTGAAATTCCTCCAAAGTATTCACTAGGTCAAGCTAAGACAGAGGAAAGGGTATCTTAGGGTTTATTCCACTGAATACTAAGTTCATATGACCCTAAAGTTAGCTACCAATCCAAGCGATTCAAGCTAGGTTTCCCTTCTAGGGCACACCTAAGGCATCAAAATTTGTGGAGAATCCAACGTGGGAACTCAACCAAATTTTGAGATCCTCTAGAAAAAACACTAAGGAAGAGTCTTATCCAAACAGTTTCTCAAAATTCTTTCTCTAATGAAATTCACAGGATGCCCTGGCTAGCCATCTAAAGGAGAGGGGCTGAAAATTTAGAAAGAAAAGAAAGAGAAATGAAAGGGTGATCACCAATGTTTATGGACCAGTGCCTTTTCCCTTGGCTATGGAGTCTATGATGATTCAAAATTTGCCAAATTTGTCTTCAAGGAGGCTAAAAAGTGATGCCCTAGCAACCACTCTTTAACAATTACCTACTCAAAATCTATGGTTCTTCATGGAAGAATAACAAAATCCCATCCACTAGGAACATTCAACTATTGTTAATGAATGAGTAACACGTGCAATTTACAACCAAATAATCCTTTACAATGATTTTCAATAAATTAGGATGCAAGAGAATTAGCTAGTTACAATAATTCCACACATTAGACATTATTCAAAAGAAATTTTCAACAAAATAACACTTACGAAATGAGAAGAGATATATCCAACCATAAAAAACAAGAAGCTCCAAGAGAGATCAAAAAATTAGCTTCCAAAGTTATCGAAATGCATCAAAAAGCCTCCAATTCATCCAAGAAAAGAAGTGCAAAATTCTTTTTACAAGAGAATTCCAAGTGATAATGATGCTCTCTCACAATGAGGGCTAGTTTTATTTATATGAGACCTTTAAGAGGTGGAATTTCTATTCTAAGCCCTTAACAGTATTTTAATGTGCAAAATAATAAGGGCTTGGTGACAAGCCCACCAACTAGCTTCATAATTATGAATAAACCATCCAATAGTAAACTGAAAATGATGACGTCATGATGAGATGAGGCCATTGGAAGGCCGAGTTGAGTCCTCCAAGTGCCAAGATGAAGAAGAGGACTCCATGAATGATGCATAAGGGGAGGTACCCTTAATGTCCATGTAAGTCATCATGTGGTGCTCCAAAGTGGCTCTAGGGCACAAATACTAGTCTCATGGGTCTCCTCGTGGAATATAAGCTTGTAGATTGCTCCAAATGAGAGCATTGACGATTGTGCTTGGCATGCCATGTCTTAAGGATGAGACAAACCTCCTTTGGACCTTGGATCAGCTGCCAAATCATGTGTACACTACTAAGCCAGTTGGGGGCAATGTTGGTCCAAGTGCATCATCTCGTGAATAATGTAGGGCAATGAACAAGTTGTTGAAGGTGCTGAAGATGCCCATGAGATGAGAGAATGTTTTATCACATGACAAAGTCCCACGGCTCTCAATGCATCCCCTACAAGTGTCAATATGATCTTCTGGTGGGCTTGGGCCCCGTTAAGTTGCTCAATCCATGATGAAACCACCTACCAATTACGTATAAGATCCAATGTGTCTCCTCACCATCAAGTACAATAAGTCATTAGTGCATCTAAGTGAACCAAGCTTATTAGTCAAAGGCACAAATGAGACTTCATAGTGGGCTTCCCCTTTGAGCATGTAATAGTGTTACCTGCCTAGGTAGGATTGGCTAATAAACAACCCTATTAGGTGTTCCCAACCACTAAAGGGAAAGACAAGTCCTAGGTACATCCTTCAAGTGATAGGGGTCATGTGGGTGATGATGAGGTGGATTGGGACGCATGGGTCTCAAGGCCAAATGCCATGGGTCAAAGGGTGGTAATGATGAGGGATGCCCACATATTTGTGTGTATAGATGTAGGAGGGAGCAATCGTGGTACATGAGTTACCCCAACATTTGTTTTTCCACCCTTCCTCATTTGCATTTTGCCTTTATTTTATTTTTTATTTTATTATACTACTCGGGGCTCTAGGAGATGAGAGCATGTTGTGTATGATATAAGCAATGATTACCTCGTTATGGTGGGGCAGTTCATCGCCCACCGGGGGTTGGGACATGCATGGGTTCCTTAATGATTGGGGAGCACTCAAGGGGGGGGTGTCTAGGAACCAGGGTGATGACCATAATGAAGGGGTAGAGCTCATGTTTTGCTTTTGCCCACGTACTAATATATTGTCTCGGCCATCTTTTGCATTTTGTGATATTATTTTCTTTTGTATGTGCCCATGATATGCTTTTAAATTTATTTTTTTGCCGCATCAACCTTCGGGGCAACATTCCAGGCCTGACCCAGACATGTGGATAAGGGGAGGGGGAGTACCAAAACCTTGTGGACCCAATGGTCATGTGAACCCAGAGAGGAAGATGATGAAATAGGGCATGTAATGTGCAGAGGGGAGTGAAAAACATGAAATGGAAAAACAGGACCGCACTACCAAAATCAGGGTTTGCCTAGTAGTGCCCATCTTGAAGCTATAAGCCAGTACGGGAGATCCCACGGGACTAGGGTTGAAGATTAACACCCCATTAAAGGTGAGGGAACAAAACTATAGTCAAAAGCCTTCCTCCTTCCAAGTCACCCAATAATCCATACCCAATGTGCCCCATGAAAAACAAGCATAAGCACCTGATTTCACAATGAAAAACATACCTTTGGGATCGAATAGCCCACCTTCAAACATACACCCTCGACAAATGGGCAAGGGGACATACGACCGACTCAGGGAGCATTGATCAACTAGCATAATATATCTACTACACTACTGGCTCTCAGGGGTTGTTGGCCACCGGCTGAAGACAAATCTAGGAGAAAAATATTCTCCTATGGGTCACCCAACGGTGGTGGGTCACAACGCCCATATGTCCACATACTTAGGTAGGGCTTGGAAACTTTGCCCTATGAGGTTGATGCTACTAAAAGAAACCGAAAGAGCATATAATGGTTGCAAAAAAATGAAAGGAAAGAATATCAAACATGCAAAAGATGGCTAAAGACATACACATTAGCACGTGGGAAAAATCCTAGCATGAGCTCTACTTCACTCATTATGGCCATCATCTGGTTCTTGAGCATTCATTGGTCCATTACATTCAAAGACGGAACCCTTGCATGTCCCAACCCCAATGAGCGATAAACTAACTAATCATTAAGGGGTAATACAACTGCAACATCATTCAAAGGAAGCTCTAACCCTTGAGCTACGAGCAGTAATACAAGGAAAAATCAAGAAAAAGAGAAAGGCACACAAGGGAAGTGGAAAAAAAAGGTCACGCTGGTAACTCATGCATCCACGATTGCTCCCTCCTCACATCTATACACTCAGGAATGTGGATACCTCCATCACCTGTTGTGAAACCAGCTCCAAAAAGAGAAGAAAAGAGATATCAACGCCTTAGAAATAAGCCACTTCAAGGGGGCAACCTCCAATACATTACATAAATGAACAATTCTTGGATGATTCAAATTACAAAACCTCCTTTCTATATATAGGATTCCATGGGACCAGAATGTAATCCTAGTGGGGCCACAATGTAGTCCTAGCCGACCCAACAATAATAATTCAAGGGCACAATAATAACAATATGGGGGTTACAAGGATACAATAATAACAATAAGGGGGTTACACTAACAATAATAAGGGACTATACTAGTAATATAGGGACCTAACATGCCCCTCTCCTTCAAAAAAGTGTTGTCCTCAACGCTTGAGTAGCTCTGGGTGCTTTTGTATAAAATTCTCATCCTCCCATGTAGAATCTTCGGTGGGTAAGTTCTTCCACTTGATGAGATACTCTGAAATTGATCAATTCCGTAGCTGTCGAGTTCTTGTTTCCATGACCGCTTCAGGTTCCAATATGATTTTTCCTTCCTCATCAAGTTCTGGCAATATTGTTTGAACTGGAAGATTTTCACCTATAGCCTTTTTTAAGCATGAAACATGGAAAACTGGATGTACTCGCGAAGAAGCAGGAAGCTCCAATTTGTATGCCATAGAACCAATCTTTTGCAACACCTTGTAAGGACCATAGTACTTTGGTGATAATTTATTATCCGTCTTAGCTTACTTGAGGGACATTTGTTTGTATAGTTGTAGCCGTAAAAATACCCAATCTCCTACATCAAAACTTCTCTCACTCCGATGTTGATCTGCCTGTTATTTCATTCGATTTTGTGCCAAATTTAGGTTATCCTTTAAGAGTTGGATAACTTCTTGTTGATGGTCGATGTGATATTCCACTTCTTGAACCTTACAATTTTCTCTTAAATAAGATGTGATGGATGGTGGATGATATCCATAAAGTGCCATAAATGGGGTCATTTTTGATGCTGTATGGAAGGAAGTGTTATACCACCATTCAGTGAGGGGTAACCACTTGACCCATTGTGTTTTCTTATCACATACAAAACAACGAAGATATCCTTCCAAACATTTATTCACTATCTCGGTTTGACCATCAGATTGAGGATGATAAGATGAGATATGAGCTAGTTGAGTAGCCAAACAAGAAAATAATTTTGTCCAAAAATTTCCATTAAAAATGGGATCTCTATCACTTACAATAATATTTGGGTTTCCATGTAGCTTTTGAATTATTTACATAAATGCAATAGAAATTGTACTTGCTTTAAATGGATGAGATAATGCACAAAAGTGTGCATACTTGGTAAGTCTATCAACTACCACCATGATGACACTCTTTCCTTCAGACTTAGGTACACCTGTGATAAAATCCATTGAAATCTCCTCCCACCGTTGACTTGGAATGGAAAAAGGTTGTAGAAGACCCAAGGTCTTAATTGCCTCAACTTTATTCTACTGGTAAACCAAACATTCCACCACAAAATTTTGAATATCAGATTTAAGGCCATCCCAAAAAAATTCTTTCTTCACCCTTTGGTAAGTTTTTAAAAATCCTGAGTGTCCTCTTAAAGGAGAAGTGTGCAATTCAAAAAGAATCTTTTGTTTTAGTTGGGAATTCTTACAAAGATATAAGCGCTATTTGTACCATAAGAAATCATTTTTCCAACTAAATGTATCAAATATACTAGGATCTTGCTGCAACTTTTGAATGAGTGTCCACACGTCTTCGTCCTTCTTCCATTCATATCTTGCTTCAGTTATCCAATCTGGTTGGATAATAGAAATGGCACAAAGCAATGCTTCCACCTCTTCATTCTTTCTTGAGAGTGCATCTGCAACAACATTTAGCTTCCCTTTTGTAGATTATTTCAAAGTCATAACCCAACATCTTTGTGACCCATTTTTGCTGCTCTTCTGAAGATAGTCTTTGTTCCAAAAAGTGTTTAAGACTATCATGATACTTGAAGTGTCTTCCCATTAGGTAAGTTCCCCATTTCTTTAGTGCATACAGTATTGCTAACATTAGCTTCTCATAAATATGTTTCTATAAATACTTTCCTTTGATTGGACAACTTTCAAAAGCAATGGGTCTTCCTTCTTGCATTAAACGGCACCAATTCCATTTCACGAAGACATCACATTCCACAATAATGTTTTTTGTGAAGTCTTTCGTAGCTAAGATTGGTGCTAGGAAAATTTCCTCTTTAAGATGTTCAAAGGCCTTAGTTGCTTCAAGATTCCATGAAAATTCATCTTTATTCGATAATGTTGTTAGAGGTGCTGCTATTCTCCCATAATTATTAACAAACTTGGAATAATACCTTGTTAACTTGAGAAATCCTCGCAACTACTTTATGTTTGTGGGAAATTTCCATTCCTTAATAGCTTTAATTTTTTTAGGGTCTACCTTAACACCCCTTGTGAGATAAAATATGACCCATATATTCCACCTCTTGTACTCCAAAGAAACATTTCGATGTTTTTGCATATAATTGTTTCTCCTCCAATAGTTTGAGCACCTTGTCAACATGTTGAACATGATCCTTCCAAGACCTGTTGTAGATTAGTATATCGTCAAAAAATACTAGCACAAATTTTCTAAGAAAGGGTTTGAAAATTGAATTCATCAACCCTTGAAATGTAGAAGGTGCATTGGTAAGGCCAAAGGTATGACCAAAAATTCATAATGACACTCATGAGTTCGGAATTTTGTTTTTAGAATATCTTTAGTCTTCATTCTAATTTGATGATATCCTGAACGAAGATCCAACTTAGTAAAATAAATTGCTCCATGTAATTCATCAATAATTCATCAATCACAGGAATGGGAAATTTATCTTTAATAGTGAGCTTATTGAGCCCCCTATAATCTGGACACATGCGCCATGATCCATCCTTCTTGTGTATCAATACTACAGGAGCAGAGAAAGAACTTTGACTAGGTTGAATTATACTTGCCTCTAACATTTCTGCAATCATACGTTCAATTTCGCTCTTTTGGACATAAGGATATCTATAAGGCCTGATGTTTGGAGGAGCACTTCCTGGAATCAAATGAATAGAATGATCATGATCACGAATAGGTGGGATTCCTTTGGGAGTTTCAAACACCTTGGAATGATTGTCCAAGACTTTTTGGAATCTAGTAGTATAGTGTGCAATTATGCCTCGTTGTTCTTTCTTTAGAAGTTTTGTCATGACATTAGAGCTTATTATCTTTCTGACTTCCCTGCGACCGTAATTAAACTTCCTTTCCTTCGAAAAAAATTTCAGAAAAATTCTTGAAAATTAAAGAAAACTCTGGAATCCCCAAAGATTGTAACCATTGTACTCCTAGTACAGCATCGGCACCTCCCATAGAAATGGAAAGCATTGAACTATTCAACACACATATTCCCCCATGGTTAGCTTGATATTATGGCATTTCCCGAGCAATTTATAGTTCCTCCATTTACAACCATCACTTGACATTCTGGTGCTGGGTATAGGAAACAATTCAATTCCTTGGCTACCTTACAATGAATAAAATTATGAGTACTACCTAAATCAATCAACATTATTACCTTTTTCTTCTTGATATGTACTTCTATCTTGAGAGTTTGAGGATTGGTAATTCCTGCCAATGCATTACACAATATGGTCGGACTCATTTATTTCTCTTCTTGGGTTGGTTTCTGGTGTATATCCTATTCTTTTTCATTTTCTTCTTCCTCTTCACAATCTATGTAAAATAATTTCTTCTTAGCACACTTATGACCTTTAGTGTATTTGCTATCACAACTGTAGCAAAGCCCTTTCGCTCTTTTTTCTTCCAATTGTTGTGGTGTCAACCTTGTAGGTTGTGGAAATCTAGGAGTAGCAACACTTCCCTCTTTATAGAAGTGAGTGGTAGGCTTTCTTGTCGCCATAATTTTACATTCAATTTTTCTTACCAACCTGAATGCCTTTTCCAATGAATCAGGTTCCCAAACACGAACTTCATGTTGGATGTTATCCTCTAAAGTCCCTATGAAGACATCAATCCCGTGTTCCTCTAGAATATCAATTACCCTTATATTCAATTTTTGGAAGTCATCAATGTGCTCCGCCACTAAACCCTTTTGTTTGAGATTTATCAGTTGGATAAAGAAGGTGTTTCTTTTTTTATCCTCATAATTTGCTATTATTTCCTCCATAAAAATTGACCAAGTGACAATTTTTTTACGGGAGCAAAGCCATCGATACCATACAAATGTATTTTGTTCTAAATGTAAAGTTGCAATGCATACCTTTTGTGTGTTTTGCACATTATGGAGATCAAAATATTGCTCCATCTGTAGTATCCATGTTACATGATCCTTTCCATCAAACTTCCTCGTATCCATTTTTGGAATATGGTGGTTCTTCCCGCCAACATTATAGTTTATGAAATCATGATTAACATTTATTTTGTTCTCATCATGAGTTTCCTCTACTATATTTTCATCATTAGGAAACATTTGTTGTATCAGCTTTTTCAAACCTTCCATGTCTGCTTTTAGATCATTCTTCATGTTTTCCATTTTTTCATCGATCTTAGCTTCCATGTCATCCATCTTTGATTCCATGCCAGCTTCCATGCCATCCATCTTAGCTTCCAAACCATTCATCTTAGCCTCCGCCTTTCTTCAAACCATCCATCTTAGTTTCCACGCCTTTCTTCAAAACTTCCATTTCATTTTTTGTTGTTCTTTGCGAGACGAAAATTTGTTGCACTTGCTCTTGTAATTTTGATATGTCATGTGTTACCATTCTTCGTCTTCATGAGTCATAGTAGAACCTTCTAAAGGCTTAATGGGTGTTGAATTATTTTTAGGGGCCATTTTAGAATCCAATACTGATATTTATTCTACAATATGCCCTTGGAATTAATTCAACTTGATTCTTCAAACAAGACTTATGTAATTCGGGAAAAAAAAAAAATACACACCTTTTACTTGCTTTTGGGGAGCTCGATATTGAAATTGAATTATCTCTATAATTTTAGATCTTCAATATCTAAAATTTAGCCCTGTAGTAGCCCTTTTAAGCTTCTTTCAAATGCCACGGTCTGATCTGATTTGGATTCTTTAAGACACAGTTATGTCCAATCTCCCACAATATTGGGCCCTAATTTGATCGGTAAGCCGAACTGCGACTTGCCCGTCATCTTTGTTTCCTCCTTTGGCTCTAAAATTGATAGACGAATACTACGGTTGTGTGTGACCACTTTTCACGGCCATTCCAATCCGATGCTCAGAGAGAGAGCTATGAAGATTTTCCCACGATCACCTCTTTGAGATGAAATTCAGAAGCCTCAAAAAGCCCTAACTTCCACAGATCATATCTCCGAAAATATTGCGAACCAATATCTAAAATTTTTTGATGATATTCCTCAGGATTGTGGCTTCGCACTCTAAAAATTTCAGCTTCTGAACCTTCGTAGAAAAAAAGTTATTATGAAAATATCACGATTACCTGTTTAGGTTAAATTCAGGAGCCTGCAAAATGACCTAACTTGCACAGATCATATCTCCGAAAATATTGCGAACCAAGCTCTGAAATTTTTTGACAATGTTCCTCAGGATTTTGGATTCGCACTCTAAAAATTTCATATTTTGAACCTTCGTAAAAAAAAAGTTATAGCGAAAATGCCACGCTGACCTGTTTGGAGTAGCGAAACCCTAGAATCTCAAAGCTCTGATACCAAATGTTGTGAAACCAACTCCAAAAAGAGAAGAAAAGAGATATCAACGCCTTAAAAATAAGCCACTTCAAGGGGGCAACCTCCAATACACTACATGAATGAATAATTCTTGGATGATTCAAATTACAAAACCTCTTTTCTATATATAGGAGTCCATGGAGCCACAATGTAATCGTAGTGGGGCCACAATGTAATCCTAGCCGACTTAACAATAATAATTTAAGGGCACAATAATAACAATATGGGGGTTACAAGGGTACAATAATAACAATAAGGGGGTTACACTAACAATAATAAGGGACTATACTAGTAATATAGGGACCTAACATCACCCAGTCCTTTTGATATTGGCACTTGGCCACTAAATTTTATCCTCTCTGTTACCATCATTATTATTCAATAACACCTATCAATTGAAGAGTGGACTGAGGAAATGTTACTTCCCCTTCGGGGGTGGAAACACCTAACAGGATTGTCCTTTAGCCACTCCTACCAGACGAGAAAACACCATTGGGAGTTCAAAGCCTTGGTTTTGGAAGGGGGTGCTTGTATTAAGTATTAAATAGCCCATGACACTCCAGCTTGGTTCACTTAGATGCAATAATGATTTTTGTCCCAGAGACTACTTGCTTTCACTAGAATTTGTGTTGTGATTGTCAGGTGGTTCAGTGGCAGTTGGGCACCTTATCCACGAGTAAACAGGCCATTAGATAAGTATATTGGCACATGCAAGTGAAGCATTGAGACTCTTGGGCCTCCTAGCAACATCAGCGTTTAACACATGTTCCAAGGCACCTCTTGCACCCAGGACGTTGTACCACTTTTCACTAGATTATATGATTATTCATGATGACACACCTAAGACCCAACATGCCCCCATACCAGACTTAGCACCAATTGATGGATGGCAGTTGATTCAGGGCCTAAATGAGGATGGTCTCACCTTCAAAGAGTAGGGAGTTCTAGATGCACCTGGAAATCCCTCAACACTGGAGCAGAGATGGAAACTTTGAGCAGTTAGAGACCCATAGAGACCACTTTGTGGTGCCCTAGCTAGATATTGGGACCATGTGGAGCCATTAAGGTGAATTTGAGGGAAAACCCTCGTGAATTGAGGGACAACCCTCAAATATTATTTTTACATGCATCTACATCACCTTGGACACCTCACAGCACTTGGACATGGCATTTGGAGGCTATTCATGCATGAGGTCAGCCCTAGAAGGCTAGCGGCTCACACATGTGGGTTTATTAGATCATTTATGATTGAAGTTAGTGGGTTCGCATGTAACCCAAGCATATTGTGTTATTATACTTGTTTCAATGTTGTCATTAGGCTAATATTAGGTCCTACTACTCATAAATAGAGGAGAGGCTCATTCATTTTGATTCATCATCACTTGTAACTATTCCAACCCTCTTAGGAGATTTCAGCCTCTTTGTATCTTGGAGAAGATGTGGCCTATGCGTTGGAAAACTGGTTAGGGCAGCATGTTTACCTTTCATGACATTTATCTGTGATTATATTCTTCTTCTTAGATTATTATGTGTGTGTTTTTATCATCAAATAAATGCTAAAACAAGTAGAGACCAAAAGAACACAAGATGTAGGCACATGCCAAGGAAAAACCACTCCAACAGGGGAAAACCCACAAGAACTTCTCCTCCTATCAACTTCAAAGGTGACTTCCAAGACCAAAGACTCAAAGACCTTCCCAAGACCAAGTCAGCCACCAAATAGACCTTCTCTTGCACTTCTGCTTTCAGTTCTACATTTCACACCATTCTTGTACTTTTGTACTTAGTTTTGCACTTCGGATCATTCCTTCAAGGCTTCCTAGTTCTACACTTAAAATCATTCCTTCAAGACTTCCTCTTCGCTAGACCCTTCTTGTTATCTTTTCAAGCCTTCGCACTTCTTTCTATTGCAAACCAAATATGCCAATGTGTGAGTGTATGAATGTCTACATAGAGGTCGAAGTGTTGCCTTTAAATACCCTTTTCACTGGCTTCCATTCTTCACAAGGCCGACTTTAAGGGATGTTGGTCGACTTGGTCTTGGGACCTAACTAGACTTTTCTAAACATCAAAATATTTTTTCTTTCTAATTACAAGTGGCCAATAGGGTCTTTTACATCATGACAATGATTCAATGGCTCATGTAAACCGTAGAAGCATTCAATGGATGCTTTGACCTACTGACCAATGACCCAAGCATGAAACCCGTGATTTAATAAGTCAATTTTCTTTCACAATAAAATTTCTTTTTCTTTTCTTTTAACAATACATAAGAAATATATCATGACATGACACAAATAACAATTATGAAAATTGAAACTAGTTACAATTTCCAACACTCCCTCTTAACTAAGGAGATATTCATAATCGTCGAATCGGTTCAAGGACAGTACTACATAAGAAAAGTTCTTTATAAGAAGAGAACCAAGTTGATAAGCATCATTCATCATAGCCAGCATTGTCAAATTACCGAAGGCCTTGACAGGTACACTCTATCTCTCACAAGATCAGAGCACAATTTTGGGAGGCATTCCACAAGACACCATAATGCCTCATCATGGTACATACTCCACCTAGGATACCAAAATAATCCTACCATATTCGTATCCAAGTCCATGTGACTTAGGATTTCCATCCTAATCCATCACATTACATGACTCTAAGAATGTATGTCCAAGATGTTTATCCAATCCAACATTCTTGTTATCTATGTCTTATGTACTTGACCTAGGACATCAGTCCTAATCCATCAAAGTACTTGACACAAGGAGAACCAAACAAGTCATCATTCTCTCTATCTATGATGCATGTACTAGACTTACGGTTGTTAGTCTTGGTCCAGTACATGACACAGGGAGAACCAGTGTCTAACCATACTCCTTAATTAGGGAGTACATCCCTATTCTCTCCGTAATTTGAGAATAGACACTGCTCCTATTCTAGGAGACTCCTTTTACTCCCTCTCAAACTTAGAGCAGATTCCAACTTCCTTAAAGAATTCACAGCCACAAGTCTTCTTACTTGTCTTTCGTAGCTTGCACGGCTCCCTCTTTCCTTCATTATACAAAACAAGCTTCCTTTCACGGTATCACGAAGCCATCTTCTCACGACAAATTCCAGGTCATCCATCTTCCACATCACTTTCATCTTGATTTTATCAATGAAGGCTTTCTATTAAACCTTCCCATACTTTAAGTTGATCATAGCTTCCCCACGAAAGTGATCTCCCTTCTAGACCTTCAGGTTATCTTCACATTTCTACCTTCCAAATCCCAAGATGAACACACCTTGATCTTCATAGATGTTGGTTACCAGATATTGAGCTTTCCCTCAACTATCATCATGTATACCTGTGACATCTTTCTAGGTAGCACAAACAACATGTTAACAAGATAACCAATAACAGATATAAGACTTACCTCACCATGATAGTCTTATAACAAAACATCAACATCCTCATGATCCTACTTCATATGAGCCTAACTTTGTCAGAGTACCCAAGTATCCAACTTGATTACCAAGTTAACATTCCCTTCATTCATCATGCTCATCATTTCCAAGGAATTATTATTAGGCACAATAGTTGCTTTGCTTCTTCCTCCCCATCTTCCTTTTACCTGCAAATTTTAATAGCAAGTACAACCAAGCAAAATATACAAGTACAATTGCATCAAGAGAGATTAGTTTCTCTATGGTTTTCATGAAATCTTAGAGAGGGAGAACTCCTAGGGTTTTTTGATCCAAACCCTAAGTCTCTTGATAAAACATCAACCCTAGGGTTTGAATCTCAAAACCAATTCTATCCTTACTAGGATTTTTCCATTCACCCTAGACAAACTACAAACCCTAAAAACCAAAAGCTAGGGTTTATGAGGGAATAAAAAAGATAGGGTTCTCTTTTGACTAGGGTTTCCAAGTATCAAAGACCTTCAATGAGATGAAGACTACAAACCCTAGAAGTCAAGGAGTAGGGGTTCTTAACAAATTAGGGCTACAGTTTTCTCACTTGAGAAGGGTTTTCTACTTCAAGTACTATCTAGGGTTTGTAACCCCTAGATTCCAAAGATGAAGTCTACAAGCCCTACGATCAAGACATATATAAAAAACCTTAACATAATTAGAAACAAACCTTTTATCTTGACAAATGCAAAAACTTTATGACTACGTACCTTAGTCAACCATGATCATTGTAAGCTGCAACAAAGTCTACTTACTTGATCTCACAATTCAAGGTATTGTATCTCCACGGTTGCCATGAGTACAATCTTCAAGATGTTCTTCTCATGGTGGCTAATTGTTGTTTATTGCTACAGTCCTCTAGGCTAGACTTTATTAGTTTTGAAAGTAGTCCTTTCCTTGATTCCTTTATCCAAGGTATGAACTTCCTCAAGGGAAAATTTTGTCTCTACTTCCATTCAGTTATGATCTTCTTATTTCAAATTTGTGTTGCTTTGACCAAAGATTTCTAGTTCTTCCACACATCTTTCACGATCTTTACATTCAAGAAACCTTGAATTTGAGTGCTAATAAAGAAGTAACCTACCCTCTGGTTAGGGATTCTTATTTTTATTGTATATGTTCTTATATTCTTTCATATAGGTTGGCCTAGTTCCTTTGCTAGGCATCATTCCTTACACTGGCTTGAAGGACTATGTTTATGAATGCAACCATATGTGGGTCCACACTTGTAATTCGAACCAATAGCCCATTGTAATCTTCTGATTTCTGCAATTTCGATCACTGCAATCTTACTTCAACTTTGTATTCCTATACTCTCATTGTAAATTTTGGACTTCTAAAAACATGAAAGGGTTACTTCGGATGATGCTTCATAGGTTTTGATTACAAATCCTCTTCAAACGGTGATTACAAGACTTGCTCGACCTAGATTAGGCCTCTAAACAGTTCAGTTCAAGTTCCTTTTACAAGTAATTACCTTGTTCCCTGTTAGGATTACCTCTAGCCCACAAAAGATTGAGTTTTAGTCACAGAATTGCACAGAACCTAATGATTTTCAAATCTTTGAAATGTGTTATAAGACCTTTGAATTTGAGCACAGGTCTTCGACTTTTCTCCTAGTATTTTTGGCCTCATCTATTCTACCCTTTTGAATGACAATAATGGTTCTCAGCTCCTGGATTTATTTTGAACTTCTTAGCCCAGGTGTGCAGCCTAATCAGAGGTTTATTGCATAGGAAAAAGGTTGATAAGTAGCCTTTACCCATTAGGTTTTTCTTCAAACTTTTGTAGCCTTCAAAGGGATCATGAAACGGTCATCTATTAGATGCCTTCAAAGTGAACCTAGCTTTGATACCATGTTGGAAAACTAGTTAGGGCATAACATTTTCCTTTCATGACATTTATTTGTGATTATATTCTTCTTCTTAGATTATTATGTGTGTGTTTTTATCATCAAATAAATGCCAAAACAAGTAGAGATCACAAGAACACAAGATGTAGGCACATGCCAGGGAAAACCCCTCCAATAGGGAAAAACCCACAAGAACATCTCTTCTTATCAACTTCAAAGGAGACTTCCAAGACCAAAGACTCAAACACCTTCCCAAGACCAAGTCAGCCACCAAACAGACCTTCTTCTGCACTTACGCTTTCAGTTCTACACTTCGCACCATTCCTATATTTTTGTACTTAATTCTGCACTCCGGTTCAACACTTTGAATCATTCCTTCAATACTTCCTCTTCGCTAGACCCTTCTTGTTATCTTCTCAAGCCTTTGCATTTCTTTCTATTGCAGATCAAATATGCCAATGTGTAAGTGTATGAGTGTCCACATTGAGGTCTAAGTTCTGCCTTTAAATACCCTTTTCACTAGCTTTCATTCTTCACAATGCCAACTTTAAGGGATGTTGGTCGACTTGGTCTTGGGACCTAACTATACTTTTCTAAACATCAAAATATTTTTTCTTTCTAGTTACAAGTGCCCAATAGGATCGTTTACATCATGACAATGATTCAATGACTCATGTAAACCCTAGAAGCATTCAATGGATGCTTTGACCTACTAACCAATGACCCGAGCATGAAACCCATGCTTTAATAAGTCAATTTTCTTTTACAATCAGAAATAATTTTCTTTTCTTTTGACAATACATAAGGAATATATCATGACACGACACAAATGAACATTATGAAAACCGAAACTAGTTACAATTTCCAACAATATGGACTGTTTTGTCTATTGGAGCTACTTTCTTGTCATTGGAGAAGTTATCTTCGATCAATAGTGGATTATGCATGCATTTCATCTTGTAAGCATACCTTGTTATTGATGAAATTTTTATCTTATGTCTAACGTATGGAATGTATTGGATATCTAGGGTTTTTATATTACACCTTTGATTATTGAAGATTAATTGTATAGAATCTAGATATCCTCATTGTATGCATTACTCATATATGGAATGTGAATGGTAATCCCCTTGGTGAACTCTTGTTGTAGCTCTCCATTTTGTCTTTGATCCCTCACAAAGATAATAGCTAGGGTTTTGTGCTAGCCCTTGAGTCAGCAGAAGATTGCCACGCAAGCCGAAGCCGTAGAGATTAAAATGAAGCTAGAGGCTTCACCAGTACCATTTGTGCAGATCGGGACTTAGCAGATCCAAAGCCAGTTGGAGGCAATATACTTAGAAATACAGAGTCTGTGCAAGGATAAGGGTAAGGAGGCATGCGCAGATGTATGGTGTATACGATGCAAAGTTGTCGGGCATAACAAGGATTAGTGCCCTGTATTCAATGACTATCTACAAGCTGGAGGACCAAGCCCGCTGAAGAATGCGGTTGGACCAAGCGGGACTCCTACATTATGGTGCGCAATCTGTCAAGCTATGGGTATGCATACGACAAACTACTGTTCGTGGATTGGTAAATATATGCCTGAGCTTAAGCAACCTTTCCGCAATTTTTTCTCATCACTGGGGCATAACGAACAGCACTGTTGTAGCTTCGATTTGATGATTGACAGGGCTGACCTATATAGAATGCACGCTGAACCTACCTCACCAGCATCCTTGTTTGGGCGTGGAGGATTCCAAAATAGAGGACGAGGAAGAGAAGGAGGAGTTGGTCGAGGAAGGGGGCGGCTCATCTGCTACAATTGTGGAGACGCGGGTCATTATGCGCGCGACTGTCCAAATCCAACACGACAGTCTTGCAAGTACTGTAGACAATTTGATCATGTTATTGAAGATTGCCCTGTTTTGATTGCCAAGATGCAGGAAAAGAAAACACAGACTCCTACTCAAAACATTCAAATGGTAAGAGCGGAGCTGTGCGAAGAAGAAACAAGTGTGAATGTTGTCACTAGGAGTGGTGCAGCCACTGGTGAAGATAAAGGGAAGAAGCCTGAGACTGATCTCTAGATCCGAAAAGCACCTAAGAAGAAGGAAGTATTCAACTTACAGCGAGAAAAATAAACTTTTCTAGAAGAGAAAAAGGGGTTCGCAGAAGCAAGTGCCTCATCATCAAGCAAACCTATAGATGTAGTCGAAGTAGATGAAGAGATAAAGCCCTTCCTACAGGCTTGTATCAAATTGTTATGCAATAAGATGGCAGTCGAGAACCTCCAAGCCTTGATAGACAACTGCGCAAAAAAAGAACAACCCCGAATGAAGCAGAAGGTTGTTAACAAGATCTATAAGTATAAAAGAAGAATTGGACGAGAGATGTGCTTGACTGCTCATATTTGTGCCTATGAAATGGATCAGGTCATTTTGGATCTAGGATTTGATGTGAATGTCTTACCAAAGTAGACTTGGCAGCGAATGGGAGAGCCTAAGTTGGAATGGTCTACTATTCAACTGCGCATGGCAAATCAACAAAAGATTATCCCATTAGGAATGCTCTCGCAGGTCACAGTGGATATCAAATAAGTAAGGGTGCTCGCAGACTTTGAGGTTATACAGATTGTGGATGATACTGACCCCTATCCTGCGCTTTTGGGCTTAGATTGGGCTATTGATATGGGTGGCATTATCAATCTTAAGCGCAGAAGTATGGTATTTGAGAATAATGGAACCAAAGTTGTGGTCCGCTTAGATCCTGCAGAAGGTGAAAGATATACAAAGTCGGTGGGCGCAGATGATGATGTCGATCATATCTATAAGCTAACTATGCGAGATGAAGATTGGATCATCCCGACAGCCGATGGAAGACTCAACTGGGAGAAGGATAGTTCCTGCTTTTCAGATTCATATGAGGAACTGGAAAACTAGCAGAACCAACTACATGAAGTATCTGCGTTGCGCTGCAATCGAGTGACAAAAGCTCTTCGATGCATATCCTCAGAGGTACGAGAATTGCCTTATTATGACGGTCAAACTAATGTTATCATGTTTTTAGGAGAACTTGAAAAAGTTGTCCCAGAAGCACAAAGATACCATGCACTTTATGTCATGTTGCGCTCAACCCCAGCATGCTAGTGGGAGACACACAAGGGAGACTTAGGTAGCTGGTAAGAATGCACCCGCATGATGCGTCTGCGATTTGAGCGTCTAGATACCAAAATGGGAGAGACCTATTTTGGAGAAGGTGATCCGCGCAAACATTTGGCTCAATGGAATGAAGCATGGGACGCAGAGCTGAGGCCAGAATGGGTGCATATATTCATCCACACTTTGGGGAAGGTGCCTATGGAATGGTACTTGGAAACTGAGCTGCGACGAGGAACCAATGAATGAACTGCGCTGGCAAAAAGTTGTATCTTGACCTTTAGTTTTGAAAGTGGGTTCGAATGCTTGGACGAAGCACTGCAAGATATTCAGGAGGTCAGTTTTGACACCACAAAACCGAAGGTGGAGCGCGCCTTGCCATCATGGGATGCGCAGATGAAGGACATTGTTAATTACCGAAATTTGTCAGTTGAAGATATGAGGAAGATTTGAGGAACATTATGATCCCTGAATCTGAAGGACAACGTGCCATTGTTGGACCTATGATTGAGTCCCTAGATGTAACTAAGCCTCTGAAGATTCAGCAAGTTAACAATGGCTCAGAGGAACGGCCGAAATTAGCGAAGATCGGAGATTACTGGGATGATGATACGGTGGGAAAGGTCGTCGAGTTGTTGACTGAATATCAGGACCTGTTTCCTCCAAAATTTTCTGTGTTGAAGGGGATAATAGGAGATCTTGGGGTGATGAATATTACCTTGAAACCAGATGCGCGACCTGTGAAGCAACACCAGTATAGGCTGAATCCCAAATATAAGAAAAAATTCAAAGAGGAATTGGAGAAAATGGTTGTTGCAGGAATCATAGAACCAGTGGAGGAATCAGATTGGGTGAGCCCTATGGTGGTGCAAGATAAGAAAACATGAGGAGAAATAAGGATTTGTGTGGATCTACGCAAATTGAATGATGCTTGCATGCATGACCCATTCCCAATTCCATTTTTTGATGAGATTCTTGAAAATGTCGAAGGATAGGAGGCCTACTCATTTACAGATGGTTTCTCAAGATACCACCAGATGAGAATCGTGCCGGAGGATAGAAGTAAGACGACCTTTGGAACAAAATGGGGATCCTTTCAGTATACAGTCATGCCATTCGGTTTGAAGAATGCGCCAGCTATCTTCTCATGCGTAGTAGTAGCTGCGTTCAAGGAATACATCCATAAGTTCGTAGAAGTCTACTATGATGACTGGATTGTCTTTGGATTATTGAAGAAGCATGTGTCGAGTCTACGCCTAATGCTGGATAGTTGTCAAAAGTATCAGATCTCGCTTAATTTGAAAAAGTGCATCTTTTGTATGCCATTCAAGATCTTGCTAGGTCATATTGTTTGTCAGCAAAGATTGATGGTGGATCCAGCAAAAATCGTTGTTATTGTTAACCTAGAAGTTCCTACAAATGTCAAACAGTTAAGCTCAATTTTGGGGCATACAGGGCATTACCAAAAGTTCATTCAAGGTTACGCATTGATCACTGCGCCCATGGAGAAGCTGCTAAAGAAGGATGCCTCATTTTGTTGGGACGAAGGCTATCAGAAGAGCTTTGAATTACTTAAGGAGAAGATGGCCACTTCGCCCATATTGGTCTTTCCAAACTGGTAGAAGGTATTCCATGTACACGTCGATGCCTCTTGCATTGCGTTGGGAGCTATTTTACCGCAACCAGGAGCCGGAGAAATTGACCACCCTATTACATTTGCAAGTAGGAAATTATCAAGCGCAGAGTGAAACTACTCAACCACAGAGAGGGAAGGATTGGCTATAGTCTATGCATTGCAAAAATTCCACCACTATCTATTGGGAGGCCACTTTAAGATGTTTACTGACCATTCTGCTCTGAATTACCTAGTCAATAAGCCTGTGTTGGGGGAGAAGATCTGCAGATGGTTGTTGCTATTTCAGGAGTATGACTTTGAAGTAATTGTGAACCCTGGGAGACTAAATGTTGGGTCAGACCATCTGTCGCGCATTGAAAGTGGAGAAGAACCAACCAACCTGGAAGATGGCTTACTAGATGCGCAACTATTTTCTATACAGGTAGTTGATGATAATTTTGCAGATATTATTCATTTTCTAACCACTGGAAGTGCGCCCACGGAATACACACTGCAACAGAAGAAAGAGTTGGTCGCAAACGCAGTTGACTTTACTCTAATTGTCGGTCAGTTGTACAAAATCGATGCAAATGAAGTCTTGCGAAGGTATGTGTTGGAATTTGAGAGACGGGATATCTTAGTTGAGGCTCAAGGAGGGATTGTCGGAGGTCACTATGCAGGGAAAGAAATTGGGCAGAAGATCCTACGAGTTGGTTTATGGTGGCCCACGATGCACAGTGACGTGCATGCGTATTGTCGCGCTTGTGATGTATGCCAAAGGACAGGGAACCGTCGCGCAAAGATGAGATGCCCTTGCACCCACAAATGACGTTGCAAGCTTTTAACAAATGGGCCATTGATTTTGTCGGACCTATTGACCCTCCAGGAAAGAAGACAAGTGCACGTTACATAATCACTGCGACGGATTATGTGACCAGATGGGCTGAGGCTAAGCCTGTAAAGGATTGTAGTGCAGACACAGTTGTGCACTTCATTTTCGAGAACATCTTGACTCAATCTGGGTGCCCTAAGATTTTGATGAGCGATCGGGGTACACACTTTGTCAATGAAACTATTGAAGCTCTGACAAAAGAATTCTAGATTCATCATCAAAAGAGTGCTTTGTATCACCCACAGGCGAATGGTGCGGTGGAAGCTTTTAATAAGATATTGGAGATTACGCACACTAAGGTCTGCAATGCTAATCGAAATGATTGGGATGTGCGCATACTTGTGGTTCTTTGGGCATATAGAACCACATGCAAGAAGCTTACAGGAAAGACACCGTTCAGAATGGTGTATGGGCAGGAAGCTGTTATGTTGATGGAATAAAATGTCCCAAGTTTGCGCATTGCAGCGTTCACTAATATGGCAGAGTAGGATATTATGGAAGAATGACTGTCACAGTTGGTAGCACTGGAAGAGGATCAATTCATAGCAGGTTTCCATCAGCAGGTGCAAAAGGCACGCAAAAAGGCTTGGCATGAAAAGCACATTAGACAAAATGTCTTTAAGGAAGAGGATTTGGTTTTGTTGTATGACAGCAAGTTTGCAAGCCACCCAAGGAAGTTCAAAATGCATTGGCTCGGGCCATATGTTGTCAAGGAAATTACAGACGGAGGTGCAGTATGCCTGGCCACATTATGCGGAGAAAACCTTCCTGGGTATGTCAATGGAAGTCGATTGAAGCCATACTGGGACAACCCTCTCCTTGCGCGCACCAAATGACTATGTGGCCAGAAATATGGATCTGCGCAGACAGGTGCGACGCGCGCGCAATAGCTGTGCAAGATGGTTGATTGAGTTGCAGAGGTGCCAGAATATAGCCGTTGGAACAATAATCTGGACAAGACAGCATTCTTACCATTTGGAAGAGCGGCTAAATTGCATTTAATGAGGAGATTATGCCAGATTTGGAGTCGTTTTAGCATTTATAGGGCTACATTAATGAACAGAAGATTGTTTAAGACGCGCCTACGCTATAAATATGACTGCAGGGGTCGCATTAGCTCCATTTGCTTTCTATGTTATTTCTGCAAGTTTTGTTATCTGCTCTCTCAAGATTCTCTGAAGCTTATGTCTGGACTTGATCCGATCTTTGAGGAAGAGTTATGTCGTCAACGTTTGGGTTACCTAATTCCGCCAAGCATGACAGCCACTAAGCCCACCCCTTCTGCGACGCCACCTGAAGAGACCGTTGTGCAGGCTGCTGAGACCCTTGTGCCGGTCCAAACAAAGAAGGGACAGTCCTCGGGGTCCCGGAAGTCGCCCCGTCATAAGACCCCAAATCCACGCTCAACTGCTATAGAGTGCCAGAAGAAGCCTATGGTCGACTTGCCTGAAACTATCATGGAGGACATTGTAGAAGTTGTAGATCCCATCTCGCGGCTCCCTGGGTATGTCGCGTCGCGCAAGGCCTTAGTAAGGTCCCTAAGGATCTAGATAAAGTGTGGTTGTATATCAATATGCCGCTACTCCCAGAGAATGTACATGTTGAAGGCGATATGTTCGCCAAAATCCCGCTGCTAAAAATGGAGGACTGGGACCTGGCTGGCCAGGAGAAATTTCCCGAGCTCACGCCCGCTATGTACTTAGAAAAGATTCCTTATAACAGTGGCGTAGTCCGAGTTGAGCCGAAGTCCTGGGCATTAGGCCTGCAAAAATCAGGAATGTTGAACCTATTACATATTCCGCACTTCGGGCGCAACCCAATTAACGACATCTATGTGCGACAGCTGGTTGCCCTCATTCATGATGATTGCTTATGGCTAGGAGGGCCAATTATGATCAATGTTGCGCTGATCCATCGGATCACTGGCTTGCCCGACCAAAGGGAGGACCCTACGATGGCTTTTGGTGGGAAAAGCCGAGAGCGCAAGGTAGCTGAGGAAGTTAAGGAAAAATACAAGGTTTCGCGCAATACCCGCAGCTTTTTGGTCCATGAAATCAACAATCCCGCAGTTCAGATGGGCACGCTAATCCTTGTGTGCAAGATGATGAGAAAATGCAGGCCGAAGGAAGTTTCAGCCCACATTATTGCGCTAGCAGGGCTATGCGAAAAAGGCATGCAATTCAATTGGTCTCAATACATGTGCACTGAGTTTCTGGCTAATGTACGCGAAGTTCAGGAGAAAGGGAAACACTTTTACTATGCCTGGCTATTACCCCTGATTGCGCTCATCGGATGGAAGACACCTCAAGACACACAGTTCCCCGATTTAGAGCCAGATATGTGCGAAGCCATGCACTACGCAACCTTATGGAACTCGAAGATCCTAGCCAGAGTCACAGAGAACAAAAAATTTTGGGTGTTATTCGACTCTGTGCTCTTCCAAGCCATTCAGTCAAAACCAAGATTATCGTCGACCCTCTATGAGCAGTATAAGTTGATTGCGGACTTCAAAGCCACGTTCCACAACATGCACATCTGCGCGAAGGGCGTTGTCAAAGGCGTTTGGTATGACTTGCCATACCTAGTCATGGAGGATGACCTGGTCTGCGTCACAGCAGAGTTGTTTCCTGCCTGGTTAGAGGAGCGCACCACTGGGGGTGCCTCTACATCATTGTTGAAGACTTTGACTAAGCCGCGAACCACCAAAGATACACCACAAAAAGGAAAGGATGTTGAAGCAAAACCTGAGCCTACGACAACAGGGGAAACAATTGACTTGGAGAAGGATGCGGGAGAGAAAAATGGTGAAGGCACTGAGGGTCCTGAGACGCAGACCGCTAAAGGCACTAAGTGCGGCTCTCAGGCCGCGGGAGGTCTGCGCAAGAAGCGAAAGGGATCCAGGTTGGCAAGAACAAAGGACCTCACTCTCACTTAGGATGACTTCACAGAGATCGAGAAGACAGTCAAGTCGGCCACGCAGGATATCTGAACCGACATGGAAGCACACTATAACTCTGTGCTCGAGGGAGTACAGTCGGGTATCTAAGAGCTCAAAATCCAAGCGAGCACGATACAAGAGAGCGTGAAGCAAGCGAGCCAGCTACAAGCGAGTGTGACAACCTCCAGCCTGGGACAGACGAGTGTGCAACCCATCAGCGCAGTACTGCCATCCCCCTTGGATAGTCGCCTGCTTTAGATCCCCACGCCAGCCATCATAGTTGAGTCGCCTACCTTGCGCGCTTCCCTACAAGCATACAGAGAGATTAGCATCGATCTGGCAGTGCCACCAAGCAGAAAGATCCATGCGATCCACAGCATGATAGTGGATGAATTGAAGTACAGGAGGCTCGTGCTTTCCACGCTGCCAACGAGTCTCAACAGCAAGCAGCAGTGCTACAGTAGAAGCAACAGACAGCAGAAGAGGCGTGTCGTGCAGCTAAGGATTGCATTAGAGGTTATGATTGACCAAGTGTGCGGTGACCTACTAGAGGTCACTATCCCTACATCAGTCGCGCCAACAGCAAAGTTGGAAAGCTTGGCCACTGCACTAAAGGCGTCGCGCACAAAATACAGACCGTACGAGCTGAGTTCGAGCAACAGATCGCTGAGCTGCAGATGAAGCTCTAGCTTGAGACACCACCAGAGGTCAGAGCGTAGCGCACAGCAAAGGTGAAGGCTGCCACAAAGAGTGTAGCAACCGCAGTGACAGGATGTGGAATGTTATTGGATGAAGCCATGGGTGTTTGGACAGTTGTTCAAAACGACCCGATGGTCCAGCAGTTGCGAAATGAGCTTCGCATAAAGGAACAGCAGTTTACCGAAATCAAGATAGCGGCGCCAACATTAATAACAGCGCAAAGCCTTGCCCGAATTCATGAAGGCAAGGCAATTCAGACCGATTGAAGACCTGCGCCGCCGCGAACAGCTATTGGAAACCAGGATGCAACCTTGGGCTGAGGAAGCCCTGCAGCTCTCACAGAATCTTGATGGTGCCCTCAAAAGCCTCCAACAAACACAGCGAAGCATCAATTTGGCAGTTGAGGGGCCGACAACAGCAAAATTGGTTAATGAAGCGCAGAGTGCTGCCGCGCAAAGTGTTGAAGTTATATCGCCACTCTGGAGCTCTGCCAAAGCACTGAAGGCGAAGATGAAGGCAACCACCCCGCAATGATTCGGAACAAGTCACGAGATTGTGTTGGGGGCCTATTGGAGCAAGGTCCCCTTGGGTGCATTTTTGGGTTAATTTTGTCTAAGTTTTGTTGTACGCCCTGCACGCAAATAGTCAAAGGGGCTCTGGGGCGAGTCAAAGTCCCTTAATCATTATAATGGATTTAAAGGAAAAACCACGAGTCTCAAACCATGGTTTGAGACCATGGTATGTGCGCGTCTAGATAGTATAAATATGTAAGGATTGAGTCAAGAAAAGAAATCTGATATCTTGTGATGGTTGTTGATTAATGTTTTGACCTAAGTCTGAGTTTGTCTGGGTAGAAAGGCTCCTGTTGGCTGTGTGCATGAAGACCTAAGTCCTGGCTGTGTGCCAACTCTGGTGGTTGTGTGCGCAAAAGGATTGAATGTACCGAATTGAAGAAATCACTTAATAAATAAGGCATTTTTGGCGAACCTGGATTCTTATGTGGTTGATTGTCTTGATTATCTGTGTATTTGCTTTAAGATCTGAATCTGTTTTGTGTTGCGTATTTACTTCTATTAATGGTTAATTGCTCTTATGCGCGAATATCAGTTGATATTAGATAAATAGATCTGATGGAAGTATATTTAATTACTGTGCATAAGATATATTGAAGTATTCTCTGATAATTTGCGGAAGAGTTTGATCTGTTGACTGTGTATGCGCGAATTTGTTATATTATCTGCACTAAGTCTGATTAGGGCCACTACATCAAAAGCTTCCTCAGGGTGCGGAAACCTGGTTCCAGCACCCTCCCCCCCCCCCCCATATTGCTTCGGGTGAGATTTTGATCTACGCAAGCAGATCACTGTCGAAAGTGCCAGTAGTTGGAGGGTTTTGTTGGTTGCACAATAACTTTGAACCTGGGTCAAGACCCCTCAAGCCAACAGCATGACACATGAAGAGGAGAATATGATCTCCAACATCACTCCCTCTCAACCAAAGAGGAGATCCTCATTCCCTCTTGATCAGGGAATAGATCCTTACTCCTCAAACATTAAGGAGATTTCTTACTCCCTCTCAATTAGGGAAGCATCATTACAATCCTTAGTTGGTCTCATACATCATCAAAACATCAACTACTTGTACTTCCATGGAAATATAGCAATAGCTGCGGAGCTTCTTTACACCAATCCTAGGCTTCATCCTTTCAATCATTTTATGAAGCCAAAGTCTTTCACACTCTATTTTCATGGCAGGGCTTCACGGCTCCTCATAGCACCATGACATATCAAACTTCGATTTTTCTAGATCTTAGTCAATCATCAATCAGCTTTATCATCAACTGGTTCATCAGTTTTCTTCAAGGAGCCAAAACTTCCTCACAGTTGCTAGCACATGCCTTTTTCAAAGTTCTACCTCATACTCTTTCAAAGAATCATATCAGTTCCTCATGCTTATTCAAGTCATCAACAGTGCAATCCACACAAACCATGTGTTCCATTATCAAATCACGCAGTTATAGGTACAACATCATCCAATAAATTCTCCTTCCAGTTTCTTCACATGCTTTTGCAATATGTCACCCAGGGAGCCAAGTCATATTCCAAGCGGATCATCAATATCAAAGTCACCAGATCATAATAGCCTCTTAGTTAAGGCATCATGTCAAATTCTGTTACTAGCTCCCTCTAAATTCAACATTCCTTTGCATGTTTTGTCTCCATATTGCAACAAGGTTTTGTTTCATCTTTCAATCATCAATGTGTTCCTAGAATGAACTCATCAATTGGAAGCTTCAACGTCATGTTTATCAGGGTCTTTACAATTCCCTCTTTTATTCATGCTCATCATCATCAAGGAGTCATTATCAATCATGAGTCTTGCTTTGCTTTGTTCTTCCATCCTTCTCATCTTGCTTCCTTTATTATGTACCTGCTATTCTCACTGACAAGTACAACCAAGCAAAATATGCAAAAGACAAGAGCATGATGTCAATTCTATTAATCTAGGGTTTCCATGGTTTCTCATAAGGTGTACTTCTAGGGTTCTAGTGACAAACCTTGTATTTCTTGATCTAACCCTTATTAGGGTTTTTTTTCTTTTACTTTCAACGAAAACATCAGTCCTAGGGTTTTGATTTCAAGTCATGGGATTTATCCAATTCAACCCTTGTTAGGGTTTTGCCATATATCCTAGATTATCCTTTCAAAATTTTAAATCTGAAAACCCTAGATATTATTTCCAAAGAGCTAGGGTTTCCTTAGAGGGAACAACCAGTTAGGGTTAGGGTTTTCGCTCCTACAGTTAGTTCATTCTATGATTCAGAAACCCTAAATACCAAAAGCCTTGTAGACTTCATAAGAAAGGTCTACAAACCCTAGATTCTCAAGATATGCAATAGATTAATTGCAAAACCCTGAAGACTTTTACAGACCCTTTTTAATGATCATAACCAAGACACTTAACATGAAATGCACATAAATATTGTACATACCTCTGTGATATTACCATACCTTCAAATATTTAGTCCTTCCTTTATGTGTCAACAATTCTTCAACAGATGCCTCAACTTCTCCTATGTTGAGCTGCCAACTTTGTCTTCACGTAGAGCTATGTCAATCTTCAGGTATTATTCCTTTCTTGAACTAGGTCATCATATTTCTTTCAAACTCCAAGTCGACTTCATTGATAGAGTAAGTTGAAACCATATACATCCTTAGCTATTGTGAGCCGAAACTATATACAACTTTCTTCAAGAGAGAAAACATTATTCTTTATCAATTATACTTTATGGATGTCATTCTTTGAACCAGTGTCATCGTACTTCTTGGAGATGATTCAAGCTACTATTCATTAACCATCATTGCTAGCAATATGAAGGTCGTCCAATTACAGTCATGCCTCTGTCACTGTCATTGTGGATCACAAATTTTACTTTGAATCAAATGTTATCATTGTTACTTGTACTTTACCCATAATTCTATTGCAAATCACCATCATGCCTAATCATTGTCATGTCATCATGATCATTTTTTAGCAATGTTATCGATTCACGTTGCCAACAAAGTCTTACGAGCCTCGTCGATACATGCATAGCAACATTCATAGGTAGGTTGGCTTCATTTTATACTTCAAGGCACAGTCATAGCTCGTCCTTCTTTTATAGAGCATTGGTTCCTTAAATAGGTTGGTTTCTTATACAGACGAAGCCTTACGATTGTTATACATATTTAATAATTTGTCAATTTCATTGTTATAATAGTATACATAATAGCCATATTGTTGTCATTATCTTGCTATCTTACGACTTCATTGTCAAGTTACCAATTCGAGCCAAATAGTGGAAGCGTGTCACATACGCAAGTTCCAAACCAGTGCGAGTCACATTAGATTAGAAACCATATATATACAATAGTGTGAACCATATCAAAAATGTGAGCTACACACGTCATAGAGTAACCCATAATTATATGAGTCACTATATACTGCATAGATTGAGCCAACGTCAAATATGAAATTGTGATACCATCCCAGCACATATGATGCCACATAATTTTGATGCCATTTGAAGCCACCCTTCAGCGAACCATTGAGTTATTATGTGATGCCATAAATATAATCAATCCACAGTATGTTGCTATTGTGTGATTCGATGACACGAAAATTGAGCCACAGGAAATATGCGAGCATTGTTGACCTTTGACTCCATTGTAAATGCAACCATAAATCAATAGAACGATGTCGAGCCAACAAGTCTCTGTAATGCCACAATTTACAAAGATAGTGAGTGACCCTCGAGTAATGTAATATATGATAAGAGTGAGATTTTGAGCTACCCTTAGAGCGATCAAGAGGGATCTTCAAGCCTCCTTGTACAAACCTCAGCTCTGCTACCATGTTGGAAATCGGGAGGCTTGTGGTTTAAATTAGATTTCCCTTTTCTATGATAATTGCTTGTGAAATTTATTGGCTTCTTATTAATTTATTTATGTTCTTCTTCATCAAACAATTATCAAATGTAAAACATAAAGATCACAATACACAAGAAACACAAGATATAGGCTCCAAGCCAAGGCAAAACCCCTCCAAGGAGAAAACCCAGAAAAATCTCTTCTTATAAAATCAGATCAAAGTGAGACATCCAAGACCCATGACCACAGAAAACTTCACCCTCTAGATGCCAAGTTAGACCATCTTTTAGCACAGCAAATCCATTATCAAGAGACCAGCAACAAGAGATGTACCAAGGTAGAACTTCCACAAAATTTAAGCTCAAGAAGAAACTCCTTCTCTCATACTTCGGCCCTCCACTTCATCTTTGTCCTTTCTGCGATATTTCAAACCAAAATCATCCAAGTGTGTGTCTTCAAATGAGCTCCATCTTCCCTCTATTTATATAGTCCAAAGTGGTGTGAATAGACATGTCCACTGGGGCAAGGCCGACCTGGCACCTAAAGGGGTTTCTGCCCAAAATTACATATTTAAAAAATAAAAATAAAAACATTTTTCTTTACAATAGGTCCAAAAAGGACTTTGACTCTTTGACTCAAAAACCTAGAACCATGAAGAACATGGTTGTCTAGAAAAATAATAATAATTTTTCTTTTTCTTTTCTTTTGTTTACATAAAATACATAATGGTACAAATTATGAAGACCAAAACAAGTTACATTTTCCAACAAGCTGGAGTCTTTTAGGGGAAGCCTCCCATACCCATTTTGGTAGAAGTTTTTGCTTGGGCTGAGATGATAGTGGGCCCTTGTCCTGTGTGTGCTGTCCTAGTAACTTGTAAGGATCTTCAACAACCTTGCAAAAAGGAGTGGTAACAGGTACCATCCTTGTAATGAGTGGCAGTGCTCAAGGCCCAGGGGTTTCCAATTTTTTGATCTTTTAGTTTTTGGAGGAAAAGTTTGAATGTGGGCTTCAAAAATTTGTACTCAGCATTTTAAAAATCAGCTAAACGGGAATTGAAACCATTAGGTTTGACCATAAAAGTCGATGCACTGGCCCTTGAACCAGTTTAGTGACTGATTTCATACTAAACCAATCAGACCAACCAATTCAACTGATTCAACATTCATGTACATTAATATATATACTCTTTTAATTAAAATTACAAAATTTTATAAGTTTTTTTGCAAACTGGTTCATAAATTGACTCGTCCTGATTCTGATCCAAGTCAAGTCTAACCCTCAGCAAATTCCAAGCCCAACTCTGACCAACATTGCTTGTACCTTGCCTGTAAATTGATATTTTTGAACAGGATTCTTGCCACAGGACATGTTATCTAATCTTCTTGTCTTTTCATTCAGCCTTGATGTATAAGAGGACAAAATCCAGTTTGCTCTCCTTTCTATTAAGAAAACAAAGGCGTAAAGATGGTAAACCATTACCTGCTCAGGACATTTGCACCATTAACGAAAAAGGAGTTATTGGACTGACTGTTTCCATGCCTGAGGGGCCATATTGGGTACCAGAAAATTGTGTTAATGCAAAGAAAGAAAAGGAGCCATGGGAAATTCTCATAGAGCATATGTTGGCAACTGTCTTGCATGTTAATAAAATCAAGGAGCCATTTAGAACCAATGACATTATTACAGGGCAGTTTCCTTTAAGGTTAGTCATTCATGACATGTAGAAAAAATTGTAAAGCCTGGCAAGGAGTTTTGCAAGAACTTAATTCAGAATTGTAAAGGCCACGGAATGAGTGTGATATGGCAACCAAATCAAACTAGCCCTTTCATACACCAAGAGGTCTGGATTGATAGTTGTACAAGAAGAAGAGTCTAAGAAAGGTTTTCATGTGTGTGGAGATTTATGGGATGGGGTTTTTCAGGGATAAATAGGCCAGATGGATTAAAAAGTGCCAAGCTATATGAAAAACAACAGCTTCCTTCAAGTCCAAGGCCTTAGGCCCGGTGGTGTTCCACCAAAGCCTAGCAGTCAGAGCTAGACATTATGACTCGGAGCTAGAGAATGGTATTTGTGTGATATGCTAAAAGAAGGAAACAATTAAACAAGTCTTTTGGGGTTGTAGAGTGGTTCGGACTTTGTAGAGATTATGCTATGCGAAATACGAAAGATGCAATTCTCTTGGTCAGGCCTCTCAGCTGGAAGGGAGTGATTCTAGGGCATTTGTGGATAATCAGACTGTATCGCAGATAGATGCGAAATACCATCAGGTCAACATTAACAGGGATCACTTTTCCTAGAGATAAAGATGCAAAGCAATCTTTAATGAGGAATCTGTCAAACTTCATCTGAAGAAGTTTGCTTTATTTAAGCTTTTAAAGGTCACATAGTTGACAAATTTCAGACAGAACAGGCATGTATAAGAGAGATATACATTCTCTTTAGTTGACAAATTTCAGACAGAACGGGCATGTATAAGAGATATAGATTCTCTTCAGTTGACAAATTTCAGACAGAACGGGCATGCATAAGAGAGATATAGATTCTCTTGAGTTTGGTGCTGAGGCGGACATGTTGGCCTTACTTGTCTATGTACGAGAGGGTACCAACTTGGTTGCTGCCAAGCCACCGAACAGTGTTTCTGATATAAGCTTATTGTTTTCCGATGTAATAAAGTTTTCAAGTAAAATAAAATCGAAAAATTATTTAGTGGAGGCTACGAATGGTTAAGGCAATGTACAAAGCAGAACTGCTCAAAAAATAAAGTTCAAATGTATAGGAATCTATAACATGCTCTCTTATCAAAAGCAAGTGATGCAAGAAAGGTCACTCAGTTGACATATTTCAAATAGAGCGGGCATGTATAGGAGAGATACAGATTCTCTTGAGTTTGGTGCTGAGACAGACATGTTGACCTTACTTGTCTAGGTATGGGGGGGTACCAACTCAGTTGCTGCCAAAACACCTAACGGTGTTTCTGATGTAAGCTTATTGTTTTCCAATGCAATATAGTTCTCAAGTAAAATAAAACACCAAAAATTATTTAGCGAGGCCACAAACGTTTAAGGCAGTGTCCAAGCAGAACTGCCCAAGAAATAGAGTTCAAATGTATAGGAATCTATAACAGGCTCTCTTATCAAAAGCAAATGATGCAAGAAAGGGGTTCCTGGTCATTATCTTCATACAAGTTTCTCAAACAAATCAAGCAGGGCACCTTGCATCCTCCTGCCCAAGCTGATATACATAATGCTTTCCAACTATTGTCCCTAAAATGGAAATAAGGGCAGCATTACTTGGTGAACACCAAATAACCCTTTGAAAGTTGGGCCAGCTTGATTCTTGGAATATAGAAAATGTTACGAGTACAGTATATACTGAAAGTTGTATATAAGTCCGTAACTGAGCAGTGAGCACCTTATGGGAGGAATGTAATCACCATCTGCAGACAACCGCATGGAGGGATGACATAATTTACCCATTGAACCTTTGAATTCTGTTGAATTGCCTATAGTTCAAGTCCTGCACAATGTAGTGACAGTCAAAAGAAACAGACACCAACTTTCCCTTCACAAATGCTAATGGCAAAGCATGTCAAGGACCAGCAATGAAACTAGTAAGGGCACGATTCTTTAATGCAGCAGATAATATCATTCGATCAAGCCAACAGGGCCTTGGTTCACTGATAAGGTCTTTGGAGCATTAACTTGTCCACCAGGGTTCCATTCACTCTGTGGTCTGCCCCATCTGATGCGCAAGTCAAAAAAGGAAAGGTCTAATGCAAGTCACGGTAGATTTTGGTGGAATACATACTCGTCATACCTGGCTGGTAAGCCAAAAGTATTTCATGTTCTGCAGTGCAGCCCTCAACCTAGAGTTACGTTTCTCATTCTCCCAAAGCAACCTCCCAGAGAAAGAAGTCATGTGGTCGAAATGGAAACAAGGACTGGAGCTGTTTAGGGCAAAAGTTTGGTTGTCTCTGCTGGTTTGATCTTGCCATAATAAACTAGGGAGCAAGCGAATTTATGCAGTATCGATAACCACAAGGGGTATCATTCTAAGGCAACTCAAAGGCCTATCACTGGCTATTGGCCTAATTGATACCAGTGATATTTACAGAAACATTCACAGAGTTGATTCAACTCCGAACCCATCTCTTAACATTTAAAGGAAAGGTGGTTTATCCCGGTAAAAGCGGAAGAAGAGCATATACAACGCTTGTTGATGCCATAAAATAGAGGCAGAGTTGCAGGAACTGAAAATAGAAGTATGCATTGAATATGAGAAGTGATTCAAAATCCCCTTAAGGGAATACATATCATTTTTCAAATATTTAGGTCACAACTGGCCTATGGTTTCATCTCCCAACTTGATGCTTTGACTGCATACGCCTATGACCTCCCACACTGGCTTCATCTCCCAACTTTATGTTTTGACTGCAGATGCTTGTGATCTCCCCACTTGACACATTGGCTGCCTATGCCTATCCGTTAAGCCTCTATATTAGTCAGATAAATGGGCACACGTATCCGTAACGCATTTAATTAATGATTAAATCCACCATCATTCCAACGAATGCCAGGTGAAAACAAACTCTTTCAACAATGATCACGGCGGTGGTTGAGTAAATGTAGCATACAACATCTCTGAAATTGCAGCAGAAAACAAATTGGGTATTGCTTTCCCGACATTTCATTTCAAAAATGGTCGATATGGGCCTAATGGGTTCTCAGATCTCACCTGTTTGTAACGAGCATTCCCAAGCAGAAGCTCGCTATGCAGAGAAGAATGAGCCATTTTGAGGAAGCACCCCCTCCTCTGGTGTGGCGCCCTCCCCACACCATACCGACTTACGAATAGATCAGCAGGTGTCTTAGTCTATATTTATATGTATCAATCACTCTCCGTAATAAATAGATGTCTATGATCCAATCGCTGTCACAATCTCTGCACCTGAAAATGAATAATCCATGCTGCATCCGACATAAAAGAACAAACCTGAAAGAAAGCGAAGTGACCCACGAGAGAGAATGTATGAGATCTGTCAATTAGCCGCTTCTATGTTCATGTTTTGTTCCTTCCGCAATTCTTGCCCGTGAAAGGAATGGAAGTCCCTCCCATGAGCCACTGCACCTCTCAGTCCTTAATTGTAATAGATTAACAAAAAAATTGGCATCGGAAAGTGTGCTGAAAGTTTATAGGAGTTTTTGTCTTTTTGGTTGTGTTTTATATATTATTTGTTTTTGAAAACTTATAACATGTAATTTACCTAATTAAAGTATTAAGTCGCATAAATAATTTTGGTTTGACATGATCATAAAAGAATGTTGAAGCTGAGAATGTGAGTGTGTTATTTTAAACACACAGAGAATATGCGAGTGCGCCTTTTTAAACACCTAGAGAGAGAACTAATGGACTTTAACTTATTTTTCGGTATTTACCAATTTCAGTTATTATCAATAAGGAAAATGAAAAATATTATTACAATTTTTTATAAATATTTAAAAGTGAATATTAGTTTTTTAAACTTATTTACAAAACAATTAAAATTTATCAATATAAAATATTTATTAAATATAATTACTAATAAAATTAAAATTATATTATTAAAAATAAATTAATATTTATAACGTTTTATATTTTAAAAATAAAAATAAAAATATATATAAATTATATAAATTTTTATGACTGGTTCTCCTTCTTGGAAATACAAAAATAATTTAATTTAAAAGTTATTATACTATTTTTTTATAAATATTTGAAATTAAAGTAATGAGCTTTTATTATAATTTTTTTAAGAATGAGGGGCGGCATAAGTTGGGGTAATATATTATTTTTCAGAAAAAAAAATATATTAATTTTTTGAGAAAGAAAAAAAAATACAGTTTGGGTTTAGTTTTAAATAATGAAGAAAGAAAGAAAGAAGAAAGTATTTTTAACGTTTATGAGGCTGAAAATAGTCTATGGGAGAGATTGTTTCTGCATTTGGCTTTTGTATTCGACACTTTTGCTGTGGAGTTTTACAATAAACACTCCCAGCATCTCAACAAACTCTTCGCTGAATTTTAGTCCTTAATTGAGCAATAAGAATTTTAGATCTCCAATTAATATTGGCCCTATGTACGCTTTTTGTTGTTGATTATGAGTGGGGTTAAACTCTTCAATGTAGTACTTCTTATTTCTCCCTAGCTCTTTCTCCCAAGTACGTTTGTGGAACTTATCCATAACAAAAGTTTTATCTCTTTACTGTTTGTAGGACACATGCTCAAGAAAATACCCCATTTACTAAACCATTTCCTATTTTGTCGCATCCAAGTCTTCTTTCTTTTGCACAATCTGTCATTAAACACAACCTTAGGCCATCTACCCTTTTCCATTTGCTCAATTTTTTTCAAATATCTTATGACTCGCACCATAACAATTGCTTCACTAGGAGCATCCTCTGTTTCACTTAACAAGATAGCTTAAGGAACTCCACTTTTAATTTTGATTTTGTTTGTAATAAAATGCTTTTGAATTTCTCAATTTGTTCCACTGCATCTCGGTTGTGCTGCTAGCCCACAGTTCACAGCCGTAGAGAATCACCAGAATCACTAGAAGCCCAAAAAGAGTTAGAGTGGTTTTCCAGTCCCACAGCGCTGCCTTTCTACACCTATTTTGAAGAGCATAAAATGCTTTCCAACCCCCCAAAGTTCTTTTCTTTCTACAACCATCCCAAATTAAGTTTTTGTTGAAGTCAATTCTGAGGTATTTGTAGTCTACGACTTCTTCTAGAATGTTGTCTTCAAAGAAGAAATTATGCTAGTTATGCTTTCTTTTGTTAGAGAAAACCACTACTTTTGTTTTGCTAATATTGACTTGCATCCCCACCCTTCTACAAAATTTCTCAAGGGAACGTAAGTGCTCTTGCAAACCAAGAGTTGATTTAGCAATCAGTATAAGGTCATCTACGTACAAAAGAAGCCTTATAATGAACTTGCCCAAATGGATATCGTCACCCCCTTGCGAATTTAGCCACTCTTCAAGCTTGTCAATATATAAACCAAAAAGGGTAGGAGACAATGAGCAACCTTGCTTGACCCCGATATCGCTTCTAAAACTTTCAGAAATTCCTGTTGAAGTTCTAATTTTGACTTTCACCTCTTCATACAGCATATGCACAGCTGCTCTCAAATGCCTGGGAACCCCGAGTTCCTCCATTCTGCGCCAAAGCTTATCCCTAGGAATTGTGTCAAAGGCTTTTCTGAAATCAACAAAGCAACAAAAAACTTCTTCCTCTTTTTCCCAAACTTTTTCAATGACGTGCCTTAAAGTTATACAATGATCAACTATGGAATGTTTAGGTCTAAAACATGCTTGCCCTTTAGCATGTTTATCTCTTTCTTCTGCCCACTTGCTAATTTTCTTTTCTAACATGCTTCCAAATAACTTCGCAAACAAGGGGTTTATCATTATGGTTCTATAATTGGAGGGATTATTGACGTCACCACTCTGGAAAAGAGGTATTGCCATACTAGTTTTCCAATCTGTGGGGAACCCCTGTTGTATGATGTTGTTGAGAATTTTTGTGATGTGAGGTGAAATAATTTTTAAGCCCCACTTTAGATACTTTGTTTGGAGTTCAGCTAAGTCTTTTGCTTTTCTAGCACCCAATTTCTTGATACCCATCTCTACCTCTTGCACCGTGAATAGTTTTGTGTCTGTGTTGACCAAGGGAGGAGGGTCAACCTTGGGATCCTGCTCATAAAGTTGTCTTGCATAGTCGAACAATTTATAATTTGTAATGTTGTTTTCAGTTTGCACCTTTTTCGGTTGGAGCTCCTTCCAAAAAAATTTAGGCTTATTTTTCCCAAGGAAGATTAGTTATTCTATCCTTGAAACCATGAAAAAAAAAACCTTTTTCTTTCTTTATATGCTTGTAAAATTTGAGCTTTATGTTATCCTTGTCTGATTCCTTCCACATTCTCCTTGCCTTTTTGCATTCCTCGTCAAACCAAGCATTAACCGGAAAGAAATTTGTTTCAGAATTCTTAATTTTTGCTCTTTTGCACTCAATAAGTGCGCTTTGGATTAAATGTGTTAATTCGTGACTATGAAGGCCATGAAATGAGATTTCCTCCTTCTCGAAGAGCCTCTCTAGAATTCTTTTGAAGGTATTACAATTCTCTGGAGTCAAAAGAATTCTTCCCTTTGGGGGATTTTGTTGAACACACTGTGTTTTTTACCCTAATTACTTCTTTCTGGTCCAAGAGAAAGTTAATAAAATTGGCTTGTGATATGATTTTAAGTCCCAAATTTGATCTCCAATCAACACTTCCTCCATTTTCTCACACAAACTATGCGAGCAAATTACATAATCTACTACACTTTCTCCATTGTAAGTATTGCAAGTGAAATTACCAGACTTTTCCCATCTAGTCAAACCATTCCAAATGACTAAATCGAAAGCCCCACGTAGAGTAAGCAATTTTTCTCCAAAGAGATTCTTTCCCACTGATGATTACTCTCTTTTGTAAGCCAGATAGGGTCACAGACTTTTTTACAATAAAGAATGCTAGCTTGTTAACCTGCAGTTCTAGCATTGAAATCCCCTACTATAAGGACTTCTCCTAACTGAGAATATATTGCAATATCTGCTTTTAGGGCTGCAAATAGATTTTTGTGGTCAAGCCCTCTACTTTTGTAGATTTTTGAAACTTGCGACGGAAAATAACATGCTACAATTCTAATGTGATTTCCATTTTATGATATCTTAAGCCAGACAAATTGCTTATTTGGGTCTTCTTTTTCTAGCTCAATGAAACGACCTTCTTTTTCTCTCACTAATACCATGATACCCCCGTGCCCTTTGCCATTCCCTATTGCCTTGTTCCACACTACTATCTTCCAGTACCCTTCAAGGTGTCTTGCACCCTTCATGCTCATATCAAAGTATGTTTCAAACACTATTATTGAAAGCCTAGTTAATTGTAGTACTTTTCTCTTTTCCTCTTTTATTTACAAAAAATTTTCTTCCTTTATAATTGGAAATTGAAGACTTTATTTGCAACATTAAAACTCTTGCTTCATAAATTTAAACAATATGAAGTCTCTTTTATTCTAAGACATAATAAGATAGAGGTTGATTTATTGATGTTAATCGGGTTATCCCAAGTGGTTAAATAGAGGTTGGCTTCTTGATGTCAATTGGGGTTATCCCAGTGGTTGGGAGGAAGGAATTGATTGGAAACATCACCAATGGAGGAGAAATAGGAAAAAACTAACTTTACCTAATGAAATGTAAATTTTTCTTTTTGTTAGGAAGCTTTTGAAAGTTTTATACTTATATACTAGATAATTATGAATTGTACAGGGAAGAATATTTCCAATTTTGACTTCATTATTTTCATTGAGAAGCAGATGAGGGATGAGGAATTTTAATAAAAAAAAATTTATTTTTTTGAATGAATAGGTTAATAAAACAAACTTACTATTCGAAATTTACCCAATGAAATGTAAATTTTGTTTTTTGTTAAGAAGTTTTTGGAAGCTTTATAATTGTATAGGGACTAGTATGATCTACTTTAGACCCAAACTCTCTACTTCTATGGTTCATTATTTTATTTGATGTGTGAGATGTTTAATAAATCTTTTTTTTAATAAATGGGTCAATAAAACAAAGTTACTTTTCGCACTAATACACAATTTTTTTATATAATAGTATCTTATATTATTTGTTGTATCATAGTCTTTTTGTAAAACAAAAGACACTATGTGCACAAATTCCTCACTAATCTATGGGATACTTTTTGTAATGGCACAACCTTATATATGTAAAGATCCACTTGAAGAGCTCCATCATTAGACATATTTGGAGGGGTTAATGGTCACCTTTTTCCCTTCTTAAATATTTTTTTCTTTCATTTTGATTGTTATTTGGTTTTGTGATACTAGTATAGGTGGTGATGAAGGCTAACATACTCTCAGTGCCTAATATGAGGTTGAGTGAAGAAAATCACAATTAATTGGCATTATTTTTGAAGATTTTATCATAAAGAATTGAAGGAGACAACAAGGAGAAATTATAGGAGGATTTTCCACCCTCCTTAACTCTCGAAGGCAGCCAAAGGATCCCCAAGGATTCTCTCTAACAATTCGAATTCCAGAGGCAGCCAAGCAACTCAAAGACCAAAATGCACTCAATCTATGTTTACTTGGAGTCAAGTGGACTCAATCACTAGTTTCAAGGGAGTTGTTGGTAGTTGTCCTGTCGAATAAATAGAGCAAAGCTAGAGCTAGGAAGGATTCGATTCTATTCGGAACTTTGCTGCAAGGTATTGAGTTTTTATTGTACGTAGTGATTCAAAATTTCATAAATGTATGAGACTATTATTTCATGAAATGAGTAGAATAATTTCATTTTACTGATTTAGGTTCCAGAGAGGTAGGTTGTGGGTTAGGGCCCAATCCGTGTGCCTCAGCCTCTCTGTTGTACTTGTTCTTTGCTTGCTATCAGTAGATCTGCTTCCAATAGTTTCATTGTTGTTTAGTTTTGCTTTCAGTTTGCTGTTGTAGTTTTTCATTTGCTCATGAGTAATAGAATAGAGGAGAAAACTCTCAAAGTTGTGGATCAAGACCTCCCTTTTCATCTCTTTCAGTAGAGCTCGAAGAGGTTGAACCTTCCCATGGACCCAAAAATTGATTTATGTTCACTATTTATGAGATTAGAGTAGAGTTGTTTTACCATTTTCATCCTTCCTTTTGTACTGTATTTTCACGCATTTGTGTTTTTTTTCTATGCATAGATCAGTAGAGTTGTTTGCAGGAATAAGAAACAAAGTACTAGTGAAGTTCAATGGCACCTCCCTGCTTCATTATCCATCTCTGTTTTTACGCCTCCATCGTTGTTGTTGCACCTCCATTTCCCTTCTATTTATTTTATTGCAGTTGTCACCCCTTTTATTCACAAAACAATTAAAATTGCTAAGATTTTGACCTTCGTCCTTTCCTCATTGAAATTCCCGCTATCGCATTTCACATCTCGCAAGAAATTCCCTCTCCTTCCTTTGTCGTTCCTCAACACTATTGTGATTTTCCCTTTACCCTACCTTTGACGATTATCACGAAAATATTAAAAAAAAAAACCTTTAGAAACCAACCTTTCCCCATTCCTTTAAACTTATCGCAAATCCTTTTGCAAATCGCAGATTGCTTGTCCCTTTTGAGCTCCGTTAACACTTACCACTCCCGAGCTCTAATTGCAATAATTCATGTACCACCCGATAACCCTTATGCCTTACCGTTGTTGATTAACTAACGAAAGTGTTCGAAAACCATTGAAATACGACCTTTTTCCTTTAGACTTACCTCAAATTCCCTTTTCTCTCTATCACAATTCACATTTTCCATTTGAATCTTGTTAACACTTACCACTCCCGAGCTCCGATCCCGATAATTTTCCGTTCTCCACCACACTGCAATTGCAAATCACATTTTTCATTTGGTTCTTGTAACACCTTATGCTCCCAACGTCAATTACGATATTGTTGTCGTACTCTGCCACTGGCCCTACCGCCACGTCATCCCGTTGCATTTCACATTTCACTCCCACTCCCGAACAACACTTCTACTACCCCTCCGAGTTTGCGATATTGCAATTTGCGATATCTCATATCGCACTTCTGTCCTCCTATTGTAATTACGCCATTGCACTTTCCAAAGCCCCCTTCTCCATTTTTTTTTTGCAATATTATAAGTTTTAATAAAGTATAAGCCCTCTTTCATAGTTCCAAACCTTGTTTCATGTGGTTAAGCCCTCCATTATCATCTTTACCCCTTTCTTCTCCACACTACAAGCAACGCCTCTTAAAATTATAAGTAGGTCATGAATAGCTGCATAGGTAGGACCATGATAGATAGAGCAGGGTTTGTTTAACTGATTAGCCAAGTTAAGTGCAATTTAAATTAGTTTCATTTCTTCCATTTACGTTTTGCAAATTAAATTAGTTTCATTTATGTCATTTCCTTTCTCCACATTAAATTAGTTTCATTTCTGTCATTTCCTTTCTACAAATTAAATTAGCTTCATTTCCGTCATTTCATTTCTACAAATTAAGTTAGTTTCCTTTCTATCATTTCCTTCCAGCAATTTATTTTCCAGTTCTTATCGTAGTTGAAGAAATATCAGCCTTTCGTAAAGCAGAAGATAATGACATGAGCATAATGCATCTAATGTGTATATAGAACTATCACCTCCAAGTTTGTACGAACCCCGGGTTGATAAAGTAAAGTAAGGCAACCCCTGGGAGTTGCAACACTCTTAGCGCAATATAAGGGCTCACCACATTTTAGCGTCGTTGCCGCGGAGGTGTCTGGTAGATGCTTTGATTTTGTTTTAGCATTATTTTCTGCTTTCCTTTCTTTTCATGTTATTTAAGAAATACTGAAAAAATACAAAAAATATCTAATTTTCATGCCTCGTAGGAGTAGGAATACTCAAAGACAAACCTTACCTAAAACGCCCACATCACCTCCTAGCCACCCTTCACTCTTCTTCAGTGGCAGTGAGATTGAACTTACTATAGGAGAGCCTTCTGAATACTCCAAGGAACTTATTGGGAAAGAAAAAGAAGACCTTGGTCCAACTGAGGGACCCACTTCACATATTTTAACCATGGCTGGGATCCAGAGAGCCTTTCCCATAAGAGAGGTAGATGGGGAAACTAAGATGAAAAACATTAGCTCCTCAACTCTTCCACACTTCCATGGACTCACCTCTGAGGATCCTAACACCTTCATGTTTGAATTTTTTGTTGTTTGTAAGACTTTTGACTACACCTCTGATGATCAGAAGTTGAAGCTATTCCCATCCACCCTTAAGGATGCAACCTTGCGCTAGTTCATGGGTCTGCCTGGGAAACATCACTACCAGGGCACAGATGGAAGAGACCTTCAAAAACAAGTACAGAGACTACTGTAGGTCCAAGAAAACTAAGGATGATATATTTAGGATGACTCTAGGGCCTAATGAATCCCTAGAGGACTATGAAGAGAGGTTTCAATTAAACTATAAAAGAGCCAATTGTACTCTTGATCCTGCATCGCTTAAACTTGTACTTCTTCGAGGGATCATAGAAGAGATGATAGAAACCTTGAACATGATATCAGGAGGAGATATCTACCAACTGCCTTATGAAACAATCAAAACTGTCTTCCGGAACCATTATAGGGCATTTAGGAAGATGGCGAGGAAAACTGACAAAACACATCCATTACCTTCCTCTTCCTCCATAAAACATGACATTAAGACATTGGAAACATACTGGGGGACTTCAAAGTGAAATTTTCCCACCTTACTTTACAAATGAACATAAATGCGAGTCGAAGGAAGCAAGAGGAAGCGAGAGAGAGCCACGGCCATATTTTGTCCTAGATGTACCTAGAAACACCCAATAAATGAATTCCATTGAATATGTAAATTATATTTGTAACATACATATGTGTAGATTTTTGATCTCACAATATTTAACTTATTGCAAAATATTGAATCATTCCACTTGTTAATCTTTTGCGAAAAATTAATTGCACACACACGTAAAGCATAAATAAAAATAATCACACATAACACAGTTGTTTTTAACCAGAAAATCCTAAAGCTGAAAACCCAAACTATATATTATGTATCATGGAGATCCTCATTTTTAATCTCATACAAAGCTTAGTACATGAAATATGGAGTGCAATCTAATCGTCACACACTAATCAAAATAAATCTGCAAATCCATGCATCGCTTTCTTTCCACCTACTAGCCTACCTCCATTGCGCAATCCCTGCTGAAGAATAGCTCTGAATGAATTCAAATTACCCTTGCCTTGACTACGCAATCCTCATTGGAAAATCCAATGTGTGTGTGATGCAATCAACGCATCACTATAGTCACAACAGATAGTCCATCTTTCCCTTTTACCTATCTCTCCACTGGGTCTCCACTGGAACTGCCATGCACTGTAGTTAACTGCTGTATTGTTCAGTTGATTAATGAGTTATTATTTGTGAATTAATTGACTAATTAATTCACTCCACTCTCACTAGTGTATCATTAAGTTAGATTAAATACAACTATCTCAACTGAGTCTAACTGAGTTAAACTGAATACAACTCCATAAACTACTCTTCCAACTCTTTCATAACTTTTCCACTTCACTTCTAACTAAGTCCTCCATGCATGAACTCTAGTGGTGACACACTTGGGAGATTTAACGTATGGATTCCCTGGGTCAACGATGTGCCACATGCGTACGCAGATGAGAAGTTCTCAAGAATAAGTTGTTGTTTCAAAGTTATTGAGTTATTACTAAAGAACTAATAATATTGATGTCACATCTATAAAAACGATCAACAATCCTGAAATAGACTTCGCCCAATATTCTAAAAATAGAATTTCATCTATTTTCCAACTTGATCAACCATCCACAAATAGCATCCTGCAACTTCTGAAATATGATCACCATGTCTAAAAATAGACATAGTCTAAAAATAGACTTGAGCCAAAAATAGCCTGTGGGCCCACGTAGTGAAGGCGACTCTTTTCACTAAGCTCATCATCTTGTTGAATCTCAACACTCCCCCTCAACAAGATAGGGATTATCCTTCAGCTCGATCCTGCCTCTATGGTATTCGAATTTGCTCCTTGTGAGTGCCTTCGTCAAAATATCTACATCTTGATCCTCTGTAGGAATGTAATGAAGCAACATGATCTTCCGCTGCACACAATCTCTGATATGATGATACCGAATATCAATATGTTTAGATCTATCGTGAAACACGTGATTAACCGAGAGTTTAATGCAACTCTGATTATCACAATGTATCATTGTGGGATCAAAATGTGAGTCGAACAAACCAACCAGGATCTTCCTCATCCAGATAGCCTCACAAGCAGCTTGAATTGCTGCCATGTATTCTGCTTCCGCTAAACTAAGTGCCACAGATATTTGTTTCCTGCTGTACCAAGAAACTGCTGTAGATCCGATACTGAAAATCCCTTCTTATGTGCTCTTTCTGTCTGTTGGGCTTCCTGCCCAATCTGCATCCGTGAAGCCATGCAACTTCACGTCATCTGTTTGTCTGTACCATAAACCATACTCAGATGTGCCCCTGAGATATCTCAGGACATGCTTGTCTGCCTTCCAAAAGAGCTTAGTAGGCTTAACCATCACTTGTGAAAGTTGGTTCACTGCATAGCATATGTCCGGTCTTGTATTGAATAAATACATGAGCGAACCCACCAACTGTCAATAAACAGTGGCATCCACTACCTCTGTCGATGTAGCATCCTCTTTCTTCCAATTTCCTGGAAGAGGAGTGTCGATAGGCTTGCATCCTTGCATGTGAAGCTTCTCCAGTATCTCCTGGGCATACTTTCCTCGAGACACAAACAGTTCACTTTCCCGCTGCCATATTTCCAATCCAAGAAAATAATGAAGGAGGCCCAAATCCTTCATCTCAAACTCCTTTTGCAATATCTACTTTGCATGAGTGTATCAACTGCTCATCACCTTTTTTATTTTAAATCATCAACATAAAGAACAATGATTAAAATCTTACCCTCCACCACAATCTGGTACAGGTTTTCATCTGCCTCACTCTTGGTGAAGCCAAGTCCAGTGAAATAGCTGTCGATCCGAGTGTACTAAGCACATGGTGCTTGTTTCAGCCCATACAACGCTCTTTTGAGCCTGCACACATGCGATTCGCTGCTGAAGATCTCAAATCCTTCAGATTGCTCAATGTACACCTCTTCCTCAATGATCCCATTAAGGAACGCAGTCTTCACATCCATTTGATGAATGTGCCAACCCATCTGCGCTGAGAGAGCAAGGATGGTCCGTATGGAAGAATACCGTGTGACAGGTGCAAAGGTTTCTTCATTGTCAATCCCCTCGATCTGTGAGAAGCCCCGGGAAACAAATCTTGCCTTATACTTTTCGACGCTCCCATCAACAGCTTGCTTTACCTTGTAGATCCATCTTGATCCTACAACTAAGTTTCCCACCGGCCTTGGAACAATCTCCCAAGCACTATTTCTGACAATGGAGTCATACTCCTCCACCTTGGCATCTACCCATGTGGGCTCCTGCATTGCTTCTTCAAAAGAAGATGGCTCTATCACGATACACTTTCTCATAAAAGCCATGTATCCAGTAAATTTGTCAGGTGACTGTCTCTGTCTGTGCTGTGATGTAGGGACTCCTACATTTTGTGCCACATCAAGCTTCAGTCTCTCAGCTTCTGTGGTACGCTTTCTGCCTTGTCTGATGTTTGGTTCTGCATGAGTGGACTCCTCCACTCCATGAATATCCTCCTGTGGCTGATCCACATCCAAAGGCTCATTTTTGGGAACAAGAAGTTCCTCCTCTGCATGCAAGTGTAGCTTTATCTCAAGCGACAACTTCATGGATTTCACCTCATTGAATTTTATATCCCGTCGCACAACAGTCATCCGACTGTCTGGAAAATACACACGATAATTATGGGGTGTTTCTATGTACCCCACAAATATACCAACTTCTGCAGTCAGCTCCAACTTCTTCCTGGCGTCCTTTGTTACATGAATGTAAACAGGTGAGCCAAAAATCTTCAAATGAGAAATATTAGGCTTCTTACCAGTAAAGGCTTCTTTAGGTGTACTCATGCCAAGTACTCTATGAGGACAATGGTTTTTCACATAAACTGCAGTGTTGCATGCTTCCGCCCACAAGTGCATTGGTAGGCCCTGGTCATGCAGCATCACTCGTGTAGCACCCACGATCGTTCTGTTCTTTCTCTCCACGACCCCATTCTGCTGTGGGTTATGAGGCGCTATGAGTTCTCTTTGAATTCCTTTTGTGCTACAGAAGTCTTTGAATTCACCCGAGATGTATTCATCACCATTATCGCTCCGTAGAGCTTTCACTTGCTTCCACGACTCCTTCTCCACCAATGCCTTGAACTCACTGAACTTTGAGAATGTTTCACTCTTATTCTGCATGAAGAAGATCCAACATCTATGAGAATAGTCATCAACAAATAAAACATAATACCTGTGTTTTTCTATTGAAGCAACCGAGAAAGGTCCACACACATCTGTGTGAATTCTCTCCATGATCATCGAAGCACGGTTCTCCTTCTCATGAAAGGTGGTCTTCACAAACTTACCCATAGTACATCCCTTGCACTGATCTGACTGCACAAGATTACCCTTGGGAAGTCCGGTATAAATCTGCTACAAAATCTTCAAAGTGCCATGGTGAAGATGGCCCAATCTCCTGTGCCATAATTCGCCCTCATCCCAGCTCACCACTTCTTCTGCTCTGCCCACCATTGCAGCGCAACCATCTACCTCTAGCTTGTAGAGATTCTTAATTTGAACCCCTATCTTCTTGGTTTGAATTGTTGTTTTATGTCGAAGGAAGGATTTTCCCTCACTGAAAACAACATCATAACCTTTGTCTTCCAGCATTGCGACCGAGACCAAGTTCTTCTTCATACCTGGAACATGCATAACATTCTTCAACAATAATGGATTACCAGACTCCCTCTCAAAGGTAATGGTCCTAATGCCAATCGCACTGTACCGACCATCATCGCCCATCTCTATATGCATCTGGAGGTCCTTCTCCTCCAAGTCACTAAACAACTCCTTGTCTCCCGTCATATGGAAAGACACACCACTATCAAGATACTACACTGATCCCAACAGCTTGAAACCAAGCATGTGATCAAAGAGAAATCAAGTTCAAATTGCGAGGCTAAGGCCTCTCCAGCTGCAGCTCCATAAGCCTTCTTGTTCTTCTTCTTCTGTGGACAATTAGTGGCAAAATGCCCATGCTCGTGATAGTGAAAACACTTCACTTTGGAAAAATCCTGCTTCTTGCCTTTAGCATCGGATTTTGAAGGATGTTTCTTCCCCTTCCCTTTCCTTGCTTTGGCAGCCAAAGAAAAATTCTCTTCATCTTCATTCTTCGATGAAGATCTATCCCTGGTATCCCGCCTTATCTCCTCCTACACAAGATCTGACTAAAGTCGCTCCCATCCCAGCAGTTTCTCCCGACCATTGACAGAGTCTTCGTAGCTATGCCAACTCTTCGAAAGCCCAAGGAGAGCCAAGCTCACCAAGTCTTAAACATCAACAGTAACCCCCACACTTCCTAGTTCATCGTTGCAGTGGACAAACTTCGTGAGGTATTTTGGAATATTGTCGCCCTTCTCCATTTATATTTTTCTGAGATTGTCTTTAAGCGCCAACTTCCTCTGGTCACTTATGCTTTGGAAAAAATCTGTCAAAGCCTTCCACATTAAAAATGGAGTGGCTTTCCCGTGAAGGTTGGACAAAATATGGTCCTTCACACCTGCCAACAGAATTCTTCTCGTCTTTGTTGTCTTCTTTTGCCATGCATCAAGTAATGTAGCATCGTTAGATCCCAGCTTAGGAACATCGCTATCGATGAACTCCTTCAGTCCATTATCCTCCAGAATTGCCTCCATCCTGTCCTTCCAGGCTATGTAATTCGAGCTCCCATCAAGGGCATACTCCAATCGCAACCCATTGAAAGCCATTTCAATGTATACTCAACTTCTGCACCAAGAATCTTCTGTAGAAAATTCGAATTGTCCACCAGGACAAACTCGCCAATACTTCACAATTGCAATCTTCAAATAACAACGCTCTGATACCATGTAGAAATTATATGCACTAAGCATGCATATGTCCTAGATTCACATGATCTCGCAATATTTAACTTCTTGCAAAATACTGAATCATTCCACTGTTAATCTATTGCAGAAAATTAATTGCACACACATGTAAATCATATGTTGTACATATTTACTCCTGCATGCAAATTTTTGACCTGCCACCTTTTCTAAATCTCTTTCAGACCTCCACCGTGGCTTAAATCCCGATGCTCCCGCTTAATAGCGCCATCCCCATCCAGAAAATACACTTGGCCAAAGTCTAAAACGCATATTTTAAATATCGGGCCGAGCCCCTAAGAGTGCAGCCCCTCCTGCCTTGACTTTCATATGTCCCTAGCCCGAAAACCGCAAGCTGAAGGAAAAGGGCTAATTGTTTAATACCCCGGGCGCCGTCACAACCGTCCGATCCAAGTCAAATCAACGGCGCGGCAATTAACCTGTATGGAGGGCCCCGACGCAAGAAACCGGTGGTATAGTCCCGCACCACTTCCGCCAGGACGACAGTTTTGGGCCCAAGGTCAGCGATGCCATAAATCCTCTGCCGCATGTCCCCAGTACGGACGGGAAACCACTTTTCCCCCGCGCGTTAAAGGCTGTCCGAAGGTTGGGTAGCAGAATCCCTCCGCTCCGTACGATCTGCCGATCTCCATCCAACGACAGATATGCGCCCGAGCTGCTCGCCCGTTAACATGCACCCGTTATACCCTACGGCCCACCATCGTGTCACCCCTGTCCATTTCTAGCCGTGGATCTGCGTTTGTAATCCGACGGTCCAGAGTTCAGTCCCCCCCACCTGTTGACTCCGCCACATCACCCATCCACCTGTCTCCCGTACGTCCACGTGTTTTGGTCTCGTACATCCGTAAGAGTCCCTCACGCCATATATATATGTGTGTTTGTATGTTTTTATCCGTATTTGTCGTTATTCTTTCCTCACGTCCAGACTGTGTCACAATTCGTCCATTCGTGAAAGCCTCCATTGTTTTTCTTCCACCACCCTGAGTGTTCCCGTCTTCTGTCTGTGTCCACGTCATCACCTTCATCTCCACCTTCACACCCTACACCTCTGAGTCTGGTTTTTCCTAATATGTTTATGAGTTTTGCAGGTTTCAAGATAACAGGAGGGCATTTTAATTCGCTGCCGCTGTCGCAGAGGTTTAAAGCCCATAAAAGGACACATTTTTCTGGTGAAATTTAAAGAAGAAGCTGAGGGTAGGTGTGAGAAATGACCGCCATTAAAGAAGACAAAGATATGGATTCACAGAACCCTCCAGAGAAATTCGCCCTACATTAAAGAACCAGGATTCGAATCCAAAATCAAGGGCCGAGAGTACAGTACAGAATTGCAGACCATCTCAGGGCTCTTACGGCAGCAGATTTTTTCCTCAGCAAAAGGCAGAGCATTGTATATATTTTATTATTTGTGTCTTGTATAAAAGGAGATTTTCATCTCCCAACATTTATTTTTGTAGACAGATTGTAAAGTACATTTATTTATAGTTAGTCATTCATAGTGTGGGCGCGAATTCTTTCCGCCTTTTGATTCAAAATAAGTCATTAAATGTTTTCTATCTACCTCCCCCTCTAGAATTCTCTATCTCCCCTATAAAGGCCCAAAAAGAAGACATTGTAAAGGTTCTAGATTTCTATCAGCAAACTGTGCAGCGAAAAGGCTTTGGATACATTTTGTAATATTTCTGTATGAAGGTTCAGAGCCCGTAGGGTCTCAGTGAGGAGGGGTTATAACTGTAATGAGGATTCTGGTCTCTGGTATCTCACAGTATGTAATTTCTCTTATGTGTTAATACAATATCTCTTTTCATGCTACTTATCTTCTTGTATCATGTTCTAGAATGCGAGTGGCTCACTAATTTACAGTAAGGATTCATCCTTGGTGATGCCCTTTCTGGAATTAGTCAAGCGCTTTAAATAGGCCTAGTCATGGTATACTGTTTCATGTTCACTTCATCCATATTTTCTGCTATATTAGTTGCTTGAGGGGGGTGCTTTCGCTTAATGTCAGAGCAAGGATTCATGCAAATGGTATGCCCTTATACAGCCTTCTGTTAGGTATTCCATCAACATCATGTCGCCTAATATCTCATGCTTCTTCACCGCACCAATTTCGATACTTCTGATTTCTCGATGTACCATTTGAATCGCCCTCTCTACAAGAAGCGGTCTCTAACCGTCTCGATGCCTTTTGTATTAAGTTTCACATGATGTTCCTACACCTGCCTCTTATCTTTGTACCAGCTTCTGAGAGAGAATGGTCCCATTCAAAACTAATTTCCTTGTTCAAACAAGAGATAGTAAGTGAGTTCTTGGACTGACAACCCAAACTATAAAGGGCTCCTTGCTATATTAAGATGTCCTAGGCACTGGTCTATGGCAACTCTAGACTGTCTCTAGGGGGGTGACAAAATCATCCACAACATCTTTCTGGCGCCGTTGCCGGGGAACGAATTCAAGAATATTAGTTTCCCTGGGTTTCGACAAATTGTTTTCACTCTCTAATCAGGTGAGCACAGAGAGTTGAAGAGTTGCGTATCTCTCACCTTGGCGACTCCACTGGTCTTTATTTGATAAATTTTATCGGTAGTCCTGGCTTCTCGAAAGCCGCATTTGAGGTCAGATACACCTCAATCCAAAACACCTTACGTGTCTGACCCAGAGAAGGTCATTCATAAAAGAATTTGGAAGGAGAGGAAGTCAGTTCGTGCTGAAAACCCTGAATGTTCTGTTGAAGATTATCCGCCCTCTTCTTCTCAAGAAATCTCAATAGAAAATCCCGTCTCCACTGGTGGAAGACTCTGAGCAGTTTGCAAAAATGCATCCGAGTTTTATAGCAGAATGCAGAGATGAAATGTCACGTGGCTTGGCAAAAATGGAAGTGGAGGAACTTCCACGGATCACTCTTCTCATCCCAAGTTGCACGCCTGTGCTTAAGAAAATCCTTCTAAGAGTGATGATTGAAAGATATGAAGCTGAGATCAAACTCTTGCAATCACAAGAACAAACCCAAGACGTGGATAATGAGCAAGACATGTATCATGCTTTAAAACCTATGGAAGATGAGGAAGAAAGTGATCAGAAATCGTCTGATTGCTTACCTACATCTTGTATTATGCTGATCAGAGAGTATCACGATCTAATAGCAATGGAAAATAGGGAGCGCTGCCTTGAAGAAGCAAGAGACCACATAGAAGAGGCAGAATCCGATGTAAAAGAAGAGGCTCAAGAGAACATCCCGCCTCCCAATCAGCTAGTACAAGAAAAGGAGAGCTGCTGCTCTTCTTCACAAAGGAACACAAAGCAATCATCCCCTTTGACAGAAGATGAGGTTGATCAGAAATTAAATCAGCAGTTCACCTCAGAAGTCTTTTACAGAACAGATTCCCTTGCTCACTCGTCCATTGAGTTTGATAATTCGGATCCAGAAAGCTCCTCTGAGAATCAGGACGAAGAAGGACCTGCTTAGAATCCAACAGGTTTGATTGGTGACATTGCTTATGACTGCGACTTTCCTAGTTATCATTTATTTGATGATGATTGTCTCCAGAGAAGCAGTGAACCCAGCCAGCCTATCTATGACACTGATGGGGAAAGTTATGAAAGCATCAGTGATGAGTGTCATAAGAGCGGAGATCAGCAGTCTTTCTTTTCAGAAGAGGAGGAGAGCAAAGAAGAAGCTCTTGAGCAAGATGAAAGTAACGAGACTTCTCTTGAAAAAGAGGAAGCAAAGGTACAAGCCCCTGCTCAAGAATACATAGATCTTTTCATGGAGCTCGGCACAGCAAAGCAGAATATACCAGAGCTCCAAAAGGACTCAGCTCCAATATATGATGAGTCCCCCAGTCTAGAAAAGGGAGAAAACCAAGAAGCCACCGTTTCTCAAGAGATTTTCCTTCTCCATCCAGTGGAAAAAGAAGAAATCCTGGTTAAAGCCTCCCTGCCAGATATTCTTAATCAGGTATCATCTCATGATCCTCATGTGCATTTCTTGCAAATATTTGAACAAGGATCAAGGGTCTTTTCTAGCAGCATGTTGTCAGCAGAAGGAAGATTTTTTGAAGCTGCTATTCAAGAACAAGAAGAAGAGATACCACTGCCTTTCAAAATACAAGAAGAAAGTGATCAAGCTCTCAAGAGCCATATTGAAGATGCAGTGGAAAATGCAAAAATCAAAGCTGCCCAGTATGAAGACAACAGTGAGCAAAGTCAGTTCCAGATAAAAGAAAGGATGGGCATAGGAATTGACAGCATCAGAAGACTGATGATGAAGGTGCCTCAGAAACAACAGATAGCAGCAAGAAAGCAAAGAAAGTTTGGCAATGGAAAAACAAAAACAAAATGTGAAAGCATAGCTGGAGGCAAATTGCAGAATAAAATAGGGAAACATGGAGGGGTACAACTGAAGAATAATGCAACTAATGGACACCAGCAAAGTAGAGTATGGGACCCGGGAGGCCAAGAAAGCCTGGTGTATTATATTGTACATTAGTTTTCTTTTGTTTTATCATTCTTTTAATAAGGAATGGGTGCTAATGAGTTTTGAAGAAGCGCAGGGGAATTGAAGAACGGAGTGAAATATTCAGTGGTCTGCGTGTTCTCGACATGCCCGAGGACGACCATGCCATCCCCAGATGGAGCCGATGTTGTACATATTTACTCCTGCATGCAAATTTTTGACCTACCACCTTTTCTAAATCTCTTTCAGACCTCCACCGTGGCTTAAATCCCGATGCTCCCGCTTAATAGCGCCATCCCCATTCAGAAAATACACTTGGCCAAAGTCTAAAACGCATATTTTAAATATCAGGCCGAGCCCCTAAGAGTGCAGCCCCTCCTGCCTTGACTTTCATATGTCCCTAGCCCGAAAACCGCAAGCTGAAGGAAAAGGGCTAATTGTTTAATACCCCAGGCGCCGTCACAACCGTCCGATCCAAATAAAATCAACGGCGCAGCAATTAACCTGTATGGAGGGCCCTGCGCGCAAGAAACCGACGGTATAGTCCCGCACCACTTCCGCCAGGACGACAGTTTTGGGCCCAAGGTCAGTGATGCCATAAATCCTCTGCCGCGTGTCCCCAGTACGGACGGGAAACCACTTTTCCCCCGCGCATTAAAGGTTGTCCGAAGGTTGGGTAGCGGAATCCCTCCGCTCCGTAGGATCTACCGATCTCCATCCAACGACAGATATGCGCCCGAGCTGCTCGCCCGTTAACATGCACCCGTTATACCCTACGGCCCACCATCGTGTCACCCCCGTCCATTTCTAGCCGTGGATCTGCGTTTGTAATCCGACGGTCCAGAGTTCAGTCCCCCCCACCTGCTGACTCCGCCACATCACCCATCCACCTGTCTCCCGTACGTCCACGTGTTTTGGTCTCGTACATCCGTAAGAGTCCCTCGCGCCATATATATATGTGTGTTTGTATGTTTTTATCCGTATTTGTCGTTATTCTTTCCTCACGTCCAGACTGTGTCACATTTCGTCCATTCGTGAAAGCCTCCATTGTTTTTCTTTCGCCACCCTGAGTGTTCCCGTCTTCTGTCTGTGTCCACGTCATCACCTTCATCTCCACCTTCACACCCTACACCTCTGAGTCTGGTTTTTCCTAATATGTTTATGAGTTTTGCAGGTTTCAAGATAACAGGAGGGCGTTTTAATTCGCTGCTGCTGTTGCAGAGGTTTAAAGCCCATAAAAGGACACATTTTGCTGGTGAAATTTAAAGAAGAAGCCGAGGGTAGGTGTGAGAAATGACCGCCATTAAAGAAGACAAAGATATGGATTCACAGAACCCTCTAGAGAAATTTTCCCTGCATTAAAGATCCAGGATTCGAATCCAAAATCAAGGGCCGAGAGTACAGTACAGAATTGCAGATCATCTCAGGGCTCTTACGGCAGCAGATTTTTTCCTCAGCAAAAGGCAGAGCATTGTATATATTTTATTATTTGTGTCTTGTATAAAAGGAGATTTTCATCTCCCAACATTTATTTTTGTAGACAGATTGTAAAGTACATTTATTTATAGTTAGTCATTCATAGTGTGGGCGCGAATTCTTTCTGCCTTTTGATTCAAAATAAGTCATTAAATGTTTTCTATCTACCTCCTCCTCTAGAATTCTCCATCTCCCCTATAAAGGCCCAAAAAGAAGACATTGTAAAGGTTCCAGATTTCTATCAGCAAACTGTGCAGCAAAAAGGCTTTGGATACATTTTGTAATATTTCTGTATGAAGGTTCAGAGCCCGTAGGGTCTCAGTGAGGAGGGGTTATAACTGTAATGAGGATTCTGGTCTCTGGTATCTCACAGTATGTAATTTCTCTTATGTGTTAATACAATATCTCTTTTCATGCTACTTATCTTCTTGTATCATGTTCTAGAATGTGAGTGGCTCACTAGTTTGCAGTAAGGATTCATCCTTGTTGATGCCCTTTCTGGAATTAGTCAAGCGCTTTAAATAGGCCTAGTCATGGTATACTATTTCATGTTCACTTCATCCATATTTTCTGCTATATTAGTTGTTTGAGGGGGGTGCTTTTAAAACGCCATTGTCATATAAGGATTCATAGATTGGTATGCCCTTATATGGTTCTGTTGTGTATCTGGGTATCAATCTCATGTCAGCTAATATCTTCTTTATATTTCCTCACTGCACTCACTTCCTGATATTTGATTTCTGTGATATATTATTTGAACCGGCCCTCTTTACAGTAAGCGGTCTCTTAACTGTCTGATGCCTTTATATTGGAGTTTTACATGATGTCCCTACACTGTTCTTATCTTTGTACCAGCTTCTGAGAGAGATTGGTCCCATTCAAAACTAATTTCCTTGTTCAAACAAGAGATAGTAAGTGAGTTCTTGGACTGACAACCCAAACTATAAAGGGCTCCTTGCTATATTAAGATGTCCTAGGCACTGGTCTATGGCAACTCTAGACTGTCTCTAGGGGGGTGACAAAATCATCCACAATAGCATAAATAAAAACAATCGCACATAACACAGTTGTTTAATGGGAAATCCTGAAGCTAAAAACCCCAAATATCATATATTTTGTATCATGGAGATCATATGACAATCTCATACAAATATTAGTACATCAAGCTCTCAGTACAATACAATCGTCATACACTAATTAGGAAAAATCTGCAAATCCATGCACCAATCTTTGCCCCCTGCTAGCCTGCCTCCACTGCGCAATCCCTGCTGAAGAATAGTTCTGAATGAATTCGAATTACCCTTACCTTGACTGCGCAATCCTCGTTGGCAACTCCAATGTGTGTGTGATGCAATTAATGCATCACTATAGTCACAACAAATAGTCCATCTTTCCCTTTCACCTATCTCTCCACCGGGTCTCCACTGGAACTGACATGCACTATAGTTAACTGTTGTATTGTTCAGTTGATTAATGAGTTATTATTTGTGAATTAATTGACTAATTAATTCACTCCACTCTCACTAGTGTATCATTCAGTTAGAATAGATACAACTAGCTCAACTGAGTCTAACTGAGTTAAACTGAATACAACTCCATAACTACTCCTCCAACTCTGTCATAACTCTGCCACTTGAGTTCTAACTAAATCCTCCATGCATGAACTCCAGTAAACCCTTGGGAATTGTGTAATTCCCTCAGTCCACTGATGTGCCACATCTGTGCACTGAAACAAAGTGCTCCAAGAGAATAAGTTGTTGTTTAGAGTCTGATTATTATTACGAGCTAATAATAATCGACATGCATCTATTTTTAGATCAGTGATCTATAAATAGACTTCGCCCAATATTCTAAAAATAGAATTTCATCTATTTTTCCAACTTGATCAACCATCCATAAATAGCATCATGCAACTTCTGAAATATGATCACCATGTCTAAAAATAGATATAGTCTAAAAATAGACTTGCACCAAAAATAGCTTGCGGGCCCACTTAGTGAAGGCGACTCTTTTCACTAAGCTCATCAATATTGTTGAATCTCAACAAATGTCGTGGAGGTTTTCTTATTCTGTGAGGAAATCATGCCACAAACAAGTGTCCCTCCTTACCTGGACTTAAGGTTGCATATCAAGGTGGGGAAGCAATGCCTGAGCAACTCAGTTTCATCAACTAGAGAAGGCCTCAAGGCCCTCGGCCATATCAACAACGTATGCAAGGTGCACCTTACTCTTACTATCACAACAATCAGAGTTCACCCATGCAACATTGGTACACCCCCACTCCTCCATCATGGTCTACACCTCCTACTTGGCCTTACAACCCACCATATCATCCTTAGCCAGTGAATCAACCATTTCAATAGTATGTTCCACAACAACCTTAATGGAACAATCCATCCCAAGGGTGGAGGCCTCAACACAATCAACCACCTGCTCTAATGCCTCCACCCCAACCTCAACCTCAGCTTACTCATGCTTCTCCACCTAGGCTACCTCAAATACCTGCACAACCCAATCCAAACCCGAACAACAGACAAGCACAACAGGCTCCCAGTGGAGAAAAATCATATCCAGTTTATGTTGTGGAGATATAGGAGGTTAATCTTAGGTCGGGAAGAGTACTCCCAGACAACCATCCTCCATTTCCACCTATAGAGGTTGAGGAGGAAAAGGAAGAAAGTAACACTCAGATCCAACAACCTCCTTTTCCTGAGCGCTTGATCCACCCTAGTCAGCACACCCCAGAGGAGACTGAACTTCTGGGTGAATTGGAAAATTTGTGTGTAAATATATCACTTCTCCAGGCCATTAAGGATGTCCCTATCTACAATAGGCTCATTAAATAAAAGTGCTTGAAGAGACCCGGGAGAAAGAAGAGTGATACCCCTACCATCAATGTGGTAGTACAGTTGTTTGACCTAATGTTGGGAAGGGTGATGTTTCCAAAGTACATGGACCCTGGAAGTCCAGTTGTTTATGTGCACATCGATGGTGTCATAGTCCCCAACACTTTGATTGATCTAGGGGCTGCCATCAATTTCATGACCAAGGAAACTATGTTGAAACTTAACCTCCAAGGGACTTTGAGGAAAACCACAACAGTTATGCAACTTGTAGATCGGTCCACAGACTCTAGAAGGAATTGTTGAGGATGTTATGGTTACCATTGACTCTTGGGAGTATCCTACAAGTTTCCCGATCCTGCAACCAAAAGCGAATTTTAATGGTTATCCTCTCAGCTTAGGGAGACCTTGGTTAGCTACTGCAGATGCTTATATTAGCTGTTGGGCGGAAACATGACTATAAAAAATGGGCCTTTGTCCAAACAGCTAGTGTTATATCCTCGAACCCAACCTTCTATTGATCATGATCTACCTATATGGTTGGAGGACTAAGAAAATGAGTTATATAACACTGCCCTTATGTGTACTGTTGTCGTTCCTAGAGACAGCCTTGAGTTGTGAAAGACCAGTGCCTAGGACATCTTATATAGCAAGGATCATATGATATAACAGGGGGAGTTATCAATAAAAGGCTCACGTGCTATCTCCTAAAAACATGAAACATTAATTTGAATGGGACCAAAACCTCCAGAAACTTGACACAGGGAAAGGAATACTGCAGAGGCAAGGTGCAAAACTCCAATATAAAAGTATCAGACAATTCAGAGGCAGCTTACTGTAAAGAGGGCCGATTCAAAAATACCTCACAGAAATAAATTATCAGAAGGTGTTTGCTGTGTATGAAATATTAACAGAATACTAGTTGTCATTGAGATGATATCCAGATACACAATATCACCATGTAATGGGCTTATCAATTTAAGAATCCATACATGACAATAACGTTTTAAAAATAACCTCCCAAAGAAACTAATATAGCAGAAATATGGTTGAAGTGAATAGTGAAACAATATATCATGCCTGAGCCATATTTAAAGCGCTTGACTAATTCGAGCATTGGTATCAACTAGGATAAATCCATACCAAAAATCAGTGAGCCGCTCGCATTCCAGAAACATGATACAAGAAAGGCGGATGAAACGAAATGAACAATTAAATTAGCACATATAAGAGAAAGTTACACACTGTGAGACACCAAAGACCAGAATCCTCTTTAAAGATGGAACTCCTTCTCACTGAAACCCAACGGGCTCTGTACATTCATATGAGAGTTTTTACAAAATGCATACAAAAATCCTCTTACTGTATAATTTTATGATAAAATCTGGAACCCTCAAAAATCTGTTCTCCGCTAGTTTTATAGAAGAAAAAGAAAAGTCGTAGGGGAAGTGGATGATGAAAATTTAATTTGCCTCATAAAGACCGGATGCTGGAAACGTGCACGCCCATACTGCTTGATGACTCTGTAGTGTTGTATGTACTCTGTGGCCTGCTTTCTGAAATAAATGCACTGGGTGGAATTCTCTTCAGGAACACGGTAGAGAAATAAAAACCACATGGGCAATCCGTCCTTTCCTGTAAAGAATATTCTGCTGAAATGAAACCTTGAGGGTATTGTTTTCTGTGCATGGACTTTCTGAGTGATCTACGGGGTCTTCGATCTGGTATTCTGCCTTCAAATGGTTAGGTTAAGGCTCAAAAATCTTCAATTATGCGCCTTTAACTCTTTGCCTTTCATTGATACTCTTTGTATGCAATATTAATGTCTCCGATCGTGAAATCTGCACTTTGAATGACTCTAGAGGGTTTGACAGAGTTTAACCCTACTTCTTTAATGGAGGTCATGTCATAACATCTTCCCAGGTCTTTCTCCATAATTCCAGCCTCTGAAAAATGGTCCTTTCCAGTGTTCTCTGTTACTGTAATTGAGACTGTGAATCATGGCGGTTTACCTCCACTCGTACCCTGCAAAATACACAAAATCGTCAAGAAAACAAATGCACGGGAAACTAGATGCAGCGGGAATAACGAGGATGACAACACAACATAGTGAAATGGTGGAATAGTGCATGGTGATGGCGAAAAAACGCAGCGGAATGGCGGAGAAATGTTCTGGTGAAGGTTGGCAGAACACAGAAAATTAAATGCAAAACCTTAGAAATCGGCCTTAGAAAGGAATATATATAAGGGATGGGCGTGTGACGAACACACATGGAATGGTGATGTGGCGGAGGACACGTGTCGATTGGCAGGCAGGTGAATAAATTTGGACCGTCCGATCCCAGGAGGAGATCGACGGCTGAGGATGCGTCGAAGGGCGACGGATTGGCGGGCCAGGGGTACGGATACCTTGGGTTAGTTTCTGCGCATCTTCGGGGTGCGATGACCGTTGGATGGAGAGCCCCAGATCGGACGGTTGATATGAATATCACGTCGGGTCAAATGCCGAACGATAACGCACGATTGGGGGGGGGGGGGGGGTTTGAAACAGTGACGGGGCCACGTGTCGTGCGATGAGTGGAATCGCTCCGAAATGGAAAATACCGCCCGCCCTCCAAAGGCGGTGCGATGGATACCGTCGGTTTTTGAATAGTGATTTTGGGTGCGGGGACCACAAGGGCGGGTGAGCTGCTGACCGTTTGATTTGCAGGTTGATCAGACGGTGGACAGGTGATCTGAGCGGTGAACAAGTTGGACAACGGGCACGACGCTGATTTATGAAGGCCGTCTGATCTGTACAGATTGACGGATAATACTGCGCCCGATATCCATCTACGATAAGCACTCTCTGGGCTAGCGCTTGGTCTAGCACCCAGGTCACATGGAGAAAAATACTGAGGGGGCTAGGGCTGAAAGGTGCTAGGCCTTAAATATTTTAAAATGTGTGATTTTTCCCCTTTTTATGCAATTTTGAGTTTAGAGGAGGTGAACGATAGGCGGAAAAAGGATTTTTAGGCTAAACAAAGGGGGTTTTAAGGGGATTGCTTGTCAGAATTTAACAGGGGGCTGACATGATCAACATGTACCATTGATGTTATTCTTAGAGGGGGGCAGCTTGATGAAGATTAACTCATCGACCATGCTATTCAAAACCAGTCCTCCGCTAACATTCCTCTCGAAATATTAGTCAAAGAGTCTGAAATCCAACCTTGGATGGAAGTGCACTTAGTTGAGTCAAACTCCGAAACCACCAAGGCTATTGAGTTTGGCCCATCCAAATCTCTGAAAATAAACCCCGACCTCTCGAATGAAGAATAGAAGCATCTATGCTAGCTTTTTAAAGAGAATCTAGATGCATTTTCTTTGGATTACAAGGACATGAAAGGGGTGCATCCTTCAGTATGCAGACATCATATTTACATCAAAAAAGGATGCAAGCCTGTGAGACAACCCCAAAGAGGGATGAACCCGACTCTAATTGACATATTCAAAGAAGAGCTACAGAAACTATTGGATGCAGGGTTCATATATCCTATATCAGACAGTGAGTGGGTATCTCCTCTTGTACTAGTTCCAAAGAAGAATGGGAAGTGGTGGATTTGTGTTGACTATAGAGAACTTAAAAAAGCCACCAAGAAATATCATTTCTCTTTGCCCTTTATAGACCAAATCCTGGATGGCCTTGCGGGGAAGAAGTTCTTTTCCTTCTTAGATGGGTTTAGTGGGTACAATCAGATTCAAATCAGCCCTGAAGACCAGGATAATACTACTTTCACCTGACCTTGGGGTACCTTCGCTTATAGATTCCTACCCTTTGGGTTGTGTAATGCCCTAGCTACCTTCCAAAGAGTTGTCTTGAGAATTTTTTCCGAGTTAGTCCATGACTCTATTGAAATATACATGGATGATTTCACACCATATGGGGACGACTTCCAGGAATATCTCTCCAATTTGGGTAAGGTACTAAGAAGGTGCATTGAGATGCATCTCTTCTTGAGCCCAAATAAGTGTGAATTCCTGAAGAAAGTAGGAGTTGTGTTAGGTAACTCCATCTCCCAAGCAGGAATATAGGTAGACCCAAACAAAATCACTATCATCAAAGGGTACCTTCTCCTCAAAAGCAGAAAGATGTCAGGAGTTTCTTAGGCTTAGCTGGCTACTATAGAAGGTTCATCAAAGATTTCAGCAAGATGGCTTCGCCATTATTTGGGTTATTGGCCAAATATTTTGAGTTTATTTGGTCTGGTCCTTGTCAAGAGGCTTTCAAGCTCATTAAGGAAAAGTTGAATACTGCCCCCATCCTCCGAGATCCGAATTGGACTCTGCCTTTCCACATCCACACTGATTCATCCGACAAAGCTGTAGGGGCAGCATTAGGAAAATTAGAGGACAAAATACCTTATGCCATTTATTTCATCAAAAAGAACTTGTACAAGGTCAAGTTTAATTATATTGTTACTGAGAAGGAGATGTTAGCCATTGTCCATGCTTTGAAAAAATTCAGGCATTATGTAACTAGATATCAGACCTTTGTTCACACTGACCATGCAGCCATAAAGTATTTAATGAACAAACTGAATTTTAATGCTAGGATAATTAGATGTTTGTTAATTTTGCCGCAATTTGATTTGACTATTGTTGGTAAACCTGGAAAGGAGAATGTTGTTGCAGATCTTTTGTCCAAGTTAGCTCTCCCTACAGGTGAAAAAGGAATGGTGGATGACCAGCTTCTAGATGAGCATCTCTTTGCTATATCAACATTATCACCATGGTTTGCTGATATATCCAATTAATTGGTTGCTGGGAGACTTCCTCCTAATCTTTCATTCAGGGAGAGGAGCATAATCATCAGAAAAAGCGCCCCTTTCACATGGATTAGGGGAGACATTTTCAAGATAGGCCTTGATCAAATCCTCAGAAGATGTGTGAGGGGGGAAGAAGTTTTTGATATCCTCACTGCATGTCATGATAGCCCATGTGGAGGCCACTTTTCTGCAAAGAGAACTGCTTGTAAAGTTTTGCAGGCAGGATACTATTGGCCTACCCTTCACCAAGATTCCAGAAGATACACCAGCAGGTGTGACCAGTGCCAAAGGATGGGGAAACCCACGCAAAGGGATGAGATGCCTTTGCACCCTCAGGTATCTCTTGAACCATATGACAAATGGGGCATGGACTTTGTTGGTGCTATCGCTCCACCATTCGAACAAAAGAAGTATATCATAGTCTGCACTGATTACCTGAAAAAGTGGGCTGAAAAAAAGAAGAAGTGAAGGTAGCAACCGAGGAGAAAGTAACAAAATTTCTGAAGGAGAACGTGTTTTACAAGTTTGGATACCCCAGATAAATAGTCACTGATCAGGGAGCACAATTCACTACTCACCTCATTGAAAATGTTTTGAATAAGCACAAGATTAAACATGGAACTTCTACTGCCTATCACCCTCAGGCGAATGGCCAAGTAGAAGTAATTAACAAAGATTTAGAGAGCATCCTCACCAAGGTTGTGAGCAGTAGCAGAAAAGATTGTGTAGACAGATTGGTAGAAGCTACTTGGGCCTACAAAACTACCTGGAAGACAACAACGGGATTCACTCCTTATGAACTATTCTATGGTAAGAAAAATCTACTTTTAGTTGAGTTTGAATTCAATACTTTAACAATGGCAGCTGAATTAAATCTATATCTATCAAATGCACAAAAAGAAAGGTTGTTGCAACTAAATGGATTGGACGAGTTCAGAATGAAAGCACTTATTCACACTGAGGTAGTTTAGCTGCAAAGGAAGGTCTGGCATGACAAGAACATTAAGGAGAAGGCCTTCCAAGAAGGAGATTGGGCGTTGTTGTATGATTCTAGGTTTAAAGAATTGAAGGGAAAATTGATGACAATATGGTTGGGACCATACACAGTGGAAAAATGTTTTTACAATGGCGCAATTCAAATCAAGACCATAGATGAGGAAGGAATCCCCTTTCTTTTCAATGGTCACAGACTTAAATACAATAAGCCCTTATCGAGGGCGGATTTCATAAATTCAATAAGTAGAGAGGTGTATGTAATGGGAAACTCCATAGTTTCCAGCACCTCCTAAAAAAAAAGGAGAAAAAAAGAATAAACATCCATGGGTGAAAACCTCTCTGAGGTGCTCAAGGAAAGCTCGTGGGATGAAAACCTCGATGGAGGTAACCCACTTGCTTTAAAAAAAAAAAATAGAGAGAAATACATTTGCATCTCTGTGTTTTTTGTGTTTGTTGTTTTGCAGGTTATTAATGGTTTATGGAAACATAGGGAAGTAGTCATCTTCTTCTCTCCCCTTCTATTTTACCATCCATCCCATCATTCACTCCATTCATATCCATAAGTCTTTCCATCACCTACATACACCATATTCCTCCATTCCTGAGCACAATGTAGCAAAATAAAGCAAACCACAAATTGCTACAAACATCAGGAAGTTCCTTCAAAAACAAAGTTGTTCATGGAATGCAAAGAAAAACCAGAAGGAAAGCTATATAAAAGACTCCAGGAGAATGAGAATGCCACCAATGGCATCTCGAGCACCCCACACAGCATCTACAACGGAAAGAAACAACAAGAAAAGATTAGCAGCTCACTCAGGAAGCTGCTCACTCAAAGAACAAGAATATAGTGAAGAACACAACATCTAAAAAGGCTTTTCTCCTCAATCTAGCTCCTAAAAATGCCTTGACAACAAGAGGTAAACTGAGGTATAGCTTCTCACCCCTTACTATGCAGCCATAATAGGAAGAAATAATTAAAGTTGCAGACTTAGAGTTTAAGGGGTAGAAAGGTGGTGAGTTAGCTTGGCCACCATTGTGAAGTATGACTAGGGAGAACTGCAAAGTCACGCTACCTGGGCATGCAAAAGGAAAAATTTAAATCAAGTGGAGTAGAGGATAACGAGGGGAGGAAACACGCAGTCCATCATGAATTAACAGAGAGAAGGAAACAAGGGTCTCTAACAGAAACTGGAGTTGAGCCTGAGTTACATTAGCACTCCAAAATTAGTTGCGCAATCTAATGAAAAGAGATCTCGTCTCATCCAAACCAGTGAATTGAGAATTTTTTAGGGAAAGAGATTGAAGAAAGCCCGCAGCATAGCAATACCAAGTTTGGGAAGCGTATTTGAACAACGTGCAACAACAGCAACAGAAAAACATCACCAACAGTTGGGCTAGCTTTCAAAGTATACCGCATATCAGACACACATAACAACCCGTAGCCTATTCCACCTCGTGATCACCCCTCCTTTGATCAACAGTCCTAATTTCATTTCGACCTCCCTTCTCCATTTTGGATTTAACATAGCTCGGGGGTCCGAAATAGGCGGTATTATGATCTGACCCCACTGCAACGTGTCTTCCTCTCGTCATTTGGAAACCCCCTTCATTCAAACTACTCACCGCTTGCATACCCCCCGAAAACCATTCTTCGCTTTGTGTTAATACCATCGACCCCACCTTTTTCTCCGCCATTCTATCAAAAATGTTTTTGGTTTTCCACCATTATAAAGAGGTTTTTGTTTTTTTTTAAAGAAAAATGTTTTTCACCATCTAGAAGGAAAACAACGACATAACTCGTCTAGAACAGAGTTCCATTAAACCGATGCCACCATTACTGTCAGCACTAGCACGTTTCAACAAGGCACCAGGCAACATTCAAGGGACACTTGGAAGCATTAGGTGATCAAGGGAAGCTTTTATAGCAACCCAAGCAAGGTAGGATTCTACTCCTAACCTTAAAGAAGAAGGAGAAGAAGAGCCAGGAGAAGAACCAGAAGAAGAAGAACCAAAAGAGGAACAAGAAGAAGAAGAGGAAGAGATGGAGGGCCAAGGAGAAACAAAAGAAATGGAAATGGAGACATAAGTCATAAAGGTAGGAGGAAGTGAGCAAGAGGAAGTTTCCACCTTAGATTTTCTGAGAACAAAGAGAAAAAGGCAGACCTCTATGTATTTCAGAACTAAAAAGAGTTAGAGGGTAAGTCAGAAAGAGCCAGGAAATCCTCCCAAGAGCCCCATCATCATTGAAGAATCAATAAGGGAGGAGGAAAAAATTATAGGGATAGTTACGAAGGAGCAGTTGTAGATGGCACATGCAGAGAATATAGCTCTAAAGGAGCAATTGCAACAAAAAGGGCAACAAATAGCCACCATGGAAAACTTTTGCATAGAAGCCCTTCAACACAGATTCCCTGATGACTCATATGCTATGTACCTCAGGGAGAAATGGCTCCTATTTCAAATCAAAACTCTAGCCTCCCATGGATCCCTACCTTTCCAAGATTGTAGGCAATTCATGGATTTCTACAAGCAAGCTAACATGGGTGATCAGGAAAAGATGGTGGAGTTTTATGTGCATAACCTTGTGCCGACAAATCTGGATACTTGGGACCCCAATTGTACAATGGGGGATATGCAGTTGATGGCTCTAGTATATTGGATGATGAATGAGGACACTAGAGCAAAAGAGATATGGAAGGTCATGAGAAGGCCATGAGAAGAAGAAATAGAGAACCCTTACATATCAAACTATAATTTTTCATCCCAAGAGGAGTCATCCTTAACTGTCGAGAGATTGAAAAAGACCCTGCACTATTTGAAAGATACCTCTAGACTCAAACACAGGTAATAGGCCACTTTGATGATGTTTCTAGGAAGATAGAAAATGAGTGCATTATGGCTAGCAAGAGGAGATGGAACAACCTCCCTCACAGCCTCAAGAACAGGGAGTACCATACTCCAGATAGACTGAGGGGTGCCTTGGAAAGGGCACAATTATATAAGAGGGCCATGCAGGCCAAGAAGATCCAATGGCTTGGTCTCAAGCTCAGTCCACCTTTGTTGTCGGGGTTGAATGATGGAAGGGACACAGATGCACAAGATAGATAATGGGAGAATACAGAAAAGAATAATGGGTTTTACTCCCTTGAGGGAACTCCCACACTTCTTCCTCGGGAAATCAGGGGGGCTATCAAAGCCTTGAAGGAAATGCAGGAGGAGGATTAGTTGCTCAGAGGATGAGTAACCATTCAGTAGGGGGGTGATGATGAACTCCATCATTAGACATATTTGGAGGGGTTAATGGTCACATTTTTTCCTTCTTAAATATATTTTTCTTGCATTTTTATGGTTATTTGGTTTTATGATGCTAGTATAGGTGGTGTTTAAGTTTAACATACTCTAAGTGCCTAATATGAGGTTCAATGCATAAAATCATGAGTAATTGGCATTATTTTTGAAGATTTGATAAAAAAAAATTGAAGGAGACAACAACGAGAAATTATAGGAGGATTTTCCACCCTCCTTAACTCTCAAAGGCAGCGAAAGGATCGCCGAGGATTCTCTCCAACAACTCAAATTCTAGAGGCAGCCAAGCAACTTAAAGACCAAAGTGCACTATATGTTTACTTGGAGTCAAGTGGAATCAATCACTAGTTTCAAGGGAGTTGTTGGTAGCTTCCATGTAGAATAAATATAGCAGAGCTAGAGCTAGGATGGATTCTATTCTATTGGGAACTTTGCTGCAAGCTATTGAGTTTTTATTGTACGCAGTGATTCAAATTTTCATAAATGTACAAGACTATTCTTTCATGAAATGAGTAGACTGATTTCATTATACTGATTTAGGTTCTAGAGAGCTAGGTTGTGGGTTAGGGCCCAATCCATGTGCCTCTGCCTCTTTGTTGTACTTGTTCTTTGCTTACTGTCAATAGATCTGCTTCCGATAGTTTCATTGTTGTTTAGTTTTTCTTTCAATTTGCTGCTGTAGTTTTTCATTTGCTTATGAGTAATAGAATAGAGGAGAAAACTCCAAAATCTATGGATCAAGACCTCCCTTCTCATCTTTGTTAGTAGATCTCGAGGAGGGCCAACCTTCCCACCGATCTGTTCATTGTTTATGAGATTATAGTTGAGTTTCTTTAGCATTTCCAGCCTTCCTTTTGTACTGTATTTTCACGCATTTGTATTTTTTTCCGTGCATAGATCAACAGAGTTGTTTGCAGGAATAAGAATCAAAGTACCAGGGAAGTCCATTGACACCTCCCCGCCTCATTCTCCATCTTTGGTTTTCCATCTCCATCGTTGTTGTTGTGCCTCCATTTCCCTTCTATTTCTTTTATTGTAGTTGTTTCCACTTTTATTCACAAAACACTTAAAATTGCTAAGAATTTGACCTTCGCCCTTTCCTAATCGAAATTCCCTCTATCACATTTCGCATCCCACAGGAGCCTCCCTATGCTTCCTTTGTCGTTCTTTAGCATTATTATGATTTCCCTTTACACCACCTTTGTTGATTATCACGAAAATCTAAAAAAACAAACCTCTATAAACCAAACTTTCCCCATTCCTTTGAGCTTACCTCAAATCCTTTCGCAAATCACTTGTCCCATTTGATTCCGTTAACACTTACCACTCCCGAGCTCCAATTGCGATAATTCATGTACCTCCCGATAACCCTTCTGCCTTACCGTTGCTGATTAACTAACGAAAATGTTCGAAAACTATTGAAATACGAACTTTTTCCTTTAGACTTTCCGCAAATTCCCTTTTCTCTCTACACAATTCGCATTTTCCATTTGAATCTCGTTAACACTTACCACTCTTGAGCTTCAATCGCGATAATTCTCCGTACTTCGTCACACCACGATCTCAAATCGCATTTTTCATCTAGTTCTTGTAACACGTTCCGCTCCCAACGCCGATTGTGATATCGCTATCATACTCTTCCACCGGCCCTACTGCCACGTCATCCTGTCACATTTCACTCCCACTCTCGAACAACACTTCCGTCCTCGTATTGCAATTCTGCCATCACACTTTCCAAAACCTCTCTCTCCAAAGGGTTTTTGCGATATTATAAGTTTTAATAATGTCTAATCCCTCTTTCACACTTCTAAGACTTGTTTCATGTGGTTAAGCCCTCCATTAGCACCTTTACCCCAAACAACACCTCTTCAAATTAAAATTAGGTCATGAATAGCTGCATAGATAGGAGCATGATAAATAGAGCAGGGTGTGTTTAGCTAATTGGCCAAGTTAAGTGCAATTTAAATTAGTTTCATTTCTGCCATTTAATTTCTGCAAATTAAATTAGTTTCATTTCCGTTATTTCCTTTCTGCACATTCAATTAGTTTCATTTTCGTCATTTCCTTTCTGCAAATTAAATTAGTTCATTTTCTTCATTTCCTTTTTGTAAATTAAGTTAGTTTCCTTTTTGTCATTTCCTTCCAGCAATTTATTTTCGATTTCTTATCACAGTTTAAGAAATAACACCCTTTCGTAAAGCAGAAGAGAATGACATGAGCATAATGCATCTGCTGTGTATATAGCACTATCACCTCCAAGTTTGTACGAACCCCGGGTTGATAAAGTAAAGTAGGGCAGCCCCTGGGAGTTGCAACACTCTTGGTGCAATACCAGGACTCACCACCACTCATGGGATCCAGATCTCAGAATACATGCAAGACATGCATCAACAAAATGTAATTTTATATCTCCATGATAATAAAATTAAGTTTTTTATGTGGAGAAAAAAAAGGTTGTTTTTTTATTTTAAAAATGTTTTTCTAATTTGCGTGAAATTTTTCTGAAAAGTTATAGTTTAATTTGAATTAAAAAAATTAATTGAGAAGTTTTATTTCAAAAAATTTATGGTATTTTCATATAATTTAAAATTGAATTTTGAAAATATTGATAAATCAAAGTGAAATGTTCTTTCAATATATATATAAACTAATTATAAAAAATAAATTTATCTATTTATTAAAGTACTTTTTTAATAAAAGGGTGGTAGGAAGGATATATATATATATATATATATATATATATATATATATATAAAATAAATTTATCTATTTATTAAAGTATTTTTTTAATAAAGGGGTGGTAGGAAGGGAAGGGATTATGTACGATCTCGAAGGAAACGAATTAGTCAAGTACTTATGGGTACTTGGATGCAAAACGAAAGGTATGGCGTGTACATGGGTCAAGTACTCGTTCATCAAAGAGGTGTTATAAATTTAACAATCCTTGGTGACTCTGTACTCACCATTCAACATTTGCATAAGGATACATATCTAAAATTCAATAGGTTATGCCTTATTCTCAAACGGATTAAAGGTCACTTTGATCCGGAGATCAAAATTTGGCTCAAAAATGAAACTGCCCATAATATTTGGAAATCGACATTAAGTCATAGTGTTAGTCGTTTTGAATCCAATGACACTTCGATCGCCTCAATCCGATGTCGTATGACAAAGTTATGATCTTCTGAAGTTTTTTATCAACAACAAAAAAAGATTGCAGGTAGGCTGACAAGGCAGTTTGTACTACAGATGTCATGATAATGTGAACATGCCTACTGGACATACGGTGGACCAATTAGAACTCACCAAGTGTCAAGTTTGTACAGGTCCAATTGGTTGCATTTGATTAGTCGATTTTTTTTTATTGGTGGCCCAACCGGAGGTCACCACGTGACGCCTCCACATTGGTAAAAAAAATTCTTAATGGTAGGAAGGCCTCGACGGGGATTGATCGAGCGACCTGTTGCAACATAATCTAGAGCTCTACCATCTCGCCTACGCGTTGGTTCTTAACCATATATTATTATATTATTATACAATTTTAAGGTCACGACCAAGCCAGATACCAAATTGGTGTATGAGACCCCCTTGTTTGTGGGACAAGGGACCCACCTCCGCATAGCGATTTGACTATTAAGTCTATGACGGCATACATACTCTACCCCCCTTTGGTTTTGAAGATATGACCTCTTAAAAGGAAACACATTCTCTTAACCATTAGGCCCACTCAAGTTGTATTAAGGTGGTGGGATTTGGCCCCGTTTAGTTTAACTACTCGCTCGACGAGTTATGGCCTTGCTTAGGATCGAACACGAGACCGGTCCGTCGTTACGAGGCCGACCTTACCACTTTTTCGCCACCAATGATCTTAAGGTGTATAGGCCGCCACATATATTTAAGGTGTATGTGTTGGCGCGTTTGGGAGAGGGGTCGGTTGGTAAGCCCCGACCCCTGGTCACGACCATCACCACAAGACCATGGCGCGAGCTGTAGTGGATGGGCACCAGCCCCTGGCCACAGGTTCAGTCCATAGGATTGAGTGGTGAGGAGTTAAGGGCTTAGCGGAGAGGGCTGGGCGCTTAGCCCTAGCTCTTTTCGTGACCACCACCATGAGACCCTGGTGCAATCGCAGCAGAGGAGCAGGGCGGGGACTAGCCCCAGCCCTTGGTCATAGGTTACTTCATATGATCTTGTGTGAGCTAAAGGAGGAGCTACCAGAGCGGGGCGGGGATTCATCCCCAGCCCCCAGTTCTATGGAGCACCATATGGCTAACGTGGAGTCGAGTTTGACGGGGGCGGTATTTGAGGGTCAACCCCAAGTCACATGGTCAGTGAGTAATCGACGACCATAAATTGGGAGCTAGTGGCGTGTTGTTAGCCCCGACCACATCGATTTCAACGTGACCTAACCTGAAGGAAAATGAGCCAACGTCGGCGGGGGCAGATCGTTGGCCCCAACGCCCATCGCGTGAGGGGTGAGGTGTTTTAATAATTCCTTTTTTTTAATAAATAGGTCAATAAAACAAAGTTACTTTTCACACTAATACACACTTTTTTATATAATAGTATCTTATATTATTTGTTGTATCATAGTCTTTTTGTAAATCAATAGACAATATTTACACAAGTTCCTCACTAATATATGGGATAATTTTTGTAAAGGCACAACCTTATATATGTTAAGATCCACTCATGGGATTCATGTTTGAGAATACATGCAAGACATGCATCAACAAAATGTAATTTTATATCTCCATGATAATAAAAATAAGCTTTTTTTTATGTGGAGGAAAAAACAGTTACTTCTATGGTTCATTATTTATTTGATATGCAAATGAGGTGTGAGGTGTTTTAATAATTCTTTAATTTTTTGAATAAATAGATCAATAAAACAAAGTTACTTTTCACACTAATACACACTTTTTTCATACAACAGTATCTTATATTATCTGTTGTAACATAGTGTTTTTGTAAAACAATAGAAAATATCCGCACACGTTCCTCACTAATCTATGAGATAATTTTTGTAAAGGCACAACCTTATATATGTAAAGATCCACTCACGGGATCCATATGTCATAATACATGCAAGACATGCATCAACAAAATGTAATTTTATATCTCCATGATAATAAAATTAAGCTTTTTTATGTGGAGGAAAAGCAATTTTTTTCTTTTAATATTTTTGTAGTTTGCATGGATTCTTTTTGAAAAGTCATCGTTTAATTTGAATTAAAAAAAAAAAAATTGAGAAGTTTTATTTTAAAAAAACTATGGTATTTTAATATAATTTAAAACTGAATTTTAAAAAAATTGATAAATCAAAGTGAAATGTTGTTTAAAAATATATATATATATAAACTAATTATAAAAAATAAATTTATCTATTTTGCAAAGTATTTTTTAATAAAGGGGTGGTTGGAAGGGAAGGGAATATGTACGATCCCGAAGGAAACGAAGTAGTCAAGTACTCATGGGTACTTGGATGCATAACAAATAACAAAGCGGAAAAGTATGGCGTGTACATGGGTCTAGTACTCGCTCATCAAAGAGGTGTTAGAAATTTAACAATCGTTGGTGACTCTTTAGTCACCCTTCAACATTTGCATAAGGATACATATCCAAAATTCAATAGGTTATGTCTTATTATCAAATGGATTAAAGGTCACTTTGATCTGGAGATCAAAATTTGGCTAAAAAATGAAAGTCTCCAAAATATTTCGGAACCGAAATTAAGTCATATTGTTAGTCGTTTTGATTCCAATGAAACTTGAATCGCCTCAATCCGAAGTCGTATGACAAAGTTATGGTGTTCTGAATTTTTTGATCAACAACAAAAAATTGTAGGTAGGTTGACTAGGCAGTCTGTAGTACTGATGTCATTATAACGTCAACATGTCTACTGGACGTATGATGGACCAACTAGAACTCGCCAAGTGTCAAGTTTGTACAAGTCTAATTGGTTGCATTTGATTGGTTGATTTTTTTTTTTTTGGTTGGTAAAAAAAAATGTTAATGGTAGGAAGGCCTCGGCGAGGATCGATTGAGCGTCCCGTCGCGACATAATCTACAGCTCTACCATCTTGTCTACGGGTTGGTTCTTAACCATATAGGTCGCCACATCTATTTAAGGTGTATGTGGTGGCGCGTTTGGGAGAGCGGTCGGGTGGTGAGCCCCAACCCCCGGTCACGACCATCACCACAAGACCATGGCGAGAACTGCAATGGACGGGAACCAGCCCTTGGTCACACGTTCAATGCATAGGATCGAGCGGTGAGGAGTTAAGGGCTCGACGGAGAGGGCTGGGCACTTAGCTCTCGCTCTGGTCATGACCACCACCATGAGACCCTGGTGCAGTCGCAAAAGAGGAGCAGGGTGGGCACCAGCCCCAACCCTTGGTCATAGGTTACTTCATATGACCTTGCGCGAGCTAAGGGAGGAGCTACCAGAGCGGGGCAGGGATTCATCCCCATTCCAAAGTGTTATGGCGCACCATATGACCGACGTAGAGTCGAGTACAATGGGGGTGATATTTGAGGGTCAGCCCCAAGTCACATGGTTAGTGTGTAATTGACGGCCATAAATTTGGGAGCTAGCGGTGGGCTGTTAGCCCCAGCCCTCGGCCACATTGATTTGAATGTGACCTTGCCTAACGGAAAATTAGCCAATGTCAGCGGCGAAAAAATGTTGGCCCCAGTGCCCCCACCCCCACCCCCACCCCTTATGGGTGCCCATGTGACCCAAAATTTTCGCTCAAGGGGTTATTAGCAAAATTAATGAAGCAAAAAAAATGCACCAATAGCGGGAGAAATTATCGCCTCTCGAACTATTTAAAGGGAGAAATTGTTGCACAATTAGTGGGTTATGCCAAATTGAGGGATGAATAGCACAACTAGGTTGGGAAAGCCATAAATTGCTCATTTTTCAACCTTTTTGAGCTCAAGAAGAGCCTAGATAGGGGTTTATGAACTCAATTTACTGATTGGAGCACTTCTAGAAGTACTTTTTGTAGGGTTGATTCTTTTAGTGCTAGGGAAAATCAGTGGTTTAAAGCAGTTTTGAAGGCCTTTTGAGCATGGAGAGAACCTTGTGGGGGTTTTCTAGCCTTCATATTTTATCTGCAGTAGTTGTGACTTATATGGTGAAACTCTTCTTTATCTTTTCTCGTTATGTGTTTTGAGAAAAGCTATTTTTAGTACTTCAATGTGGAGTTTTTTTACATGTTATGCTCAATTTTCAAGTGGAGTACAGGGTATTGATGTGAGATCCATTTTCATGTTGATTTTTTGATGACTAATTGTAGGTGGTCATACTTTTTAGAGTGATATTTAATTGCAGTTGAATGTTTCCTTGAAGGGGAAACAAGGCACTCATTTGTCAACACATTCATGTACTTTTTTTACCACTGAAATCTATGGAGTGATCTAGTTGTGTTAGCAGACCCACAGATGTAGCCCAAGAGGGGTGAACTCTGTCATCAAATCATGTTTTGTCTCTCTTCATGCTTTCCATTATGAGATTCATGTGAATATATTGCTTGTTTAAAGTTCATATGACAACTAACTCATTATCATTGAAGAGGCTATAAAACTTGTTTACATAAGAACCATTTCATTTACTTGCAAAACGTCAGAGGACAGTCATTTTTTAGGAAGGAGAATTTCTCCTCCACTTTCAGATCATTTTGTATCAAAGATGGTGTTGACCAAGTTGCAGGTATGGGAAAGAATCTTCAACTCCAAGAGTTAGAGGAGATTAACTTGTCTCTTCGAATGGAGAATGTTGTTTTGAGTAGATTGCTTGAAGTTGTTGAAGAGGAGAAGAGGCATATGTGCCTTCAGTTGTAGCATGTGCTTGAGGAACAAGTTGGTGAGAGTTCCAGTCCAGAAGTAGCAAATAATTCCTTCAAGATGAAGCCAATTTGTGGGAATGGTCCAAACACAAGATATGGACCCTATGTGGAGAATGATTCTTGTGAGTTTTTTCAGCATCTAAAAGATTCTACTTATGTGTCTATTGGTAAAAGTAGGTGGCTTGAGTCATCTTCAAATTCGTTATCGACATCTGAAACAAAAAATATGGGTGGAAAATCCAAGGAGGTAATCAATATCTCTATTTCTACTCCTTCAATTTATGTTAAAAACATATCTTTTGCAGCGTTTAAAAAGCATACTAAAGGCATTGGTATGAAGTTGTTAACTCATATGGGCTATGAAGGAGGAGGCCTCAGAATCAATGGCTAAGGTATCACTAATCCTATCGAGGTGAAGGAGCGACCAAGATATGAAGGATTTGGTTATGGTCATGGAGAGTTTGGAGAGTGTTCTAAACTTTTTGAGGCAAATAAATCATCAAATTATGATATGTCACACCAAGATGCTAGTGATGATGGAACTTTGTCTCTCAATAGAGATAAATGTTTCAAAGTACTTTGTATGTCATCGTTCAGTCCTCATCATCAAATTTACAGGCCAAGGGAAAAGTATAAGTGTCATGGGACTTTTAAAAATGTTGGTAATTTTGATTATTTATGGGACATGTATCTTTGCACATTTTGTGATGTAGTTGACCATTGTGTGGCGCATTGTGAGCAATGCAAAGTGATGGTGAAGAGAATGGACAAAATTCTTAGATTAAAGCATGAATAACCTCCCTCAAGTTTGAATACTTCCTTATTGATGGGAAAGCGAAAGTATTTTTGTACCCATTGTAATATGAATGGGCATGGGAATGAAAGGTGTTGGAAAATTCATCTAGAACTTTGCCCCAAGAAGGATAAAGAGGTCATGCAATCCATTGCAAGGAAAGAGACAGGTGGAAAAGAGGATACTAGTGTAGTTCCTAAGTCAGACTTTAAAGCAAATAGAATGTAAAAAGAGAACCCATAAGCCTAGGAGAGGAAAATATTGGCTAGATTGCTTTGTATGGTTTTCTTGCTTTGTAAATTGTAAACTCTTGTTGTTCATTATCGTTTTGGGTACTTTGTAAAGTGAAAACAAGAATAATCACTTATTTGCAACAAGTATGTTTTTCTTTGACATGTCATGTTATGTTGGTTTGTCAATGAGTCCAATTGTTTGAGGACTTTTTGGGATGAAAATTTGTATGTTGCCCAGTATTTCTACAGTTGCATCATGTACTCATTGATGCAAGTGTTTCAAGATGAAGCTTTTCGTGAATGAAATATTTGATAAATATTGCACATGAAATGAATATGTTTATGTGGAGAAGCCAAATGTGTCATTGAATTAATGCAACCATAGTACCTTTGTGTACAAGTTCAATTTGAGGACATTAAAGCAAAGTTTGACTCAGTGCATGGCAAGCATCGAGTTTCTTCTGATTTAAAAGATGGAAAATCAAGTTTGTCTTCAACAAAGGGACTTCAAGATGAAACTTGTTCGAGTTAACAAAGAGGGTTTTTGAGAGAATTTTTAGATTCCATCCATCAAAGTTTTTGTTCCTGCATGGTTATAAGAATTGTGGCTCGATTCTTGACAGGAAGGTAAGGACTTCACACAACGGATAAGTGGAGTACCTTGATTGGAGCTTGATGGCACAAATTGAAATAAAACATAAAGGATTGAGATCAAGAAATTTTATGATCTTTTTCCTCATTTTGTTTACTAGGAGAAGATAATTTTTTGGGGTTCAAAAGTTCCTAGTATGATCGAGAGATCAAAATTTGGCTAAAAAATGAAAGTGCCTAGAATATTTTTAAACCAGTGTCAGTTATAGTGTCTATCATTATAATTCCAACAACACTTAAATCGCCTCAATCCAACGTCGTATGACAAAGTTATGATGTTCTGAATTTTTTTACGAACAATAAAAAAAAGTTGCAGGTAGGCTGACTAGGCAGCCTGTACTATTGATTTCATGATGATGTCAACATGCCTATTAGGGGTATGGTGGAACAACTAGGACTCGCCAACTTTCAAGGTTTTACAAGTCAAATTAGTTGCATTTGATTGGTGGCCCAATGGGAAGCTACCACGTGGCCCAACCAGAGGCTACCACGTGGTGCCTCCACATTGGTCAAAATTTTTGTTAAGGGCTGGAAGTCCTCGGCGAGGATCGATTGGGCGACTTGTCGCAACATAGTACAAAGCTCTACATCTCATTTATGGGTTAGTTCTTAACCCTATAGGTCAACACATCTATTTAATGTGTATTTGTTGTTGTGTTTGGGAGATGGGTTGAGCGGTGAGCGCCGACCCCCACTCACAACCATCACCATGGGACCATGGCGGGAGATGTAATGGATAGGGACCATTCCCTGGTCACAACTTTAGTCCAAAGGATCGAGCGGCAAGGAATTAAGGGCTCGACGGAGAGGTATGGGCACTTATCCCTAGCCCTGGTCATAACCATCAGTATGAAACCCTGGAGAAATTGCAGCAAAGGAGCATGCGTGGACCAACCCCATCCCTTGGTCATAGGTTACTCCATACGACCTTGCGAGAGTTAAGGTGGGATCTAACATATTAGGGTGGGGATTCAACCTGAGTCCCTAGTGTTATGGTGCACCATATGTCCGATGTGGATTTGAGTTCGGCGAGGGTGGTATTTAAGGCTTGACCCCCAGTCACATGGTAGACATGTAACCGACAACCAGAAATATGGGAGCTAGCCCAGTGGGGGTGGGAAGTTAGCCCCCACCCCCGACCACATCGACCTCAATGTGACCTTTCTCAATGGAAAAGGATCTAGCGCCGGCAGGGGTGGAGCGTTGGCCCCAGCCCCCAGCCTTATGGGTGCCCACGTGACACAAATTTTGTGCTCAAGGGGTTATTGGAAAAATTAATGAAGCAAAAAAAATGCATCGGTGATGGATGAAATTTTTTCCTCCAAAACAATTTAAAGGGCTAAATTGTTGCACAGTTAGCGAGTTCTGCAAAATTGAGGGGCGAAAAGCAGAGCTAGGTTGGGAGAGTCATAACTTGCTCATTTTTCATCCTTTTTGAGCTTAAGAAGACCATATATAGGGTTTTCTAGGCATTCTGAATCCATTGGCAGGCTCAGTTTACTGATTGGAGCCCTTATGTAAGGAATTTTTACAGGGTTGAGTCTTTTAGTGCTAGGGACAATCAATGGTTTAAAGCAGTTTTGAAGGCCTTTTCAGCATGGAGAGAACTTTGTAGGGGTTTTCCAACCACCATATTTTATCTGCAATAGCTGTGTCTTCTATGGTGCAAATCATATTTATATTTTCTCATTATATGTTTTGAGAGAATCTCTTTTTAGTACTTCAATGTGGAGTTTTTGCACATGTTATGCTCAATTTTCAGGTGGAGTACAAGGTATTGATGTGAGAGCCATTTGTGTTGACTATTTCATGACTAACTTAGGTGGTCATAATTTTTAGAGTGATAATTATTTGCAGGAGAATGTTTCCTCAAAGGGGAAACAAGCCACTCACTTGTCAACACATTTCATGTACTTTTTTACCACTGAAATCTATGGAGCAGTCTAGCTGTGTTAGCAGGCCCAGATATGTAGCTTGAGAGGGGTCAACTCTGTCATCAAATTTTGTTTTGTCTCTCTTCATGTTTGCCATTATTATATTCATTTGAATATGTTGCTTGTTTAAATTTCATATGAAAACTAACTCATTATCATTGAAGACACTATAAAACTTGTTTACATAATATCGATTTTATTTACTCGCAAAGCGTCCGAGGACGGTCAGTTTTCAGGAAGGACAAGTTATCGTCTACTTTTAGATCACACCTTAATCTCTTCTCATCCAAAAAATTTTATCATATCCTCAGAGAAAACAATGCAGGTGTTGATCTCTAGCCTAATTTGGCTTGTCGTTTAGAAGGAGGTCAAATTGATATTCATGGCAAGGTTAGCCAATGCCCACTTCCTTCATAGTGATATGTATAATTTAATGGGATTACGGGCTTTTCGTCCCTCCCTTCATAATTTTATAATATATGGAGCCTTCTTGGATCAACGACAAATCAAAATGATTAATTCTCATTACAGTTGTAGTGACGGAACCAATGTGGCACTGAATCTTCGTGCAAAGCATGCAAATGGGATCCTTCTCACCTTGATTTGGTGGTGAATTGAATTAATAAGGAAAGCTAGTGATTATTTCCGATATAATTTCATGATGGTAGTGATTAACCGATCTATCCTTCCTGGTTCATTAAACAGTAAAACTCTTTCGTGGGGTATTATGATGTTTTTATTTTAAATTGGGGTGACAGAGTATGGATCTCCCTCACAAGATTTGTTATTGTGTAGCAGTTTGTTCATTGCATGTGGGATTGTGTCAGTTCCCTCTGAGTGTGCACCCCCCCTACTCTTCCATTACAGTATCATTGAAATCCAACTCTAATTTATACAGTGGCTATTGCCAATTACATGCAACACTATTCCTAGAAAATTGTGAGCTCAGGTTAGGTTTGAAGTAACAAGGGTCTCTTATATCATTGACTACTGATGAGCTCCAAGGCCTCAAAGGTAAAGTATCCCGGGTGGAAGATGAAATCAATGCCATTCGTAGTCAGGTACAAGCTCTCATTCTAAGCACCCATGATATTGATTTTCACAATGACATGTATTCTAGCCACGATGAGAATCAAGGTCTTGACCTTAATAATCCTACTGTGGGGGCATATAAGTTTTATGGAACAACTCTCGTTGATTTTTCATATAAATAAAATAAGACCAAGGTCATGAGAGACGTATTCAAAGTTGAATGGAGGGCAAAACATTATAGTGGGCATCATTTGTGGTTTATTAATGGTTATGGAAATTGGCAAAGGCAGAGAGGAAATAAATGGCATTTAATTAAGAAAATAAAGGAAAATAGGAAAAAAGGTAGAAGAAGAAACATAAATATACATGCAAGGAAAATTAGAGAGAAAATAAAGGAAAATTAATAAAAAAAGGGAAAAAGGAAAGGAAAATACTAGACATCAATGATGAAAAGGCGTTAGAGAAACAATGCACAACTTTTGTAAGTTTAACTTTTGATCACTTTCAAAAATTGAGCTCTAAGATAAGAGAGAGGAAGCACTTTGTCAAGAAAGCAAGCAAAGGAAAGCAAGGGAGCACAAGGAAAATATTGGAGAAATAGCTACAACAGGTGTACATTGTAGGTAACAGGTTGGATGTATGATTTCCTTGCTGAGATTTGGATGCATGGTACATGCATGTGATTATTTAGTTATTTTTTTGTTAATGGAATGGGATTTTTCTAGATTAACAGTAGTTTCACCCTTACGATGTCATTTCCTGGATATCCATGATGTAGTGGGTTGTCTATTTGATTAAGCTTTGGATGGATGGTAGACTTGGATCTTGGTTATGTCATCTCAGGAAAATTCCCCCAAGGGTCAAGGGTGGAGATGGGATTTCTCGTGGAAATCTTGATAGATGGGCGGAGACAGGAAAAATCCTCTGGAACTAGTGAAGGAAGTCAGAGGCATCCAAGATTTTTTTTACTTTAGTGATTTATGGACCACCTTAAGTGAAATCATTGTGGTTGAGGGTTGAGGTGTTTTGACCTCTGAAAGCCCTGTTTGGTTCTATTTTGGTTTAACTCATATGATCTCACATTCATGCTTGGAATATGGCATGGGGGTGATTGGTTGAAAGAGAGATTTGTTTCAACCCAATATGTGGTCAGGTGGTACGTGGAGGTCCCCAACTTAGTTAGAATTTGCATATATTAATATGAGCTACTTTATTATTATGATTGATGACCACATGTACTAGTTATTATTTTTATTTTATGGTTGAATTGTCATGGATTCTATTATGGTTATATGTTGGTTATATGATGTGTTCTTACCACAAATATTGTTCATGATTTGATGTTATTTAATGATAGATGAATGCATGGGCTAACAAGTGTTGTTGCAACTAGCTTGAGAGGGAATTGATCCTTCTTCATGATTCTCTGATGAAGTTAAGAATATTATTATCAGATATGCATTCATGACATGTAGCTACTATGTTTACTACATGTTTGACGAAATGTCTATTTTGTGACTGACATGTTTTGAGCAAGATCTAGCCCTAGTATTGATTGTTTAGACGTGTTATCATCTTACACCTGATTTTGAAAAGTTCTAGGAAATTATGGGTAGTGTCCTGTAGGGAAGTCCCGAAAAAGCGGCACAGATCTCGCAACCATTGGCACCGAATTGGCATATTTTGGTCATAATTCCATGCAGGAAGGCTTACAGGTGCGGTTGGAGTCTTCCAACTGCATGCACAATGTGTCAAGGGTGTGGTTGGGATGTACATATTTTGAAAAAAAAAATCATCTCAGGGATTGATCACCAGGGTTGGTTGTCATAATCATGTGTGATGTAGTGTTCCTAAGGGGTGGAAATATGTGTTCCAGTTAGTAGGCGCCACTTCCATAATTTTAGGTCCCTATAATACTAGTGTATTCCCCTTATTTTTATTGTTAGTGTAATCCCCTATTGTTATTGTTGTGCCCATGTATCCCCATGTTGTTATTGTTCTGCCCCATAGAATAACATTATTATTATTGTTGTGCCCTTACATTATTATTGTTATGTAGGATCTGATTATATTGTGACCCCTTAAACACCTATATATACCAAGGAGGTCTTATCATTTGTACCATCTAAGAATTTCTCATTTATGTAATTTAAAGGAGGTTTCCCCCTCGAAGAGGACAATTTTTAAGTCGTTGATCTATATTTTCTTCCGTTCTTTGAGCTGGTTGCATAACATCTGGTATCATAGCTTTGGATTCCAGGGTTTCGCTTCTTCAAACATGTCATCTTATAATTTTCACTATAATTTTTTTTATACGAAGCTTAATTTTTTTTTATACGAAGCTTAAAATGTTGAGATTACAACCATGTGGAGCTGAAATATTGGTGAAAATTGTGTACGAATTTAAGATATTGGTTTGCCATATTTTCATAGATATGATCCGAGGAAGTTAGAGTTTTTGTAGGCTCCAGAATTCCATCTCAAACAGGTGACCTAGGTAAAATCGTCATAATTTATCTCTGAGCATTGAATTTTAATTTCATAAAAATTTACTAAAAGTGGATGAACTCTAGTTGTTTAGGTATCATTTTCAGGGCTGAAGGGCGAAACAGTGACACTTGGCACTTCGTACAAGTTCGCTCTATTGAACTAGTATATAATCAGGTCATTGTGGGAGATTGGACATCTCTATTTCTTTAATAATCGAATATTTTTATGAATTTTGGGGTTGGCAAGAAGACTCAGAGGGATACCAAAGGATTAAAGTTCAGATCTTGGAGATCTGAAATTACATAGATACAATAGTTTCATTATGAAGCTCCTAAAAGGCAAGAAAAAGGTGTGTATTTTTAAAAAAATTTGCATCACTTCTGAAAAATCAATTTGAAGTGATTCAAGGGGCATAGTGAAGCATAGATATCATTGTTTGATCGCAAAATTACTTGAATAAAAAAAATGGACACACCTAGTAAGCAACCATAAAGCTCTTCTATGACGCATGAAGAAGAGGAAGAAATGCAGCATGATATATCGAATTTATGAAACCAAGTGTAACAAATTTTGCTCTCGCAAAAAGTAACAAAAATGAATTGGAAGCCATGATGAATGTTAAGATAGATGGTATAAAAAGGGACATGTGAGTTTTGAATGATGGTTTAAAGGCATACATGGAAGCAATTATGAATGTCAAGATAGAGGGGTTGAAGGAAGGTTTCGCAAAGTTGCTAGAAGAAAGGCTTCCTATTGGTGACAAGTTAATCCATGAAAGTCATGATGAGGACAAAGGGAATAATAATTGTGATTTTAGAGACTCACTTTTGGGTTTAAGAACCATCACATTCCAAATATCGATATGAGAAAGTTTTATGGCAAGGATCTGGTAACATGGATGGATACTACAGATGGAGAAATATTTTGATCTCCATGATGTGAAACACACACAAAAGGTACACAGTGCAACTTTATATTTATAAATCAATCAATTTGTCTGGTCACTTGGTGAAATTTTACGGAGGAAATGATAGCACATTATGATGATACAAAGAGAAACACCTTCTTTAGTTAATTGATAAATCTCAAACAAAAGGGTTTAATGGTGAAGCACATTGAGGACTTCCAAAAAATGAATATCAAGGTAACTGATATTTTAGAGGAGCATAGGATTGATGTATTCATAGGGACTTTGAAGTATAGCATCCAACATGAGGTTAGCCTTTGGGAACCTGATTCATTGGAGAAGGAATTTAGGGTGGCAAGAAAATTTGAAAGAAAAATTATGGAAACAAGGAAGTCTACCACTCACAACTATAAAAATGGAAGTCTTGCTGCTCCTAGCCTTCCGCCACCTACAAGGTTGACACCGCAACAATTGGATGAAAAAGGAGAAAAAGGTATTTGTTACAGTTGTGATAGAAAATACACTAAAGGTCATAAGTGTGCTGAGAAGAAATTATTCTACATATATTGTGAAGAGGAGGAATAAAAGGAACAAAAAACATCAAAAGAGGAGGATATACACTAGGAACCAACCCCTGAGAAAGAAGAAATTAATCCAACCATATATTGCAATACATTGGTACGAAATACCACTCCTCAGATGCTTAAAAGAAAATGATATATCAAGAAGAAAAATGTAATAGTGTTGATTTATTCATGTAGTACTCATTATTTTATTCATTGTAAGATAGCAAAGGAATCAAATTGTTTCCTATATCTAGCACCAGAGTATCAAGTGATGGTTGCAAATGGAGTAGCTATAAATTTCTCTCTAAAGTGCCATAATATCAAGATAATTATGGGGGAATGTGTATTGAATTTTCCAACGCTTTCCATTCCAATGGGTGGTGCTTATGTTGTACTAGGATTTCAATGGTTACAATCTTTGGGGACGATAGATTTTAATTTTCAAGAAATTTTCTAGATTTTTTTTTGGGAAGGATAGGAAGTTGAATTAAGGGTTATCGTAGGGAAACCATGAAAGATAATTAGCTCTAGTGTCATGACAAAATTTTTGAAGAACTAACAACGAGGTGTAATTGCACAATTATTCTCACTAGAGGTTCAAACATCAAAATCATCTATTTCTCCATATCTCCAAAAAGTCTTAGACAATAATTCCAAGGTATTTGACACTCCCAAAGGCCTCCCACCTATTCGTCATCATGATCATGCTATTCATTTGATTCCAGGAAGTGTTCCTCCAAACATCAGACCTTATATATATACCTATGCCGAAAAGAGTGAAATTGAACATATGGTTGCATAAATGTTAGAAGTTGGTATAATTCAACCTAGTCAAATTTCTTTCTCTGATCCGGTAGTATTGGTGCACAGGAAGGATCGATCATGGTGTATGTGTCCAGATTGCAGGGAGCTTAACAAGGTCGCTACTAAAGATAAATTTCCCATTCTTGTCATTGATTAATTGTTGGATGAATTACATGGATAAATTTACTCCACCAATTTGGATCTTCGTTCAGGATATCATAAAATTAGAATGAAGACTGAAGACATTCTAAAAACAACATTCATAACTCATGATGGTCACTATGAATTTTTGGTCATGCCTTTTGTCCTTTTTAATGCACCTTCTACATTCAAGGTTTGATGAATTCCATTTTCAAACCCTTCCTTAGAAAATTTGTGTTAGTATTTTTTGATGATATACTAATCTACAACAAGTCTTGGAAGGATCATGTTCAACATGTTGACAGAGTGCTCAAACTATTAGAGGAGAAACAATTATATGCAAAAAACTCCAAATGTTTCTTTGGAGTACATGAGGTGGAATATTTGGGTCATATTGTATCTCATGAGGTTGTTAAGGTAGACTGTAACAAAATTAAATCCATTAAGGAATGGAAAATCCCCACAACCATAAAGCATCTTCGAGTATTTCTTGGGTTGATAGGGTATTATGACAAGTTTGTTAAGAAATATGGGAAAATGGTAGCACCTCTAACAAAATTACTGAAGAAAGATGCATTTTCTTGGACTCCATAAGAAACTAAGGCCTTTGAACATCTTAAAGAGGCAATGTGCGAAGCACTGGTCTTAGCTACACCTGACTTCAAAAAAACCTTTATTGTGGAATGTGCTGCCTCAAGAAATGTAATTGGTGTGGATTAAAGGCAAGAAGGAAAATCCATTGCTTTTGAAAGTCGTCCAATTAAAGGAAAGTATTTACACAAACATATTTATGAGAAGGAAATTTTGGAAATACTATATGCACTTAAGCAATGGAGACCATACCAAATGGGAAGAGACTTTAAGGTAAAAACAGATCATGATAGTCTTAAATACTTTTTGGAACAAATATTATCTTCAAAAGAGCAGCAAAAATGGGTCACAAAGTTTTTGGGTTATGACTTTGAAATCGTCTTCAAAAAATGGAAGCAAAATGTTGTTGTAGATGCACTCTCAAGAAAGGATGAGGATGTGGAAACATTGCTTTGTGCCATTTCGATTATCCAACCTGATTGGATAACCGAAGCAAGGGATGAATGGAAGAATGAAGAAAAGGTGTGGACACTCTTTCAAATGTTGCAGCGATATCCCAATACATCTGATACATTTAGCTAGAAAAATGATTCATTATGGTACAAAAATCACTTATATATTTGTAAGAGTTCCCAACCCAAGAAAAAAAAAATGGAATTGTACACCTGCCCCTTAGCAGGGCACTCAAGATTTTTAAAAACTTACCACAGGGTCAAGAAGGAATTTTTTTGGGATGGCCTTGAATCTAATATTCATAAGCTTGTGGCAGAATGTTTGGTTTGCCAACAAAATAAAGTTGAGACAATTAAGACCCCAGGTTTTTTACAACCTTTAGTCATTCCAAGTCAACGTTGGGAGGAGGTCTCAATGGATTTTATCACAAGTTTACCCAAATGTGAAGGAAAGAGTGTCATCATGGTGGTAGTTGATAAAATTACCAAGCATGCACACTTTTGTGAATTATCTCATCCTTTTAAATCCAGTACAGTTTCTACTGCATTTATGGAAACAATTCAAAAGCTACATGGAATTGTAAGTGACATAGATCCCACTTTCATTGGAATTTTTTGGACGAAATTATTTTCTTTTCTTGGTACTCAATTAGCTCATAGCTCCTCTTATCATTCTCAATATGACTGACAAACTTAGATAGTGAACACATGATTTTAAGGATATATTCCTTGATTTGAATCTTATAAACAAACACAATGGGTCAAGTGGTTACCTCTAGTTGAATGGTGGTATAACACTTCCTTTCATACTGTAGCAAAAATGACCCCATTTATGGCACTTTATGGATATTAACCATCATCCATCACATCATCTTTAAGAGAAAACTATAAGGTTCCAGCAATGGAAGATCGCATCAAGCATCAACAATAATTTCTCCAACTCTTAAAGGATAACGTCACTCTGGCGCAAAATTGAATGAAACAATAGGAATATCAACATCGTAGTGAAATAATTTTTGATGTAGGCGACTGGGTATTTTTACAGCTACAACCATACAAAAAAATGTCCCTCAAGCAAGATAAGAAGGATAATATATTATCGCCCAAGTACTATGGTCCTTACAGGGTGTTGAAAAAGATTGGTGCTATGGAATACAAATTGGAGTTGTCTTCATCTTCTCGAGGACACCAAGTTTTCCATGTTTCGTGCTTAAAGAAGTTTATTGGTGACAATCTCCGAGTTCAAATAGTGTTGCCAGAACTTGACGAAGAAGAAAAAATCATATTTGAGCCTAAAGCAGTCACTGAAAAAGTACCCGACAACTACAAAATCGATTAATTTCAGAGTATCTCATTAAGTGGAAGAAATTACTCGCTAAAGAATCCACATGGTGGGATGAGAATTTTATACAGAAGCATCTGGAACAACTCAAGCGTCGAGGACACCACTTTTTTGAAGGAGAGGGGCATGTTAGGTCCCTGTAATACTAGTGTATTCCCCTTATTGTTATTATTAGTGTATCCCCCTATTGTTATTGTTGTGCCCCATAAAATCCCACTATTGTTATTGTTGTGCCCTTACATTATTATTTTTATGTAGGCTCTGATTCTGTTATGACCCCTTAGACTCCTATATACACCAAGAGGTATTATCATTTATATCATCCAAGAATTTTTCATTTATGTAATGTAAAGGAGGTTTCCCTCTCAAAGAGGACAATTTTTAAGTCGTTAATTGATATTTTTTTTTGTTCTTTGAGTTGGTTGCATAAAAAATAACTGGAACTTGGAGTTCAGGTCATTTCATAGTAATACTGAGCTCATATTTACCTTGGAGAGCTTGTAAAAGTGGGTGAATGTGGGGTGGGTTGTTACAGGTTGGTATCAGAGCGAGGTTGCAACACTGGACCTCATGGTAGATGTAGATGGTTATGATTATCATGTGTGCAATTATTGTAGCAACTTGTATTATATCATGCATGCATCATGATGTTGATAGGAGTTATTATTATAAACACATATCATGCTAATCTATATTGAGTTTTTCATACGTGATAGCCTCCCTTGAGATGCATTGAGGTATGATTTTGATTATGTCTTCTATTTGGTTTATCTAACATGGCGTGTTTACAGGAAAGAGAATATCATAGATGAATAGCAGAGCGGTGGACTGCATTTCACATGACTCCCATTACAGGCATGATGTGAAATTAGTGGAATTGAAAAGGTCAGTTGAGTAGCAAGGAGAAGAGTATTCTCCCGATCTAGCATATACACTTAGGATTTTGAGGCCAAAGATTTGAAATTACAAGGAAAATAATGATAGGTTTATTTAGGCACAATAAATAATTATTAAGGTTTAGGAAAAGCATGCAGAAATCAATGCAGTGATTCTTCAGAGCCTTACATATTTGTAGAAGTGGGGGAAATTGGGGAACAATCATGGAGAGAAGCAGGAGGAGAAGACCAATGGGACATATAGTAGCAAGTCTCAGAGGATACACATGATGGACATAGATGATACAGTTAGAGGTGGTAGATATTTGGATACACCTAATAGGTGGGATAACACTCATGGAATTTATTCTAGCTCCAGTTCCGAGACACATCATCATCATTATCGCCAACATCCTTATAGGAGGAGTGAAAAGGGGTACTTTCTAGATGAGTTCGGAAAATCCAAGCCTCTTAATTTTGACAGAGAAGTGGAGAAATCAGAAGATGCAGAAGCATGGCTACTTGGGATGAAGAAGTTCTTTGGATTGCATGATTATTCAGAAAACATGAAAGCTAAGATAGCTATATTCCACCTCAAGGGAAAATCAAATATCTGGCAGGAAGATGTTAAGCGTGTCAAAGGCATCGGGTAAGAGGAGTTGAGTTGGCACGAGTTTAAAAGACTCTTCATGAAGAAGTACTTGTCCAAGAGATATTATGACGGGAAGGCCAAGGAATTAGTTGAGATTAATATGGGTTCCATGATAGTTTAAGAGTACACGACCAAGATTTTGGAGCTATTGAGGTGTGTGCCCTACCTCAAGGATGAGAAAACAAAGGTCGAAAGGTTCTGTAGTGGATTGCATTTAGTATTCAATGATTGGACTGATTATGATGAGCCTCGTCATTAGAGGAAGTCATTGGGAAGTTGAACCATTGCTATGAGTAGTCTATGCGCAAGATGAGTTTAAGCGCGAATAGAAAGGTAATGAGAAGACAAAAGGAAAATGGCCTACGAAGCGAGGAATATCTCAGAATGTAGGTGATAAGGAAAATGTAGGAAGTTTAATGTAGTTGAGAGAGGACATGGGTCTCAGCTTGAGGAGAAATAGAATAAAGGCGATGGCAGGAAACCTTTAAGGTGTTGGGCTTGTGGTGGAGAGTATTGCAGGAGGGATTTTCCATCACATCATTGTGGCAGGCCTCAGATTTATAATGCTTGGGAGGCATAAAATGTTGGAGATTTAGACTAGAGCATTCTTCATATTAATGGATAATAAGTAGGCATATCATAAGGCATATATTATTGAGATGGAAGGTAAGCTTTTGGATCAATTTATTTCTATTTTTATTTGTCCTGGATTGAATTATAGCTATATTATTCCTAACCTAGTGGACCAATTTCAGTTGAATAAATAATTGCATACAAAACATTGGTAGGTGCAGTTGACTACAATAACCAAGAGAAGAGTTCATCATTGGGTGATATCTTGTGCATTTGATCTTAATGGTATGCCTACTAATCCAAGAGGATCCTAAAAGGCCAAAATTTCAAAGTCAATGAAACATAGTGAAACCAATCTCAAATTTAATTTCTCGTTGTTTTGAATCTAACAGCGTGAACGACACCTCAACCTGACATCATATAAGAAAGTTATGGCTTGTCGATTTTTTTGTGAAATAACTAAAATTTTTGCAAGTATGACCCGCAGGGGAACATGTGGCGCTGAAGTCAGTAGTACGGATGCTGATGTCATTTGTACGAATACTGATGTCAACAGTACGATTGATGATGTCATTTGTACTAATGCTGATGTCATCCATACAGATGTTGACATCATCCATATGGATGTTGACGTCATCCATATAGATGTTGATTTCAGCATGATGCCTTGGTGGTATGGTCGGCAGGGAGCCAATCAGGAGACAAAACGTGGTAGGTGATGTCAGCAATTCAGTCAATGACCTAGTCGGGAATACAAACGAATTTAAATGCGCCATTTGGCACCTGGTCAATAACTGTTAGTTTTCTTGAATGAGGTGATGTTTTGCGCCATTTCGGTCGTCAACGGTTACCGAATTGTCAGCTGATTAATTTTTTTAGTGACCTAAAAAATTGTCGATGGGGAAAACCCTCGTTAGGGCTAATTTGAATAAATATTTAAAAAATATGACCATACGGTTGGCAGGCAGTCAAACCCCGCTAGCTGAACTGAAAATAGGTTGAACATTTGGGTCATCAACGGTTATCGAATTTTCAGCTGATTAATTTTTTTAGTGTCCTAAAAAATTGTCGATGAGAAAAACACCCGTTAGGGCTAACTTGAATAAATATTTTTGAAAAAATGACATTTGTTGGCGGCCAATGACAAAGTTAGCTAATGAGCAATAGGTTAGTCCACACACACACACACACATATGTACATATTCGGTAAGTCGAATATATATATATATATATATATATATATATATATATATATATATATATATATATATATATATATTCGACGATGAGAGGTGAACCTGCCTGGCGGGTCCACTGGCGCTGGTCAAAATAACTCCAAACAAAAATGTTATTCATACAAAAAATATAGTGCAAGTTGGGTTTGACCAAAGGTCTCTCGAGCCCAAATCCAGGTGGCCATCACCGCGCCACCCGAAAAACTTTGGCTAGTACACCCGACCACTAATATAAAAAAGCCACTCAAACCAAGCGCCAGGGGAGTAAGATGTGTGTCAACCAACAGAAGAGCGAGATCAATTTTTCTTGCAGTCGGAATTGTGTCACCAACACAGAATCCCTGAAAGCCCTGAGGAGGTATCATGTCTTGTAGTAGTTTTAGGGTGTGTTTCTTGCAGATATTCCCGAGCTTCCTCCTCATAGAGAGGTGGAATTTTCTATTGAGTTGATGCTGAGAGCAACACCAACATCCAAGGCATCATACAAGACGAGCACTCCAGAGTTGGTGGAATTGAAGTTGCAGCATAAGGATATGCTTGATAAGGGATACATAAGACCAAGTGTATCTTCTTGGGGTGCACCAGTGTTGTTTGTAAAGAAGAATGATAATACTCTTAGATTGTTCATTGATTACAGGTATCTGAATAAAGTGACTATTAAGAATAGGTATCCATTATCGTGGATTGATGACTTATTTGACCAGCTGAAGGGAGTTTTAGTGTTTTCGAAGATTGATCTGAGATCAGGTTATCATTTGGTGCACATCAAAGAAGAAGAAATATATAAAATTGCATTTCGAACAAGGTATGGGCACTATGAATTTGTAGTGGTTCCTTTTGGTCTTACCAATGCTCTATCCACCTTCGTGTCTTTGATGAACAATGTTTTGCGACCTTATCTAGATAATTTTGTGATAGTTGTTTTTTATTACATATTGGTATATTCAAATAATGAGGAAGAGCATGCAGAGAACCTCAAAATAGTGTTGATATTGTTGATAAAGCTCAGCAAGTGTAATTTATTTCAGACTCAGATTCATTATTTGGGACATGTTGTTTCCAAGGAAGGGATAGTAATGGATCTAGAAAATATTAAAACTCTCATGGAATGACCAACTCCAAGGAATGTGGATGAAATCAGATCATTCATGGGACTAGAAAGTTATTATAGGCGGTTCATCATGAACTTCTCAAAGATTAGCTATCATATCACATCTTTGTATAAGAAAGGGAAGGCGTTTGAATGGACTGAGGAGTGTGTAGCTAGTTTTGAGAAGTTGAAGAATTTGTAGCATTTGCTTACAAATGCTTCGGTTTTGAAGATTGAAGATCCTTATAAGGAGTTTATGGTTTGTACAAATTCTTGCAAGGAAGGACATGTTGGAGTCTTGATGTAGGAATGGCAAGTGATTTACTATGAATCAAGGAAGATGCAGGATCACGAGTAGAACTATGTGACCAATGATCTTGAGTTGGCAGTTATCGTTCTTACATTGAAGATGTGGAGACATTATCTACTTGGTAGGAGGTTCATCTTGAAGTGGACCGAGGTATCTATTTGACCAACCCAATCTGAATTTCAGGAAAGCTAGATGGTTGGATACCCTTAGTGAGTTTGATTTTGAGATCATGTACATTAAGAGTGAGGAGAAGAGGGTTGCATATGCTCTTAGTAGGATATTGTAGGTGAATCATATTTAATATGTGAGATCTTATAGTACAGATCTACAAGGGTGAATTTTTCATGCAAGGTAGCATGTTAAGAAGTACCAACAGCTAAAGCAGAGGTTGCAACAACAGGGTGAAGGTGATAGGGATGAGGAGTATCACCTCATGGAAAATGGCTTGGTTATATTTAAGAACAAGATATATGTGCCTGCCAGTGATGAGTTGAAGAAGCTTATTTTGCGAGAGTTTCATGTCAACTCGTATTCAAGCCACCTAGGGTTCTATTAAGAAGTTATACTATTGGCCGAACTTGGAGAAAGAGGTGGTTGAGTTTGTTGCAAAATGCTTGGACTGTTAGCAGGTGAAATATGAATGCAAGCATCTAACTAGTTTATTGCAGCCTATTCCAATTCCAAAATGGAAAGGGTATTTCATTTCCATGGAATTCATTATAGGATTGCCGAGGAAATCAAGACACCATGATTCCATCATGGTTATGGTTGATAAGTTGAGAAAGGTAGCTCACTTCAATAAATTAGAATCTAATAATTCAACTAGTGAGGTAGTTTATATCTTCATTAGGGAGATAGTGAGGTTTCATGGAGTTCCCAAGAATATTGTATCAAATATATATTCCAAGATCACTTCCAAGTTTTGGAAGGAGTTGTTTGGAGGCTTGGGGACAAAGTGAGCTTTCAGTACAACTTATCATCCGTAGAGAAATGGAAAGAAAGAGAGGGTTGACAGGATTCTTGAGGATAAATGTCATGCATCAATAGAGGATTTGGGAGGAGTATCTTCCACTAGTAGAGTTTGCTTATAATGATGGGTATCAGGAATCCTTGAAGACGAGTCCATTTGAGGCTCTCTATGGGTGGATTTATAATACTCTTATCAATTGGAGTGATCTAGTGAACATGGTGCTGATTGGATTAGATATGTTAGCTTATATTAAGCATGAGATGTAGGTTATTAGGAGGAATTTAAAGGCAACACCTGACAGGTAGAAGCGACGTTATGCAAATCAATGTAAAGTATTCAAGGAGTTTCATGTTGGGGAGCATGTGTATTTGCACATCAAACCCAAGAGGAGCTCCTTGAGGATTAGGTCATGTTCCAAATTGGCACCACAATATTGTGGGCCTTTTGAAATCCTTGAGAGGATTGGACCAGTGGCCTACATACATACACTACCACCAATAGTGAGAGTCCATGATTTTTTCCATGTTTCATTGCTTAAGAGATATGTGTAGGATGTTGATGATGTGATTGATTGGTCTATATTTCAGGTAGAACCAGAGGGAGAGTTCCAGCCAGAGCCACAATGCATATTTCAACAGAATCAACTCATGCTCCAAAATATATAAATAGAGCAGGTTAAAGTGCAGTGGAAGCAATTTAGGCCCAATGAAGCTACATGGGAGATGGTTGTTCAGATGCGGTCATTACATCCTTTTGTCTTTTCTAGTTAAAGAATTTTTTTTTTTGGGTGTATATATATAAATCTCCAATAAGTGATACATGTGTCATGTTTTTCATGTTGGTCACGATTTTCAACAGTTGTTGTAATTACTGCATCAAGTTGTGTTATAAAGCTCCATAAGCAATCTGTTTTTTTTTGTCATAAGTATCATTGAACACCAAGGACATTGTTCCCCCAAGGGGGAGGGGTTTGTAACAACCCCTAGTTGATTTTTCATGTAAATAAAATAAGACCAAGGTCACGGGTCACATATCCCAAGATGAATGGAGGGGAGAAAATTATAGTGGACATCACTTGTGGTTTATTAATGGTTATTGAAACTAGAAAAGGCAAATGCAAAGAGGCAAAAAATGAAATTTAATTAAGGAAATAAAGGAAAATAGGAGAAAAGGGAGATTTAGAGACACAAATATGCATGCAAGGAACATTAGAGAGAAAATGAAGGAAAATGAAGAAAAAAGGAAAAAAAGAAAAAAGGAAAGGAAGAGACTAGACATCAATGATAAAAAGGCATTAGAGAAAAAATTCACATCTTTTTGCAGTTTAGATTTTGATCACTTTCATAAATTGAAATCGAATAGAATAGAGAGAGGAAGCACTTGGGAAAGAAAGCAAGAGAAGGAAAACAAGGGAGTGCAAGGAAAAGCTTGGAGCAGCAATTAGAACAGACATACATTCCAGGTAATAGGTTGCATGTATGATTTCCTTGCTGAGATTTGGATGCATGGTACATGCATGTGGTTCTTTGGTTATTTTGCTGTCATTGGTATGGTATTTTTTTGGATTGACAGTGGTTTCAACCTTGTCTTGCCATTTCCTGGATAGCCATATGTAGTGGGTTCTCTATTTGATTAATGCTTTGGATGGTTGATAGACTTGGATCCTGGTTGAGGTGGTCTCAAAAAAATTCCCAAGGGTCAAGGATGGAGATGGGCTTTCTCCTAGAACTCTTAATGGATGGGTGGAGATAGGAAAATTCCTTTAAAGTTGGTGAAGGAAGTCAGATGCATCCAATCTTGTTTTGATGTTAGTGATTTTTGGACCGGTTTAGGTGAAATCACTATGGTTGAGGGTTGGGGTGGTTTGGCCTCTCGATGCTCTGTTTGATTCTATTTTGGTTTAAACCATATGATCCCACATTCATGCTTGGAATATGGAATGGGCGTGATTGGTTGAAAGAGAGATTTGGTTTAGCCTAATTTATGGTCGAGTTGTACGTGGAAGTCATTGACTTGGTTGGAATGTGCATATGTTAATACGAGATACTTTCTTATTGTGATTGATGAGCACATGTACTAGTTATTATGTTGATTTTATGGGTGAATTTTCATGGATTCTATTATGGTTATATGTTGGTTATATGATGTGTTCTTACCACAAAAATTGTTCATGGTTTGATAAGCTATTGAATTATTGATCAATGCATGGAATGAAAAGTGTTGATGCAACTATCTTGAGAGGGAATTGAGCCTTCTTGATGATTCTCTGATGAAGTTAAGAAGATTATGATAAGATATGCATTCATGACCTATAGCTACTATGTTTACTACATGTTTGATGAAATGTATATTATGTGACTAGCATGTTTTGAGCAAGATCTAGCCCTAATATTGATTGTTTAGACTTGTTATCATCTTAGACCTGATTTTGGAAAGTTCTGGGAAATTCTGGGTGGTGGTCTGTAGGCTAGCCCTGAAAATGTGGCACAGATCTCGCAACCTCTGGCACAAAACTAGCATATTTCGGTCATAACCGCATGCAGGAAGGCTCATGGGTGCAGATGCAGTCTTCCAACCACATGCACAATGTGTCAAGAGTGTATTTGGGACGTAAATATTGTGAAAAGAAGTTCCATCTTAGGGATTGATCACCAAGGTTGGTTGTAAGACTCTTGAGTGATCTAGAGATTTTGAAGGGTAGTAGTATCTGTTCTGGTTAATAGGTGCCACTTCCATAACTGGAACTTGGAGGTCGGGTCATGTCATAGTAATAATAAACTAATTTTTACCCTAGAGAGCCTGTAAAAGCAGGTAAATGTGGGGTGGGGTGTTACATTTTAGGTATAATGTCTAGATTTCACAAGTGTTGTTTGCTTTTGTTCCATTTCTAGAGAGTCGTTAACAGTCGACCAAATTTTGATGGTTTTGTTGTAATTTTATTTTTTTTAACAAAAATGGTTATATTATATTGATTCAAAAGGCTCGGGACAAATGCCCCGGGTTATTACATCTGGAGACCCGAGGTCTAAGGGGTTTCGACCAAGCAAAATTCTCCTATGCTGCTTCTTACTTTAGTAAGGCCCCTGTTTTCATTCAATCTAGCAATTTCCCGAAGGCTGGAAAACCTTATTATACAAACAAACTGTTGTAACAGAAGAAAAAATAACATGACAAAAGAGGTAAGGCCCACCCAGCTATGGCAAGGGATCCCATGATTCCCCCTCTTCGCAGAGGAGAGATCCCGCTTGTAGTGGGGCAGTAATGTTGGCTTCAAGGTCCACATCTTGATTATTTATCTATAGGACATGGAAGAACTGAAGATTGGCAAAGGACACAATCAGATTATTAATGCGAGCGAACAACCTCTGCAGACAAAGGTCCTTAGGGACCGATTTTGACACAATCAAGCCAATGAGGCTTTGTGAATCTCCAATGACTCGAGCCTCCTTAATTCCATGTTTTTGCAGCTGTTTCAAGCCTTGGAGGAGAGCCAATGCTTCAGCTTGGTTGTCTGAGGTGAGCCCCAACCCCCAAGAGAAATGGGAGATGATTTTTTTCTAATGGGAATTAGATAATACCCCCTCCTCCCGCCTTCCCCGGATTTCCTTTTGCTGCACCGTCAAAGAACAAAGGTTGGAATTCAATGCTCCTTCTCCAATTTTCAAAGTCCTCATCCTTTAATCTGATGTTCCAATCTTCTCTGCTCTTTTCCACATTGCGCCCAGTGGAAAAATTTATTCCCAGCTGCAAGCACCAATCCCTTTCTTGCTGATTGAAGCTACAATCATGCTTCTGGTTCACCTTGTGTTGCATAATTTCTTCGAGCAGACTCCTAATTTTCACGATGGTTTGTTGCTGGTTTAGAGCCTTCTCTTGAAAGATTCGATTGTTTCTTTCACTCCATATCTTTCAAAAGATGAGCTTTGGGATGATCATCCATACCTCGGCAAGCCTTTCCCAGGGAAAGATGCAGGGTACAAGGCTCCCCACTTTGACAACAAGCTCGTGATGGTATTTTGGAGAATGATGCTGCTGCCTCAAAGTTGCATGAATTATTTCCAAATGTCCTGAGCACAGTGGCACTCGAGAAAGACGTGGATTGATGTCTCCACATGCTGTTGACAAAGAGGGCACCGAGAGGGGCCGTGGAAGCCACGTCGTTGCAAGTTCTCAACTGTGAGTATACTACTGTGACCTAGCTTCTAGGTGAATATATCAATATTGGGAATACTTTTAACTTATTAGACCCCTTTATATATCACAGGGTTGTTGGGGATGGCCTCAAGGCGCCTATAGCCCTGTGCCACAGTGTAACATCCCATCGTGGATTCCCAACCCCTTTTGTCTTTCTTTCTTGTGTTTACAGGGGCTTTCCCAGCAAGCGCATTCATGAATTTAGCCCATGCATGTTCCAAATTTGCAAGAAACTCCATCTTATTCCACCTTGTCCAAGAGTTGGTGTCCCGATCAAATATGTCCCACAGCATCAGTCGACCCTCAGCGATCATCGACATCTTTAAATCCTGCAGATCAAGATCATCCTCGAGCGCTTCTCCATTCATAATTATGTCCTCCCAAAAAGTAATCCGCTTCCCATTTCCAGAAATCCAGAACAAATGATCACACAACATTGGGAGATCATGTTTTCACAACAGGTGGATCAGGCAGCCATGGCGATTAGCTCGATAATTCTCCACGCTGCAAATTTTGTTTCCATGAATGTATTTTTTTCCACAGGGAGATCTGTGGCCATCTTGGATTCCTTGCGACCTGTCACCATAAAATATTGTCTCCCAAAGCGATATTGTGATCACCAAGGTCTTTTATGTGAGGGCCACCTTCCAATAGTAGCATGGAGACCTTGTCCCAGTTAACTAGGAAAATTCTCTGAGCATTTTTCTTCCCTCCCATCTAGAAAAAGGAATGAATTGATTGCTCCATCTTGCGAAGAATGCCCACCAGAGCGAGCAAGACGGAGCTTTGAAAGATTGGTAGACTGTTAAGGACTGATTTAATGAGGACAACCTTACCTGCCAAATTGAGCCATGACATGACCCGGGCTTGCATTTTGTGTTTGAATTTGTCCAACAGGGGGATCTGGTCGGGCTTCCTTGAAAAATAGGTAGTCCGAGTTATTTAAAGGACGCCCATTTCGTGGAACCTTTGAAACCAAATATTCTAGTGATTGTGCTTAACTCGATTCCAGAGAGGTTCCAAGCATAAATGTGACATTTAACCATGTTAAGTTCACTCCCAGATTCATTACAATAGAAATCAAGGTCAAGCTTGAAGCGGGTGGTCGAATTGGAGGAAGCACCCGCATGTGGGAGAGAGTCGTCAGCAAATAGAGCATGGTTGATGTCTCTGACTCCTCTGGCGATTCTGAGACCCATAAGATCTTGATCGACACATCTTTTCTCTAACATGAAACTGAGGACAGAGGTTTGAATGACAAAGAGGAGAGGGGAGAAAGGGCATCCCTGCTTTATTCCCCAACTATATTTGAAGAAATCAGCAACACATCCATTTAAAAGGGGGGAAATCCAAGGTTCCGCAATACAGGCCTTGACCCAACCTATGAAACGACTGTCAAAACCAAATTTTTGCACGACCTCGAAGAGGAAATCATGCCTTACTCTGTCAAACACAGTATCCAGGTCCAGCTTGATAGCCATGCCTTTTCCTCGCCTTTTGATGCTCGAGTGGATCACTTCCTGAACAAGGATGAAATTATTAGTTAGCTGTCTATCTTTGACAAATCCCCCTTGATTTTCTAGAATGAGATCAGGGAGAAGGCCTTTTAGGCTATTTTCCATGACTTTAGTTATGAACTTGTAGCCAATGTTGCAAAGGGAGATAGGCCTGAATCTGTTAAAGGTACTAGCTCCCTTCACTTAAGGAATAAGGGTTGAGAAGGCCGAGTTTGTGCTACCCCCAAGCTTATGGGAGGATTGAGATTTTAAATCATTTCCTTTTTGACAATGTTCCAACAGGCTTTGTTGAAACAAGCAGTGAACCCATCCGGCCCAGGTGCCTTGTTCGGATCCATTTCATCAAGAGCTTTCTTAATTTGTTTGATGGTGACAGGGGCAATCAACATAGTGTTCATCTGGGCAGTGACATTTAAGGGAACAAGCTCAAGAATATTAGAGTTGTGCCTCACCTTTTTATCCTATGTATACAAACCTTTGAAGTGCTAATGGGCAGCCTTTTTTATGCCGGAAAAGTCAGAGAAGGTTTGGTTTTCTGAGTTGATGTCAACTATAGAATTGAAACTTCTTCTAGCTTGAGTCTGCTTATCGAATAAGGAGGTGTTCCTGTCTCCAGCTTGGAGCCATAGGCTGCGATATTTAAGTCTCCAAAACTCCTCCTCTTGAATGCAAGCTTTATGGAACTTAACCTGGAGCTCCTCTTCGAAGGTTAAGTTGTCCTTCGAGATGTCCATATCTTCCATTTTTTTTTTATGACTCTCCAAGCAGGCCTGGGCTGTCCTCCTTGCCTAAGTCATGGATGGGAGGGCTTTAGCCTAGCTCTTGAGGGCCCTCTTCACTCTCCTTAACTTTTCTTCCCACACAATGAATGGGGATCCACTGACAAGGAGTCTCCATACCTCCTTGAATTTGTCCAAAAATTCAAACTACTGCACCCAAAGAGAGCTGAACTGGAAGGGGATGGGCCCCAGATTCCTATGCAGCTTCAGCTCAAGCCTTATGGGCTTGTGATCAGAGACTGATGAAGAGAGGATATCAAAGCTGACATATAAACCTAATAACAAGAAATAACTTTGGATGAGAAAGTGATCTAACCTTGCAGCAATGTGGCTCGGTCCCGTTCTTCTGTTGGTCCATGTATATTTGCCTTTGGAAGGCTTAATGTCCAATAGATCCTAGTCCTGTATGAGCTCTTCCACCCATTCCCTAGCTGGATCCCTCACAATGCTGCCCCTGCGCTTATCCCCATGGATTAAGGTAATATTCATGTCTCCTGCAAGAATGACATTGTCCATAGGAATCTCATTTGATAGGTCCCTAATGGACTCCCAACAATTATTTTTGTCTCCCAGGTTGACCTGGGCATAAATATTGAAAAGACTCACTATCTCTTTGGTATCATGATGCATAAAATGAGAAAAAATCCAGTTTGAGTTGAGATTAACCTGGACATTCTCAAGGTATGTCTCATTCCATAGAATTTCGAGCCCTCCTGAGGTGCCTTTAGAGGAGACAACAAGACCTCATCCTTTTCCCAAATTTTTTTTTCCTTTGTGAAGGAAATCCCTTTCCTCTAATTTAGTCTCCTGGATGAGAAGAATGTCTGGCTTTTCCAATATTTTTAGACTTTTCATTGCTTCCTCTTTTAGGTTGCTCCCCATCCCTCTACAGTTATAGGAGACGATCTTCATTACTTTCGTTTTTGGGCTGAGAGGGCTCCCTTAGAGCCTTGGCCTTTATTTCTATTTGTCTTAGGGTTTCTTGCCAACATCTTTTCCAGAGTCGGTTGGCTCCTCTGTAGCTTCTCCTTGTAGGTTTATTGTTCTCTTTTTTCCTTGGAGGTTTTCCTTCCCCTGGTGGATCTTCTGACCGAGGCTTGCGAGTCCACAATTTCTCCATCTTCCTCTGACTCCTCTGAAGCAGGATCCTTCTCTTTTGGGGTTTCTCCAGGATGCAGGGGCTTCCTGCATTTGAAGATCCTTCTGCAAATCCCTTGGGTCGACTTCTTGGACTTCCTCTGTCTTTTAGTTCAAGGGCACAAAACTGTTCTCTTGACCTTTCAGGATGGATTTGGCTTTAGGAATGCTCCCCAGGATTGCAGTCCCTTTTCCTTTCCTAGCTCCTTGTCCATTTGGCCCTGGCCTAAGGCTCGTTCTGGATTTCTTGGCTTGCTACCATCCTTCTTCCTTCTCCTTTTTTGGGCCTAAAATTTTGGGGCAGTTCTTGATGAAGTGGCCATATTCATGTCATCCGCAGAATTTGAAGGACAGCTATTCGTAATCCAAATTCTGCAGATGGGTCCAATTTCCAACCGTGAGCTTGAGAGCTTCCGGCAACCCAACTTCGAGATCAACCTCCACGTAGATTCTAGCACAATCATACAAATCCTTATTGTTAGCCCTATCTATGAACTTCCCAAGAGCGTTGCCGATTTTCTGCATTGATTCCCAGTTCCAATAGTGAACCGACAAGTTCGGGAGTCTGACCCAAATTGGAAAAATAGTTGGAACATCCTCTGAAGGGTCAAATTATGGGGTCCATCCATTTAAATACAAACAGTGAGGGCCCATGAAATAGGGTTCGTTCTTGAATATCAATTCCTTTTCTTCCTTTGAGATGAATTCAAATAGAAAGAAACCCTGCCCTAGAAAGTAGGAGGTGACACTGTTTTCAATGAGAGGCCTCCAATTTTGATTGATCCAGGCTTTAATAGTTTTTGGTGAAGGCCATAAGGTAGTGAACTGCACGACCAACGTATGTTTCACAAGGGAGAGGGAAACCTTCATTGGGCCCTTAAGCGGAAGAGCCACCGAGGGGATCTCATCCAATCTCTTGACGAACTTGGAGGCACGTTATTTTTTATTTTTTAATCGGTTGGGAAGCGATCAACTGCTTGAAAGCCTCGACCTCAAGAGGAGGATGGGGAGGGGCCTGAAATTCATCCATTGGATTGGTCCCAAGCCAGGGCGGGCACCCCGATCTTGCACCACCCTGACGCAACAGCCAGAAACCTTGTGTGTAGATGCAATCCGGTTGCAGAGCACTGTGGGATCAAGTGCGAGAAATTGTTGTAATTTCGATAATATATGTAGTGATGATTTGGATATTGTGTCTTCTGAGAATAAGCACATTGCCTATGAACAAAAAATCATGTAATTTCAGAGGTTTTTTGCCACAAACAAACGCAAAATTAATATAATCACTACTCATATTTGTTTACAAAAATGTTTTTAAAATAAAACAATTTAAATTAAATCGAAAATCATATAAACTTTTATTATTATAATATATTATTATCAGTTAGTTTTTAAAAAAATAAATAAAAGATCCCTCATTATTTAGACGAGTTAACTAATTCCATGAACTTCCTATGTATTAAATTTCCATAAGGATCATGGAAAACTAAGTGAAATCTTTACACCTTCAACCATATAAATTTTTCAAAAAAAAAAGATATGTGTTAGTACAACATGAATGTGATTACTTTCAAATCAATTCCAAACACCAAAATTCCAGAGGTCGGAGTTGGTGATGGCACTTTCTTTCATATTTCTTGTATCCTCGTACACTAGGGGTGTATAGGAGATGCCTCCATAGATTTAAACACAGGTGGGACTACTTGCAAATCGATTCGAAACACCAAGATTCCAAAGGACGGAGTTAGTGATGGGACTTGTTTTCATATAGCTTGTATAGTCTTTTGTTATTTTTATATTAATAGATATGTGCTATTTATATATTAATAGTTAAATGCTATTTATATACTAATATTTATGTGTTAGTATAATATTGTGTTATTTTTTGTTTTAGGTATAAATATTGAAGTAATGAATTATATTTTACATTAGTATTAATTTTGGAAAAGTTTATATTCTAAATATTTAGTATATGAAGGAGTAAAGTAGATTTAAATTGGTTTATAAATATTTAATTAATTAATTTAAATTTAGATTAATCAAATATTAGAAAGGATTAAATTTATTAATGTACATTTTTTTTATCATTTAATTTTGTTATATTTTCAAATTAATAGATTTAACCATGATGTTAGTTTAAGATATATTTAAATCAATTTAATTATTTTAAATGTCATTACACTCTCTGAGCGATTTTTACATTGAAGGTGTTCCTATGATGGGTTTGGCTGAGCAACTTCAACCAATAGTAGAGGCTTAATTTCATCTTCCTCTGTCTAATAATTTTTGAACACATGGCAAAACACAACAATTAGAAAGTTTTAGCAATGTGCAATCCTTTTCCAAGACTATGTAATGACATCGACAATTTTGGAAATTACATCAAAAATATCCAAAACAATTCATTGCATATTTTGGAAATTACATTGTGAGTAATGTCGTAGTCTAATCAGCATGCAAATTTTCCCTGAAAATCATGGAAATTTTGGCAAGATTTTGATAAAATTCGACAGGGATTTTTGTAAATCAAGTTTACAGGTTTTTGATGGTATTGAATCCACTTCCACTGTTAAAAACATGATTCAAACAATGGCATTGTGATATTTCTTGAATTTTTTTTGGCCAGATTCCGACCACTTTTGGTTGTTTGGGCAATTCCTTCGCCTTGGTAGACGATGTTGTTAGTAATACCTAAGAATACTAAAGGAAACCAAGAAAAGTAGAACACCAAGACATAAATACCAACTGGAAACTTTACTCTTGTATAGTGCACATGTGTATACACATGTTTTTTCCATAAAGGGACACTTTAATAAAGCTTTACCATATGACTCTTGATTTTTGATATCCAAACAAAGCCAATTAAAGTTTATTTTTTAATATTTAAAATATAAGTTACACAAAATTGAGATGAAGACACTCTAACAAAATATTGTGTTCCAATGAACCAATTAACATTAAGAAGTTAAAATTATTTAAATGATATATGGAAAAAATATATATACATTAAGAAATAAAAGGAAAAATAAGCATCATGACTCTTGATTTTCGATATCTAAACAAATCCAAATAAGAGTTTAATAATGTTTTTAATATTTAAAATATAAGTTACACGAAATTGACATGAAGAGACTCTAAAAAAATATTGGATTCCAACGAACCAATTAACAATAAGAAGTTACAAGTCTTTAATATGCTCCAAAATAATATTTCATGTTCCAAACCCACCAACTAGGCCTTCCATTTACAATAATTAAAAGTCTTCTTCCCAGAGGACAAATTCCAGACTAAGGCCAATTTCAAGCGCCTAACTTTAGTATTTTGCATGATCCAATTCAAAACTTAATGTACGCAAAGTGGCCAAATTTAAGTTGACCTCAAAGTCAAAGCTCCAGTTCAATATTGCACAGATTTTGCAGTATAGACGATGTCCACATACATACTAACCCCAAAATCAAGGTCTTAATTCAACTATTTTGCAGAGCCCATTTTATGACAAGTATCGAGAGTGATCACTGCCAAATGCAACAATCATATTAAAACTCATATGTTATTCATATGCAACTGAACTTAAAAGTACCCAAATGAAAATATACATAAATCATCAAGAACTGTAAGTTCTTAAACAAGAGAGCACCCAAAAGAGTCCTTTCTTCACACGCATAGAAAAGATATATCACTAGAAAACTGATATTGACATTAGCAAATGTTCCAGGACAACAGAAAATGCCATGAATTAAAGGAAACTTTCTAGTGGAAATACAGAAGGTTACCATTACCAATTAATACATACACAATTTCTTGAGTGATCCGATCCTTGTACACACATAATAGTACAAAGCAAGTTAACATAAGGATTTGGCAGTCACCTCAAATGAGAATAGAATTTGACAACTAGAAGTTTGGTCCTATCTACAATTGATATTGTGGGCAACACCAAATTTTTATTTTCTTTTAGACCCAGGAAGTCCCTTTTGGATTTCAATTTAGACTGTGGCACGATGTTCTCAGAAGATTCCTTAACGAATATGATTATGTGGCCATCATTGATTTATCTGCAACCCACCGTAATTATCCTACTCTATGATGATGGGAAATATACTAATGCTCATGCCCTTTGTAATGGCACTTCCATCTCCCTTACCTTAATTTTTAGGGACAATTTAAATTCTTAGAGTAGTACAAACTGAACAATACAAGATTCATAAATTTTGGATTCTTTGCGTTGGTATTTGGCTTTGTACCCAGTACATTTATATAACTCTTAGAGAGTCCCTCTTAGATTGGTATTTTGATTTGTACCCAATACATCTATAAAACTCCTAGAGAGCCCCTCTTCTTAGAGAAGCGATGATCTCATCCTGAGTCCCCCCACCCAATTTTGTTCAGACTTATGCTATTTTACCTACTCTAATCTATATTTTACCTTAATTTTACTTGTCATCTACCATAATGATATGTCGTATAATAATTTCAAGATGATTTTTCACTATCAATCACTTTTATTGATGAAGTTATGATCCCAAAACATACACAAGCCCTAGGGAGGACCACGACATCTTTAGGGCACTGGAGACGAGATTCACATCACAAATCTAGGAATTAACGGGTTTTTTTTTGGACACCAATCAATGACATAATATTAAACTAATGGGATAGTTTATCTTGGAAATTAAGGGGTATAGGAAATTTTAAATTCAATTTTCCACCGACATTTCTGATCATATGCAGCTTGCTATGGCGTGCAATGACATGAAGAGGGATTTTTTCTCTCTACTTTCATTTTCCTTTGCAATTATTGATGCCCAATTTGCTTAATTGTGTGGGGTGTTTTCAAGCATATCAACACGAAGCGTGGGTGATATTTTAGAAATTAGGAATGAAGATGTTGTTTCTCCCAAGTTTCCAATACTGGGGAAGATGAATGTGTTAGTAACGAGTGCGCTTCCTTATGTGAACAATATTCCACACCTTGGAAATTTGATAGGAAATGCAGCTTGCTTTGGCCTCGTCTCAACTCAGTTATAGATACACCATAACCCACTTTGTGTGCCTATGGAGTCATTTTCGTCTTCCTTATCTATTGTAGTCATCGAGGTTACCGATATGATGAGAGTTTACAAAGACGAAACAATTAAACGCTTGGTAGACCTGGGTATAGTTCCCCCTTATTGACCAATGATTGGTGTAATTACGGATTCGTTTGCCATAGGTCTATGTCTTCGAGACAACGATGAGGAAATTTCTTCCCGCTAACACCACATTTTTTTTTTACTGCGAAACAAGTCCACCCATAAAAATTTTATCCAATTTTTTTGTTTCTCTCAACTCCTAGGAAATTTCAGACTTTTAGTTTTGAGTCCCGCAAAATATATTGCAGTGTTTTTATCACACCATAAAAATTTTGATCCCATAGATTGAATTTCCATTTTAATTAATAAATCTAATTAGTAGAATAATAAATCCAAGGTTAGGATTGAATCAAAATTATCATTCCTGTTTCATTTTCACAGAATTACTCGGCACAAACAAATACCAGCCATGGTGGATTAGAAATTACAACTATAACAACAAAATTCACGCTCTTAGACCATGGGGCATATTTTATCGATGTCAAATCCACGTGAATGGTAATGTGCATCTCGTAATAAGTCAATACATATGCATGTGTTAGCTGGGAAATGAAAATGGAGTAAATGTATGTCTTCCAGTAGATCTGGGCCTTAAACATGGGTTGACCATTAAATTTTGTATTTCCTATTGATACAATAATATTATATTGAACTTAAAATAACCTGACGCTTATTTCGAAAAAGCGTATATTAATTTTCTTAAAGTTCCAGAAGATTGGTAGTTTCCCTTTTAACGGTTTCAAAAACCTTTCAATAATAATAAAAAAACTGCAATAATCTTGCAGACTCTTTCCCTATCTCCATTAAACTAAACAAAACAAATTTTGCGACTATTTTTATCTAACACCAAATGTCCATCTAACAAATTTCTTACTAGATTTGAAACTTGCAGAGATGTCAAACATCTCCATTTTAAAATGGAACCAAAACTCCGTTGATTGGAAGACATATCAGTGGCATTTGGAAGGATAGGAAATTGGTGAATGGATGTTAGAACGATATAGGGTGGGGAAATATTTTGATAGAAATTATGAAAGCGAGATTAGAGTGGCCAAACCCATTGTGTGGCCCGGGGAATGATTCGTTGGCCTTCGACGAAGATCGAACTTTATATAATATTCACTTTATTAGAAATAAGAGATTTTAATGTTTAGTGGTTTAGTTTTTCAAAATAATCAAGTTCCAAATCCATTATTCCTTCAATGTACCTTTTCACCTTTAGGGGCAACTGCTAGTTTTTATTTTTATTTTTTTGTTTTAAGAGACATCTATTCCACACTATGGTTAGAGAATCTTGCTACTCTAAATATAATTAATAAAATTTATTATTTCTTAAACAAATTTATAAATTAAAAAATATGCAATATTAGCATGATATACACTTACTCATTTGTAAGGATTTGTCTATTAATTTAAAAAGAAGAAAAAAATGTATAGTGTCTAAACATATTTAATTTTCCTTTTTTAACATAAATTTTAAATTTAAAAAAAATTCATGCAACACTCCTTTTATTTTAAGAATGGTATTTGAGAATAATCCATTGTAATTTTGATTGAAAATATAATTACATAAAGAAAAATTAATTTTTAAATCTCTTATTTGTAATTTACGATATTTCACAATTCAAATTATCTTAAAAATATATATAGATGTATTTTAGTACAAATAAAATAAATGAAAATATTATAATTATATACAACCCAATAATTTCCATGATACAAATATTTTTATTATAAAACTTAAAAAAAAAAAACACTTATAATTAGATATGTTAAAAATTATGCAAATCAATATAATAAAACAATTATTAACTTAAATTTTTTTTTTTAAACTACCCTACATACACATATATACGTGACAATGAGTTGTAAAAAAAATTGTGTATTTGCTTAGGCAACCTCCTAGTTTCGATCTCTTAATCGCATCGTCCCACATGTCACTACTTTTCTAGGAATTCACAGGTCCCCTCCATGGACTAGCCTGTGGGGTGTGCCTCCCACTCTTAACCCATATTATAAAGATGTTATCCACCCAGATGGACATGCATGTGCATGTTACTTAGCCATGCATGCCAAAGAATATTTGATCTGTCTTCCTCCTTTATATTTGGAAGACGATGATGAAAAAATGATTCTAGTAGGAAAAGGCAAAGGCCCTGCTGACAAAGATCCTTCTTCAATTCGATGACATCGCATATGTGGGATATAGGCAAATGCATTCCCCAATCAAAGGAATTACCACTTTATGAATTGAATTCAGATCACATGCATGCCTAGATGAAATATATGAAAGATCATCCAATGATGGGTAAGTTCTTGGGTCTATGGCCCACTAAAAAAACATTGATCAAATGGAACATGGTCAATTAGAACCTCAAAGCACACTATGATCCCCGATTAGGATCCAAGGGCTTCTTTACAATAATCTTCCACAATTTTGAAAGCTTCATGGTAATATTCCACAATGTTTAAAACTGCAACATGATCTTTGATAATGGACCATAGTTATTTAACTAAGTTAGATTGTATTTCACACTTTGGATCAAACGCTTCAATCTGGACAAAGAGGATTTTCTCCTCCACTCTGGTATGGATCAAGCTTTATTCCCTCCCTTTAGACTATTAGCTACCAAAAACAATGGAAGGAATAGGCAACAACTTGAGCACATTTGTTAAAATTACATATACTACTCTCCAAGCCATATTCACCTCCTATGACTACATATTTGTTTATATGGATGTCGTTAAACCTTTTTTGAGGGCGACGAGACTCACAAGGCACGATGAGGTATGGATACAAACAGACGATTATGAACATATTCTCTTCTGGTGCCAAAAGTGTCATGCGTAGGGCCATCGGTTTTGAGATTGTCCACTAAATAACTAATCAAAGGCTGATCAGAACTTGATCATGGACCAGAACGATAGCTCAAAATTCAAAGTGCTCGGAAGAGTTTCGAACCTGAATGACTAAAAAGGCCTCGTCACTGCGATTATGGCGCTGTGAACGATTTTTAAAACCGACATCGTATGTGAAAGTTATGAAGGTTTGAAGTCCCCAGTAAACTCCGTTTTTTAGTTGACCAAGTTTGACTTTTATAGATTTGGAAAAAATAAAAAAAAGAATATTCCAAGGAATATTCCTATAATATTCCAAGGAATATTCCTAGAATATTCCTCAAAATATTTGTTGGAATCTTCCCCAGAATATTCCATTCGGGTGTATCATTTATCGACACATGGCATTTGATGATTTGATGTTTGGTTGACTTTATGTTTTATGGCCAATGGGAAGTTGCCACGTGGCAGGCCCGGAGGCCGCCATGTGGCCCAGGAAAGGTCTTGAAAAAATTATTTGGCACCATGGGGATTGGAACCCAAGACCTCCTACATGTCATGCGAGCGGCTTTACCAACCCACCTAACAATGTTTCTTAACAGTATAGAGGCGACAGTTATATTTCAATTATTGTGAACGTTGCATCGGCGGCAAAGGGGGCCAACCCCTTAGGTCTAGCCCCCACATCAACCACACTTCACGTGACTACACGCCGAGAACCTTGGCCCAAATACCTTTACCGGCAGGAGCAAACGGTTAACAAAACCATCTGCAAGATATGCATGTAAACGCACCAAATGGTAAACTTTAATGCCACGATTTTCTAAATAATTAAGGTTGTGGTTAAGTCGGGGTTATGACATGTGACCGCCGACCTCAAACATTTAATGCCAACCTCCTAATTGTCAGACAGATTTGGGGCGCCTTCGCCATATTTGGAGGATGCCTATCTTTGGAGCGCTAACTGGCAGTTTCTCCACATTTAGTGGAGTTTGTTTAGGGATATTGGGAAAAATTGGTTTTTTCCATAACTCCCTCATTATTGAACCAAATTGTTGGGCCAGAATTGTAATCTACAGATAAAATCCCATACCGGTGTCTAGTCTAGAACAACAGGTGAAATACTGCACTACCCTTTTTCTAACTCAAAATAGATACACATAGAGGATTGGATGCTTACTTGTTTCAGTTGCTTCCAAATGGCTCCTTTCTGTCGCTTCCACTACAACTTCAAATTCAAGCAGTTTCAAATAGCTGAATTCTTCCTGCAAGAAAGAACACTAAAACAACAGAAGATGCAATAATATAGATATCTATTCAAGGTAATTAGCAAAATCAGTTAAGCATAAACTACATTCATCAACCAATATTTTACAACATGGAAAATCAAAGTAAACATGGATGCATGTAGGGAAAAACAAGAAGTACTCTTTATTGATGATAGAAGGAGAGGTTACAACCTAGTGACTGATTCATCATAACCTTCTAGCAAAGTTCCCACGTCTCATCACAACATAAGTCTCTCCAGCAGCAGCTCCACAAATCAAACTCTCTATTGAAATTATTCAGCATTTCCCCACTCAAATTATTCCTCTTAAACACTTAGATCCGTGTTCAATTTATAGAGGAAATGTAGGTAGTTTTGTAATCAATAACATTCCAAAAATAGGAAAGACATGTTTCCATTCATGTAGATGTCAAATGGACACTTGGATTCGAAGCTTGACACATGTGAACCCTTCTAGAAGACACTGTCCAAGTGGAGATTCCGGAACAATGAGAATTTCGCTCCCAATCTGACCAACACACCTTTGAATGTCGGGAAGTGCTTTGCAGAGCAGCCTTGAATGGGGCTACCTGCATATGCAACGCACTTAGGCCCCTTAGAGCCTGCGTTGGTGAGCTCCCACATGTTTAATAATAAGCTTCAAAGCATGAAAATTTTTTGCTTTGATGAAAATCTTTTGTTTGATTTATGTTGTTTCCTGTCTTAGGGAATATAGCAAATGAGATGATAGGGAATGATAGATCCTTAATCATCGGTCCTGGAGATGATGCCCAGTTAACCAGGTCATTGGGAATGGTGCCCAAATTGACCTATAACAATTTCCCCCTAAAGCATGAGATCCAAATAATAAGAACATTTGATTGAGATTCTTTACACTGTGATGAGCCTGGAAACAAAGCGGAACGGTCACCTACATTAATATTACAATACATTACATCATGATAAATCATCTATTGATCATAATTGCTGAGGGTAGGCATTCCCATAATCAGCACATAAAACAATCTAATAACATGCACATAATTTAGAAAGTCGTCTACATTGGAATATTTCCCAGATGCAGACACGCCTACAGATATAGGCCCATGTTTGGATGACAATCTGTATGTAAGGTCACCGTATAGATGATGTGTACAACAATCCTAAAATCGCAGCCTGGATGGCTGAAACTAGATCCGGGGTCTTCTTATCTCATTCACTCGATCATTCAGGTACAAGTCTAGCCATGCGAATATATGATTTGTCGTCAAACATGGAAAGACACCATTTGATTACAAACCAATAATGAAAGATGTTAAAAAATGCGAGAGAACCACCATTAATGTTAATGGCCCTCAAGGTACAACAATACATTTCATAAGGCGTGAATAGATGATTTGATGTCGAACGCCAAACAAAATCTTTCAGTCAAAAGTCCGGAAGCGAGGATCTTGTCAATGCTATAACAAGCCTCATGGTACTGGAATCTGATGTTTCTAAGTGAACTTCTTGGATATTGATTTGTAGTCGACAGGAAGTCACCTTATTGAAAAATTGGAGTTACTGATTTCGGAGACAAGGGTTTGACTTGATATAGCAATTTTCAGGGATGGTGGTCATGAAAATGAAAGTTTATGAGTATTGCAGATGGATGAGTTCTTAATCACTGGATGACTTCTCTTGAACATATCGGCGACACTGTGATGAGTTGGAAGCATTGACCCAAAACCGAAGTGAAGGTATGATGAACCATAGGTGTGAATGAACCGTCAAGATGATTACCCAACCCAAACAGTCACAGACATGGAGTGAAAGAAGTGTCATGTTCAAGAGCGACTTGCTACCAAAAAGAAACTTTGCTTGCTTTTCCCAAATTTTCCCCAGTCATTTGTCGACCAGTACCTCTTTATTTTTTAACAGCTTGAGGAGGATAACATTTGCTTGATCTATAATTCAACCCTTCGGGTGAACAAAGAATAAAGTATCGCTATTTAATAATTTAACGAGTCCAGCGATGAATGAAACTCGATTCTTGCCATGATTAACAAGCCTGTCGCTATTTTATGTTTTAACGAGCTTAACGACAGTGATAGCCCAGTCCTTTTTCATGTTTAGAGAGTCTGAAAAAGAGGACGAAAGAGGACTCCAAAATTAATTTTTCGTAAATTTTTCTCTCAGATCCGAAAAAGTGTAAAATGATATCTGAAAGAACCTCTTTGGTCATGTTTAACCAAGGTATTCCTTTTTCGTAAATAATCCATCTCAGTCTGGAAAAGGGTTAAACTTATACTAAGTAGATATAAATTCATTTACTTTAACAAGCTCCAAGTGACAAGTGCTCGACAATCTTTTCACATTATTGCAGTCTAAAAAGAGCTGAAAGAAGATTCCAGGGGTTCCTTTTTCGCTGTTATAGAAGCTCGAAAAAGAGATAAAAGTGCGCTTCAAATCCTTTTTTGTTTTTATCAAAGCTCGAAAAATAAGGAGAAAAAGTATGCTTTGTGGTCAAGTCCTTCTTGAAATAAATATGCACGACTAACCTTTTCGTTAGTTGTATTTCCTGTTCAGAACAACATCAAATGGATTAAAAATACCTGTTTCATGATAAAAACATAATAAAACTATAGTCATAGCAATAAATTTAACTTGCAAGTAATTAGATGACTATATAAAGCAGTTTCACTATTCATTTTTACCATTCCATAGTTACCATTTGTATTTTGGAGCTCTGAAACTTATTTTGCCCCTGAAATTTAGTCATTGATTGCGGTCATTTCAGTGGACGGATTTCATCGCTGTTTGATCTAGGTCAGTAGCAAAAACCTCCTCTTTCTTTCAGTATTCATTTCATTACCTTTCCTTGCAAATTTTTAGGGTTTTAAGGCCCCTAGGGTAAATTCTGCCAAAATTGAGGGCAACGCACCCCTGAATGTCGAAACCTGCGTTGCATAGAAGGTATAGTGAAGTGTACCTGCATGTGCAACACACTGTCTCAGCCCAGAGAGTGTGTTGGGCACAATTGAAGCTTTTTGTTTTCATGCTGTGTCCAAAATTTGCCTAGTTTTTTGCAATGAATGGCATCTAATGGATCTTATGGTTGATTTTCAGGTTTCCATCGGATTATAATGACAATTACATGGAGAGAAAGAGAACATGAAGAACAAGATATGATTGCCTTGAATGATCTGAGTACTGTAAGAGCTTTGAGAGATTATGGGTTGCTTAAGTACTTTAAACCGTCGGGAATGAGGCAACAGATAGAACTCTTAGAGTTCCTTGTTTGAGCATGGGATCTAGCGATAGAGGCATTTCACATAAAAAAATCAAGTGTTTTCCATAACAGTTGAGGATGTGTATTTTCTCACAGGTTTGTTGAGGAGAGGTTTGTCCATTTCACTCACAGGATCTACCGTTGGAGGAGAAATAGTGAGGGATTATGTTATACAGTATTGCTATCCGGGGTCAGAACCTAGGAAAGATGGAAAAATAAACATCCGTGATGTTAGGGATTTGCCTTTGAGAACCATCCTATTCACGATCGCTAAACTAGCTGGCACCGTTACACTCCATGTAGCGAACAGATCATATATGCAGTATGCGCTGGAATGTTTAGAGCCAACAGATTTCAACTGGTATGAAGCTGTTCTTTCTCAGATAAAGTAATAACTAAATAAAGCAAAGGGAGTAAGGAAGAAAAATTTCAGTTATGGTTCCATCCTTATTTCCTTCGCTTTGTAACGGATTCCACTGATGCAGCCACAACATATAACATTGGATATATCCAGTACTAGAGATCCTCGAATGCAGAGATGGGTAGAACTCATGGGACGACATTCAGGCCAATCGACCGTTGTGTTCTTGACTGCATTCTTCACTTAATTCAGGCGACAGATCTTCGCCATCGATGAGTATGCATATGCAGGCGTAGACTTCCGAGGAGATACAGATCTAGTTTTACTATAAGGCGCTCAGTGGGGTGCAATAGGTAAGATTGATTTGACCATGTTTTTTGATTTTTATAAGGTTTATACAAATGTCTTTGTGTTTTGATTTCTTTCCAAGACTAAACTAAATGTTTAATGTAATGCAGATATCGGTCACGTTCAACCAGTAGAGGAACCAGAGCATGAAGCGGATCCGCCAGTAGAGAGGGCTGTCGGAAGAGCAGTCCTTCAGGACCTTGATATGGCTGAGACTCTTGCTGAGCAGCAAATAGAGGGGTTGACCTTCAGGATTCCGGATTTTCAGATCGAAGAGCTTCCCATGCGACTATAGCGACACACCATTGGGGTTCCTAACCGTTGGATGCGGTTGCTCCATAGGATTGCTAGATCCATAGCGTGCTATCATGAACACCACTAGTTTACTTATGATTTTTTGCATACATTTTGAGGTCAGATGACCAACGTGTCTTGGGCAAAAATTTTGTAAAAAACCTATAACTATATATCTATATGTTTTCAGAGTTTTCCCTATGTTTAATGCGCAATCCTAGTCAATGACGTGAATGTTTTCTTTACCTATGTCGCAAATGTCTGTCTAAAACTTGATTAGCTAATGAATGAGTTAAAGTGTTCAGATTTCTGGAAATGTGTTGATATTGAATGTAATCAAAATGTCTCTCCAAAAGTCGAACTCTAAGGAAAAATCTAAGAAGTGTTGGATTTATAACAATATAAATACTAGTATGTTGTAGTACCACAAGTTGTGAGTCTAATCTGATGATTATGCGGTTAATACCAAATGAAATGGCATCAAAGAGAAGTTAAATCAATGCGCTATACTCAACGATGTTATTCGTCGATCTACCAATATAAATCCCTTGAAAACTCACTAACCCGTCGTTCGGAGCGAAAATGGCCCACGTTGTAGAGGATAGATTTTGCGTACTACGACTAGCACCATCAGCATATCCAACAAATGGTTCCGAAGATTCATTCATCTACGATGAAATGTAAAGTGGATTACTAACGTCAATAAAAATCTAAAAAGCAAATTAAGATAGTGAATGCAAATCAACAACATATAAAAAATATGATACAAAAAATTACCATGCTCATGATTAAGCATAGTAACGTTTAAGATACAACCCATTTCTAGGATGTGCCAATGGAATCCCATCGTAATCAACTAACTTGTAGGCACCCTTAGCAAGAACTCTTTTGACAATGTAGGGGCCATGCCATAATGGCTCGAATTTCCTTGTACCTATCTTATCAGCTTCCTGGTCGTAAAGAAGGACCAAGTCGCCCTCTGAGTAGATGTGAGGCTGGACATTTTTGTCGTATTGCGCCTTTATACGTCTCTTAGGTGCTTCGTTGGCCAATTGGGCTTCACGACGCATTTCATCTAGATGGACGAGGTTAAGGAGACCCGCTTCTTCTTTAGAGGTATCATGTAAAAAGTCTATCGCGAGTTTTAACGATGATATTTCACATTGGATTGGTAAGATAGCTTCCAGACCATACACCAATTGAAAAGGAGTAAATCCGGTCGTGTTTCTCACCGAGGTTCGATACGCCCACAAGGCGGAGTACAGGATCAAGTGCCAGTTCCTTTTACGGACTCCTATCATTCGTTGAAGCATTCATTTAAGAATTTTGTTAATAGCCTCAACTTGTCCATTTGATTGTGGATAATAAGGAGTAGAATTATCATGCGACAATCCTAACTTGGCTGTCAATTCAGACATCATATGGTTGCTAAAATGCTTCCCATGATTCGTAAATATAGCTTGTGGGACCCCAAACCGTGTAATGACATGATTGAAGAAAAAAAATGCAGTTGTTTGTCCTGTGTTGTTGAATGTAGGCATCGCTTTGGCCCATTTGGTAAAATAGTCGACTGCAACAATAATATAACCATGCCCCCTGGATGGAGGGTTATAGGTCATGAAATCGATTCCACATTTCGTAAATGGTCTAGTAGAGACAACAAGATGCATTGGTGCTGGCGGCTTGCGAATTTTACGGTCATAAATCTGGCATGCATGACAACTTCTAACTGCGAGGATACAATCTCGAAAAATAGTAGGCCAAAAGTAACTGGCGTAGAGTATCTTCTGCGCGGTAGCATAACCAGATAAATGTCCACCACAAGCTCCAACATGGCAATCATTTATTACTTTTTCGGCCTCCTCATGAGTGATGCACCTCCTTAAAATTGTATCGACACCACGACAATAAAGTGTATCGCTGACGATCAGATAATCTTTGGCTTGGTATCGAATATGTCGCTGATCAAAGCGAGAGGTATTAGGTCAAAAAGTATGGGTTTGGAGATAATTATGATGAAATATCCATACTAGGGATCATATGATTCGATCAGAAACAGAGAATCGTCTGGAATAGATGGTTCCGACGTAGTTGCACTACTATCACAGGGAAGGTCACATAGAAGCTCAGCCAAAACTAAAGACTTCTTTGACTTGGATTTGATGAATTCCAAATCAAATTCCTACAAAATGATGATCCATTTTGAATATTTTCCCCCTAGCAATTGACGTTATAAGATGTAAGTCATGGGGTTGCAATCCGAAACTATTTTTGTTTTTCGGAGCAGGATATAATGGAAAAATATTTGGACAGCTTGAACAGCTTCCAAGGCAAGATTTTCCACGTACGAGTACTTAACTTACATATCATTGAGATTACAACTCAAATAATAGGTCGGATGTTCAATTCCATCGTCTACTTGGACCAAAACCATAGCGATGGTCGTTTCAGCCGCGACGATATATAGGAAATAATCATTTGAATAATTTGGAGGATACATTAATGACGCTCAGACAAGATGGTACTTGAAAACATCAAAAGAAGCTTGCGCAACTTGGTCCCAATGGAAGGGAACTCGCTTTTTCAATAATCGAGTAAATCCTTTAGCCATTTCGGCGTAGTTTGGAATGAACCTTCTCAGGAAGTTAGCCTTTCCTTGAAGTTTCTGTATCTGAAGTAAGTTTGATGGTGCAAGAAAATAAATAATGGCCTGTACCTTCAGTGGGTCTATTCGAATTCCTTCTTTTGAGACTATGAATCCAAGCAATCGACTAGAACCAACACAAAACACACATTTGTGTGGATTGAGGCGTATCTTGTAGTGTCAACATCGTAAGAAAATGGCTTTCAAATGCATCAGGTGATCAGTCCGTTTTCGTGAATGCGCTAGTAAATCATCTAGATACGGTTGAACAATGTGCTTGATGTCATTGAAATCATAATCCATTGCTCTCTGAAAAGTTGCCCCAACATTCTTTAAACCAAACGGGAGTTTCCGATATGTGAATGTGCCCCAGGGACAGATGAATGTTGTCTTATGTTGGTCATCTGGGCGGATATTGATTTGATTGTCACTGGAAAATCCATCCATAAAAGAAAATATTTCACATCCAGCACAATCATCAATAATCTGGTCGAGAAAGGGTGCAGGATAGTTGTCTTTTGGACGAGCATGATTAGCATCCCGATAATCGACACACACTCTAATGGTTCCTTGTTTTTTTTTAACAAGAACGATATTGGAAACCCACTCTATTAGCGAAACAGGGTAAATAAAACCAGCACACAAAATTTTTTCAACTTCTGCTTTGATGGCAGCGTCTTTCTTTGGATAAACAGGACAAAGCCATTGACGCACCAGTTTGACATCATGATACATATTAATAGTGTGTTCAACTATAGTAGTTTCTATGCCTGGAAATTCCTCGTAAGACCAAGCGAATACGTCACGAAATTCACGAAAAAGAGAGTGATATGAATCAAGTTCTGATGGAGAGCAAGATACACCGACATGAATATTTTCTACAATGCCAGGTTTAGTCGAAATATCGATAGAAATCGTTTCTTCAATATTTGATAAATTTTGCTCAGATTCAAATAGAAAAAAATTCAAAAATAAATTTTGAATGGATGGGCGATATAGTTCACTAAGATTATTTTGTTCATAATTAGGAAGATGGGAACGATGATGATAATCTTCCCATGGTTCTACTTTTGCCATCATAGCTTCCAAAATATTTTCATCTGTCAAAATCTTTGAGGAAAATGAATCAGATGGGGTACCAAAATCTAATGAACGATCAACCCAAACACTCGGCGACGCTGATTTCATATTTTCCACCCAAGCCGAATAGATTGATTGCTATTGAAGCTCAATAGGGCTGAGCGGTAAAACATCATCCAATGTAGAAATTTTAGAATCACCCGTACTCTTCCTTAAGCCAGATAGAGTGGAAGAGATCATGTAGCAGGTCTCTATGCTTGCAATTTCTGTCGACGTCGCGGGCGGCGGTAATGCACAGGTTCCCACAAGAGTGGAATCCTTTAAACGTACTACACCAATGTTTTAGATTTCTAGTTGGGGTAAGTGAATATATGAAACGCTTCTAGTTACTTGTGAAGCGAAGGCAAAAAAGGATAATTGATTAATTACTGTAATAGTACCTTTATGAGGAAAGGAAACCATTCTAAAATATGTAGAAAAAATTGCAGTAATCTCATATACCCATGGTCTTCCGAGTAAAATATTATAGTCAAGGGGTCCGTCAACAACCTCAACATAAATACTTACTGTTTTTCCCCCTAATTCAACTTGCAAGTTATTGATAATACCACAAGGTTTATATGTCATTCCATCAAAAGCCTTTAACGTCATTGATGATTGTGATAATCGCGGCGAGCCAAGTGACTTCCAACAGTTTAGAGACATAATGCACGTAGATGCTCACTCATCAATAATAGTGCGATGAACAAGGTGATTGAGAACATTTACTTGGATGGAGAATGCCAATTCTGCTGGTAGCTGTGGCACATAGCCCGTATGATTAAAGATGACAAGATTGGAATCAGTCGGATCAATTCCACCAATGGCCGACAATAAAGCTTGCTTATGGGAAGGACAATTTTGTAATACCTCAAGAGCAGACATAGCTGAAGGGGATTGAGCCAAATCTTCAACTATACTATAATTTTGTGCAGCTCTTGCTTGAGGATTATATGTTGATTTATGAATTACTCCCTTTGGTGGCTTAATCATCAATTCAGGAATAACAGGAGGTGGTACTGATTCATTAGATGGATTCATTTTCAAGGTAGTAGGTTGATCAGTGGTCGGACTACCATAGTATTTATTCCAATTCGACACCAAAATATCTTGTGAAGGTTTTGTACTAGATAACATTAACACTTGGGAACTAGAAGCTGGATCCGTAGCAACCAAATTTGTGTCTGGATTTGGAAATGGGTCTGTCAACACAGCTTATGCATTAGAAGTCTTGATGATTTTTGATACTTCAGCACGGTGAGGACAATCCCTAACAAAATGTTCCTCGTTACAGATTATGAATGGATAATGAGGTTTCCGTGGTCCTGACGATTGATCAGATGATCGTTCCTACGGGTTAGAAGTGTGCTTTTTCTTTGATTTCTCTTTTTTCTTACTTCCTAGTTGCTTATCACTTTTGCCTTTGTCAAATGAGACGACGTTGATTTCAGAAGTAGGAGTAGGATCAGATACAACAGTGTTGTGTGTATTTACAATGCCTATTAAGCTGTCTCCGACATGAGAGTCCTTTATTTGAGGAGGAACATTGAAATTAGATTGCGGCGCATTTGGTATTTTCTCATAGAACGTGCTAGACTGAGTATAAATCAAGTCTAAATACTAGGCACGAGCGATAACTTGCTCTTCTGTGACGATGCCTCCTTTAGCCACATCCTCTATTATAGATGGTAACAAGGATTTGATGAACCATTCAGCAAGGAGCTGATCGGGAACAAATGTCTTAACCATTCGTCGACAACGACGCCACTCATGAATATGATATGAGATGTGAGTAGCATTACTCTGTTTGAAATTGGTCAAGAGTTCCATTCCAGTTTCGTATCTGATCGGTAATTGGAAATGGGTGAAAAAGACAGTAGCCAAGGCAATGAAATTGTCAAATGAAGCTCTAGGTAATTCAATGTACCATTTAGCTGCCGAACCTGTGAGCGTTCTCTGGAAAAGACGTAATCGAATAGAATCATCATTTAGGGAATTTGATGAAAACCATAAATGATAAGTCATAACATGAATTGATGGGTCTTCTCTAGGGTTTCCATTGAATTTATGAATGTTGGAGGGTAATTTTATGTGGTATCATCGGCCACCAAGGAGCATAATTGATAGGATCATTGGCTAACTGGTTTAAATCTGGTAATTCCAAGGTTGCAACAAAAGGCAATTTTCTATTAAGGTCAGGGTGAGCATAGCCAGGATAAGGTGGAATTACTTGGGAAACAGGTCTTTGAGCACCGGCGTATGGGATTTGTTGCTGGTAACCCAGATAGGGGTTGTTTTGCATGGCAAACGCTTGAGAGTTCTGTTGACCAAAACCTGGATATGGTACTTGTTGATATGAAGTTTGAGGAATTTGTGCCTGTGGCTGCCAAGGGGTCTGTCCACCAAGATTATAACCCAAATTGGTATAAGTTGGATTCGGTTGATATGTATAACCAGATTTTGTTTGTGACATCCCATAAAATGGTGGACCAAATTGTGAATAAATGATTCCTGATACAGGTTGTTGTAAATTAACCAAAGTATTTTGAGTCTGTGGACCCAATATTTGATGATATTGATTTGAAGAACTCGCCTGATAAGGTTGATGTACAAAATTTTGATTCTGCAACAGGGGTATAGATGTATTAACAAGTGGTATTGAAGTGGGTGTAACAGGTTGAATTGGTTGATACGATTGGACAACCGTTTGTGGTTGGATAGGCAGAGTGGGCTGCCATTGAAAAACATGCATGTCAACATTAGTTTGACCAAAATGTGACTAAGTACAGTCATATTGGGTGACCATAGGTTGCCCCCCATCATAAGGAGGATAATAAGATGGAAAATATTGTTCACCGAATGCTGGGAGTCCAGTTGATATGGTATTTAAAGGAATTGACCCGTAATGACCGGCTTGATATTGCCCTGATGATGGATTTAATGAATCAAGTCGTTTAGTACTAACTATAGGACTACCGGTTAAAACACCGGATGATGACATTGGCAAAGACCGTGAACGTGAAGGTGCACCAAAGAAAGTGCCAGATAGTGATTTGTAACCTATTGGGACCGAAGGGCTACCATGCAAATATGACTTTGGTGATGTGAACATCGACGGAGTAGCGAGGGTAGGAGCTGACGTACTTGGAACAGCAAACCCAACTGCAGATGTTGGTTCAAACATGGTTGTTTGACCAAATGTATACTCTCCGAAATCGACGGGTGATGGAGCTACAATAGTATCAACAAAAGCAGATGGAAAAGATTGAGGAAATGACTGGTACAGGTAAAGGTCTTCCCCAAAGTGGGTTTGACTTAAAGGTGTATCAGGTTGAGGGATTTCTTCAATCGTGATTAAACAAGGAGGAAGAACTTCACCACCAGGCCCAAAATATATTTCAGATGGTTGACTGTGTGAAATAGGAGTTTCAATGGCTACATAAATTTGTGGAATGACCAAGGTAGGAACAAATTCCAGCTGTTCAGATTCAGGATTCAGAGATTCTGGCAAAGAAGAGACAGGATCTGGATCAATGTGAGTTTGGACAACTTCGGGTCTAGGAGGTATGGTCTCAACGATTGAATGGATCGTGACCACTGGTAGCTGTGAAGACTCCGTTTTGACAACAGTAGACAAACCAGGATGTGTGGAAACAATTTGAGCTAGATCTATTTTAAATGATGATGTTTCACCAGAGGTATGAATTTTACTTGATTCGGCAGATCGTGATCTCCTTCACCCACCAGAAATAACTTCTGGTGGTAATGGTGGTTTTAAAGCTAATTTGTGTGAACGACGGGGGGTAGGATTATGTTCTTCCACGATTACTGATTTATTTTGTCCAAAAAAAAAAAACAAAAAGAGGGTAATTCTAGGCAAAAAGGTTTACCAGGAAACTTTGAACTGCAGAATACCTCTTGGCGAACCAAGAAGTACGGGCAGGTAATCTTCCCGAATGCTGTGTTCGGTGTATCACAATTTCAAGGCGGTCGACTCAGTTCACTATGGATGGATAGCACCTAAAATTTGTCCTCCCAAATATACTCGAAGGTAGGTGGAGGCCCAAGTTCGTATTGGCACTGTCTAATGCGAAACCGCATAGTGAGAGCACCCCTTTATACTTATCGTACTGTAACACCGCTCGATATACCCAAGAGTATGTGGATGAACTACGATATACTTATGTACGTGGAGTAAGGTATCAAAATCAGAATGTATCGCAGACAAGTTAACGACAACTGCTATTTTTTATGACGCCGGAACACGTCTCTAGCCTAGACCTCTAAATTGTATCGTTAATGTTCCAAACCGTTGTTAAGTAAATTGAGATTTATTTTATTTTGATCTTGCTTAACAATTTGCCTTTCAGGTTCACCACGATGATGTATATGAGATTCCTAAAATGCAAGCTAAGAATGATAAAATTTTTTTTCACTTTCAGCTTTTTAAATGAAAGACCTAGCTACTAAGGGAAGAGAGAAAATAATTTGAGAGCAAACAAATCAATGAACAAAACAAATCAATGAATCTCAAACTAAATGCAGATTTCCTAATGTTCCTTTTGCAAAAAACACACAATCCTACATGCAAATGCAAGTTTTTATTTTCAGTTTCCTTAATGTTATGAATGCAAAAAAGAAACTAGGTGCACTAGATCAATAATCTAAATTCTTTTTCACTTTCGAGAAACGAAGAATATAAACAACAATATCTCTTTTGAAGGAAAAATGAGGACTTCAACAACAACTTCTCCTATCAAGGAAATGAAGATTTTACGACAATTTCCTATTTCGAAAGATAACGATTCTTAATGTGACCATAAAAAATACTTTGAAATCAACTTGTCAGTGATAATGAAAAACTTTTTTAAAACAACATTGAACAAATTTTCAGTCAAAGGAGAAAAAATATATAGAGTTACTGGTCAATAGAGCATCAAGATTTTCAGAACAAATCAGCAAACAAAACTGAAGCAAAGTACAAAGTCAGATTCAAAAGGATTTGTTCTTTTCAGGAGCCAAAGCAGTCTCCAAAGGGAGATAGTGCTCTGCAATGCAGGCTGACAAGGGAGACAGTGCTCTGCAAAGCACTGTGCTCTGACCAAGGGTGCGTTGAGCGCAGTAAACAAAGAAAAATCTACTGTTTGCCTCACTAAATTTGCAAATTAAGCTCTGAAAAAGTCTAATATTTATGTGAAAAAGCTACTGGGTGGATCTAGAAAGCAGATCAGAGACTAAAACACCAAGAAACAAGAGAAGTTCTCCCCAATATGGTCGCCAGTTTGTTGTGCCAGAATTGTAATCTACGGATAAACTACACTACCCTAGACTGGTGTCTAGTCTAGAAAAACAGGTGAAAGACTGCACTACCCTTTTTCCTAACTCAAAACAAATACACAGAGAGGATTGGATGCTTACTTGTTTCAGTCACTTCCAAATGGCTCCTTTCTGTCGCTTCCACTACAACTTCAAATTCAAGTGGTTTCAAATAGCCGAATTCTTCCTGCAAGAAAGAACACTGAAACAACAGAAGATGCAATAATATAGATATCTATTCAAGTTAATTAGCCAAATCAGTTAAGCATAAACTACATTCATCAACCAAGATTTTACAACATGGAAAATCAAAGTAAACATGGATGCATGTAGGGAAAAACAAGAAGTACTCTTTATTGATGATAGTAGGAGAGGTTACAACCTAGTGACTGATTCATCATAACCTTCCAGCAAAGTTCCCAAGTCTCATCACAACATAAGTCTCTCGAGTAGCAGCTCCACAAATCAAACTCTCTATTGAAAATTCTCCAACATTTCCCTACTCAAATTCTTCCTCTTAAACACTTAGATTTGTGTTCAATTTATAGAGGAACTGTAGGCAGTTTTGTAATCAATAACATTCCAAAAATAGGCAAGACATGTTTCATTCATGTAGATGTCAAATGGACACTTGGATCCGAAGCTTGACACATTTGAACCCTTCTAGAAGACACTGGCCAAGTGGATATTCTGGAACAATGAGAATTTCGCTCCCAATCTGACCAACGCACCTTTGATTGTTGGGAAGTGCTTTGTAGAGTAGCCTTGAATGGGGCCACCTGCATAAGCAACGCACTTAGGCCCCTTAGATCCTGCGTTGGTGAGCTCCCACATGTTTAATAATAAGCTTCAAACCATGGAAAAGCCTTGCTTTTATGAAAATATTTTGTTTGATTCATGTCATTTCCTGTCTTAGGGCATATAGCAACTGAGATGATAGGGAATGATAGATCCTTAATCATCGGTCCTGGAGATGATTCCCAGTTAACCAGGTCATTGGGAATGGTGCTCAAATTGACCTATAACACAAATTGGATGCAATTTTAGTCAATTTTGGGTCTCTTCGACCTCCTGAACACTTTGGGACAGGTTTCAGGTCGAATGGAGGTGATATTCAACAGATTTTTCTTCAGGGAAGATGAAGGAGCCATCAGGGCCACCATGAGACAAATTCAGTTTGAGGCCTAACCAGGGGACTTAGAGTGCTTTTCCAGAGTTTCAATAGTCTAAATTGGATAAATTCAGATGTTATGAATTTTTTGAAATGGTTTTCAGAGCCTGTAGAGAACATTTTAAGGCCAAAAAGCTTCAGTAAAGTTCCAGGGGCCATTAGTGCCAATTTTTTCCAGTAGTAGTGCAGGGCTTAGAAAGAGCCGTTTAAGACCATTTGCAGTGAACCAATGGTCATTATTGACCGAAAAAATCATTATTAATATATTTACATAGGTTTTAGAAAGTGTTAAATATTTTTAGAGGTCGAAAACTCAACAGAGAAGTTTTCCTTGACCCTAGTGCCAAGGGGTGCCGATAGGTGATTGCGGCGAAACCGGAGTAGCCGGAGGCTATTTTTGATGAACCAAAAATCTATATTGAATATTTGAGTCGTTTTGGAACCAATGGAATTGGTTTCAGAACATTTTGAGAACTAATAGAGCTATAAAAGTTGATGTGAAGTTATGGACAACCCTGGGCAAATCGTGGAGTATAGACTATTTGGGGAATGCAGTGCTCAATTTGATAAATTTATCAATTGATAGTTGATGCCTGATGTGTACTGGATACAGTAGTAGTGGTTTTAGTGACAAAAATAGAATTATGAGGGAGTTTGTGCCATTTATAAGCTCAGAGTAGCTTAGTGCGCCGACAGAAGGAATCATGTCAACAAGAGCCTAAAGCTGTTTACAAAGTTTGGACAGCAAATTGAGGGATTTAAATGGTATTTTCAGTCCTTTGGATCATTGTTGTATTAATTGGAATTAAGTATTTACTTTGTAAAAAACATTTACCATAATCCCAAGGAGCTGTGTCAAGATGACCAAGCTCAAAGGAGACGTAGCCCATGGGATTTCGGGTGAACTCCTAGATTAAAATTGATGTTGTATTTGAATGATTATTTGCTGCATTATGTTGCTGTCATACATGTTAAATTACAGAAAGAAAAAATGAAGCTAAGTCACATAAAAAGTAAAAATTCACACACCACTTTCAAGTAAGTAATTCCGCAAAGTTGTCAAGTAAAATCTAGATCATTTTAATTTAAACTGAGTGGTAGGTTCTTGAAATACATACAAGTTATCTAGACCATTTTCAAATCAAAGGAAAATCCCTATTCAATGGATTCAACAAAGACTACATTCAAATAGAAAATCTAGGGGGAAAGGAGCTTAGAAAAAAAAAAAAAAATTGAGGTTGACATCCAACCAAAAAGCAAAGGTCACTATTTTATTTATAAAAACCAATTTGAAATACTAGTAGAGGTCCTACTAGGAGCAAAGGAAAAACACACAAGCAACATAATGCAAGATGATCCACTAGAAAATACCATCCAAAAAGAGGACCATACAAAATATAACATGTAAAAAGATGAAGTATCAAAATTAGGGTCGACGCCTAGAAAGGAACCTAATCAGCCCTAATAGGACACATTTATCCGAACAATTGAGAAATTCACAATGGGCCTTGATATGGACATTGTGGAATGTGAATTGGAACATTGTGATAGGTATCTCCTTGAGATACCTATGGAGCAACTATAAAGAGTACACAAGGTATTCATCCATCATAATTAAAAAGTAGCGGCAAAGTTGCACAAAAATCTAGAAGCAAGAAAAATCATCTAAAAGAGGTAAGAAAAACACGAAGGAAGAGGAAAAAGGGGGAAGGAAGCCCAACAAACAACTAATCCAGGTAATAGGGGAATCTATGGTCAATATTGGAAAAATGGGGATCCTGATGGACATATTTCTACCATATCAACCTTGATATATGAAATGAAATTTGTCTCCTATAATTTGCAGGGTATCAAAGGTAAGAGTAAAGAAAATCGCTTACGAAATAGGATCAATACAAAAAAAACTAGGCATAATCATGATATAAGAAGCAAAGTGCACTAATGATGATGCCATGGCTATTACATCCAAATGTTGGACCTCGAGTAAATAATATGCAATCAATGCTAGAGGAATATCCAAAGGACTAATGATAGCATGGTACATCTCCACCTCTAAGCTTTAAGAACTATTTTCCACCCCATGACCGGTTTTAGCGGTCTTTAGAATACTAGGATTTGCAACGACAAGCTACATCACTAATATCTAATCGATTTTATTTATTTTTAATACACGTTAATTTGAATAAAACTGTATCCAAATTTATAGGATCCTAATTTATAATCAAGTTCAGATGAAAAAATTATTCCTCCATTTCAAAAACACCGGAAGCTCTTATTAGGAGCAGCATATCACAATTGGTTGGTAGGTGAAAATGGACAACCTCTTCACCCTGCTAATTGGAACATGGCATCTTCTAGCTGTAATCCTGGATCAACGATGGTAATAATTGTTTGGTATAATGTAATTTCAACAAACCAATTACGTTGACGTGCTTACTAATATCATTGATATTGCACTAATGATGTTCAATATTTTTTGAAATTAGGATTCTAGTGATGATGAGCGACCCACCTACCATCTTTAAGTGCACTCGATTGCAATGTCAACTTGAGAAAAGGTTGCATTAAAAGAAAGACTCAGAGAGGAAGCATACAAATAATGGTTGAATCAAACACCTATCTAATTCCCACTATGTATAGATTAACCAATTAGGAATAACTACAACAATAGTAGTTCTTAATCACAAGTTGGAATGAAGGCAATCAATTAATTACGGGATACAACTACCATGGAGGCAATATTGTTAGACGCCTTCCAGAATAATGAGCTAGGGGATGATTCTCATATCATTGATACGTTATTCGAAACACTGAAATTTTCTTCCAGCACCCCTCCCTTTGGACATGGTGGCAAGTCAAATTCTATTCAACAGGGGACAATGATTGTGATGTACAAGTTGAAAGAAAAGTTTGGCATGTCAAATGCATGTTTCTTGGCAATATTGAGGTAATTGACATGCATGATCGATCAAGTTCCTTATATTTTTTCACACAATCAAAATTAAAAATGGTCAATTTTATGGATTATAATTATTGAGATTGTACAATTATATTCCCCACCAATTGAAAATTATTCAAATATAAGGTTCTTCTGAGTGATAATTTCTTGTCAAGTAGCTGCGAAGAGGCAAATAAGTTGTTGAAAATGTTGGGTGTTGAGTACATGTCATATTATGCATGTCCGAATGATTCTATTATATATAGAGGAGAATATGCTATAAAAGAGACATGTCTTAAATGTGGCCATGAAAAGTAATGTAATTCAAAAAAATGGGTAAATCACATGGTCCTCCTCATAAGATATTGAGGTAGTGCCTATAATCGCAAGGATTCAAAGACTCTTTCGTTGCAAATAATTAGCTATGTTGCAGATATGACATGCCTCACACAGAAGTGAGTCGAGAGTTATGAGAATCCCAACATATTCAATAGCCATGAAGCATACAGAGGATACATGACTTAAAAAATTCAAGGATGAAGCACAAAGTCTATGTCTCAACATAGCCATGGATAGATGGTGTTGGGGTTCCCATGTTTTGGCCAGATTGGCAAGACCAAAAGATGAGACAACATCAAAACCACTTTCAGACCTCAGGATCTAGCCCTCCTAGGTCCAGAGAGGGATCTCTCTATGTATGCAAAGGTTTTATGTATTTGAAGCTCTGTGTTAAGATATTAGGCTAGTTATAAGGCTCAGTTTTGTTTGTTTGATTGTTTGTTAGGTTGTTGGGAATCGGAAAGGAAGAGTTCAGTGTGAGGCAAGGATGTGCAAAGAGGGTTTTAGGGAAAGGAGAGATGATTTCAAAGAACAGTCGAGACCATTGGGCAATGGAGTCAGGAAAGGGTTTACTTTCTATTCAATATACAGGATTTCAGTTTGGATAGTCATCTAAAGCATTGGATCTTAAAGATGATAGTGTGGCATGAAATGGAAAGAAAGAAGGTGAAAGGAAAGGAAACCTCTGAGGTGACCTTTCAGGAATCAAATCCAGGGACAAGACATGCCATTGGACAACCTGTGATCCGAAACCTAAAAGGCTAACTCTTCAGACAAGGAAACATTAAAGATTTAAACACAAAGGTGAAAACCTGAGATCAGAGAGAGACTTTGAACTCTCAATGCTTTGGTATCCAGCTTAAGGGAACTTAGAAAGGTTCAATTAATGGAAAGGATCCTAGTGAGACAGAGACAGAGTTCTAAACTCCCAGTATCCCAATTCATCAATTAAAACCTTAACAAGAACATCCAAGAACAGATTCATTAATTCATACATCAGCTAGCAGTATACATGAGCCACTACGCTGGATAAATTAGCTTGAAATCAATCCTCAGATAACACATACAACAGTCAACATTGAAGGCAGGGAGAGCAGAAACATAGGGTACCTAACAAGGGTAAATCCTATGCCAGATTTCTGATGCGTGCCAGAAGAAATGAAACATGATGAACTACAAAGGAAAACAAGGACAAAGATAGAAAAACATCACCGCTGCTTTAAATCAGGATCCAAAGAAATGTGCTTGTCATATTAAAGAGCAACACCAGTCATGTGCAACATTGCCAACAGCTTGATATTTAGTCTGAAAACATCTTCCTCAACCTATCTTACAACTTTACACAGAGAACTATGTCTCAAGAGAAACAACTTACAATTCACAGATATTCGAACAACAACAACAATGAGTTTCTCCTGAGCTTTTATAATAGAAAGAGAGGCGGAGGAGGTAGATGAAACACTAAATGAAACATTAATCAAAGTAGGAGCAGTGGGTCGAAACCCATTCTGTTTAATGTCTATGCATCGAACTTCTATACTCTTTGGGTGAAAGAGTGGTTTTTGACAGGCTGAAATTTACTCCAGGTATGTCTTTGATGTATCCTCGGCTACAGTACTTGTGGTACTCTGGTGAATTAAACAAAAAGGTGGAACAATGTTTCTGGGGTCTGCCATACCGTGTAACCAATGCCTCTGGTAGCACCAGGACTATTTTCAGGGCAGAGATCTCCTCTGGAACACGGTATATAGAATGAAAATAGTATGGACATTTCGTCCTTTCAGGGGAAAGAACGTTCTGTTGATGGTGATTGCTGGTATCTCGTTTTCTGAGCCCTAGGCCTTCTGTGTGATTCATGGGGTCTTCAGTTTGGAATTTTTCCTTTGAAACTCTGAATTAAGGCTTAACCTCTTCGATAATGTGCATCAGAACTCCTTAAATCTGTACATGATACTCTCTGCCGCTTCATGACTATCTCTGTCAGTGAAAACTGAGCTTTAATGGCTCTGGAAAAGTTTTACAGAGTTTACCTCTGTTTCCTTTAATGAAAATCATGTCATGACACCTTCCCAGGCTCTTCTTCATAATTTCAATTCTTGAAAATGGTTTTCCTTGCGTTCTGTGCCACTGCAACAGTGATTGTGAACCATGGCGGTCGTCCACCGCCCGTACCCTGCAAAACACACAAAATTGTTAAGAAATCCATGCGGGGGGGGGGGGATGAATGCTTTGAAGGCCTACATAATGGTGACGGAACTGTGGAGGGATGGTGAAAAATGCAGTGGAACGGTGAAAACATTCCAGACAATGCAAAAATGGTGGAAGACTAGCCAGATGGAGGCTTAGTGGAGGAATGCATGGGAACCATTTGATCATGCATGGGGGCGACGATCGATAACGGAAAATGAACGATAGAAGGGTTTTGGAAATCAGGCGAAATACCAAGAAAATGGGAAAAAGCAATGAAAAATGTGACGCGGAGCCTAGGCAGTGGGACCCGGTCAATGGTGGGGATGAGGATTTAATTCAGACCGTCCAATCTCAGGAGGACATCGATAGCTGTGATTGCATCGGAGGGCGATGGATGGTGGGCCGGGGTCATGCTCGCTTTGGACTATCCCCCGAGCATCTTAGGTGCGCGATCGTCGTTGGATGGCTAGCCTCAGATCAGACGACGCGTATTAATGTCGCACTCACTCCACATCCGAACTTTAATGCGCGATGAGGGCGGTTTTTTCAATAGTGCTCAAAGCCATGTGTCGGCCGATGAATGGTATCGCTGCTAAATGGAAAAAACCGCCCGCCTCTCAAAAGCGGTGCGATGAAAACTACCAGTTTTGAACAGTGATTGACGCGGGGACCACCGGGGCAGATGATTTGCGGGCCGTTGATCTGCATATTAGATCGATGGTTGATATGCAATCAGAGGGGTGAACAGGGGAGAGCGGGTGCGATGAGACTTGCGAAGACCGTTGGATCTGTATAGATCGACAGTAGGTATTGCACCTGACCATGATCCGATAAGCGCACTACGGGCTAGTGCCTGGTTTCAGCGCCCGGGTCATGTGGAGAAATGTTTTACGGGGGCTAGCCGAAAGGGGCTAAGCTTGCATATGAAGAATATGGGTTTCTGGCCTGTTTTTAGTGCAATTTGAGGCCGAGAGGGATAACGGTAGAGGGGAAAAGGGGTTTTTGGCCAAACAAAGGGTATTTGTGAGGCTTAGGAGGGATTTGGGATGATTTAGAGGCATTTAAGGGAGGGAAAAGGAGGGGAAATCAGAGGCTGAGAGAGGATGAAATAAGGAGAAAAAGGCTTTTGGGGTATTCTTCTTCACAACAGAGAGGCTTATTGACTTATGAAATAGTAGTGAGGGTTTATCAAAGGATAGAGGGCATGAAAAGACTTCAAGGATGGTGTGTTTTCAGGGGAAATGCACTCCTTGAATGTTCAACAAACCATTTAGCCCCTTGTTTGCTTGTCAAAAATTCATAGGGGGCTAACAGATGGCATGAAAAATTCAAGGATGAAGTATGAAGTCTATGACTCAACATAGCCATGGAAGTCGAGTTCGACCAATCTAATCGTGTTAGCCACCACAATCAAAACCTAGTACAAGGGACATTAGGTTACATTGGAAAGATATAAGAGATCATTCAAGTGGACTTCCCTTCTTTCTAATGTGTAATTTTTAGGTGCAAGTGGTGGGACACCTTTAAATGGAATAATGTAAAGGAAGATCATGATAGTGGGTTGATATCTATCAACTCTAGAAAGATGTGGCGTGAACCTAGGGAAAATAGGAAAATGAGAACAAAATAGTAAATTTAGAAATAACATTGAAGATTTAGTCTCGATTTAGATACCTATTGGTTTACTCACATGTTTTTTTTGCTTGTTTAGTTCAAAATCAATATAAATCATCATGCAGTGATAATCTATGAGCACTTTAACAATGAAAAAATTGTGTTTTGATAGGTAAGATTAAATTCTTGACACGAGAGGTAAAGTCATGTTTAATATATTTAAATTACAGTTCTTGCAACATTATGTAAACTAAAAGGAGGTCTCATGCATGTATAAAATGTTGATTACATCTTTTTATGGACTATAAGAGAAACAAATAGGCTTACATGGATGCATGAGAGATTTTAATTTTTTCTTGATGGATAATGGAACAATTTTGACTTTTCTTTTCCATGGCTATTATAAATAAAAGTTGAATTAATAAATATTTTATGGCTAAGAATTAAATGATTAATAATGTGATGGTGATTAAGAGACATTTATTTGACTTTCAAATAGACTTGGTGATGTAGTTTTCTTTCCAATTTATATTATGTAAAACAAATATCTATTTTTATGTATTTATAAGTAAATTATTTAAAGTAGACATGTCTTTATAAGTTTGGTAGCAATAAGTGATAAGGCTACATAATAAGGTGTTGTGTGTGATATACTATTAAAATATATCCTACCCAAAATGAACATTGAAAGTCACAGGCCCAAGTCATATATATCATGTCATTGAAAGTTACGAGCCTAAGCCATATACATCACGTCGTCGGTTTGAAGGACATGAATTGTACAATACGATAATGGCGTCAAAGGCACGCCTGTAAGTTTTCACGCTGTTTGGTGTGCGACTGCTAAGATCCATGAAACCATAATCTGATATATTTTCTTCATACCATTGCCTTCTAATTTCACTCTTATTTTACCATTTGAACCGATAACGTTTAACAAAGTATACAATTTTCACAGTTCCATTTCTGAAATCCATAGCGCCATAGAAATTTGTAGCAGGGACCTCTGAGATCCAGGTAAGACACCTGGAGTGTGTATTGTAGTACAACAATTAGGTGTCATCCCTCTAGCTATCCTTCCATGGTCAAACCATTCTATATGGGTCCACCATTTGCTCCAGATCCTGTTGTTGCTCCCTCATCTGATGTCTCTACTACATGATTGACATATAAAATACATCAGCGTTATACATAAAATACATTTTTTTTATTAAATGAAAAATGTATTTATTAATATGGAAACACAACTTTCAATTAAAAAAAAAAAAAATCAGTGCGTAAAAAACACAGTCATGCACCAGATCTGGTGCGTTGTAAAACATAACTGCACTTGACTCGGTGTGCACATATGTATGACACGTAGTTGTTGGTTCACACATTTAAATTTTCATAGTGGTTCATCACAGTTATGCACCAGTGTGCATGTATAACATTTTCGCACTGATACATAATGCTCACGTTATCAAACACACCGAGCTGTAGCTATATTTTTAAATATTATTTTTGCAATGCATTTGATAAATATCATTGCACTAGTGTGAGAGGAACATATCAAGCACACCACATTTGTGATGGTGATTAAGAGGCATTTGTTTGAATTTCAAATAGACTCAATGGTGCATTTATTTTTCCTTATTTTTTATTTTTTATTTTATTTTTTGTAAGTTAGGCTAAACTATATTAGATCATAAAAGAAAATTTACATAGGCATTGGGCTGAGATGGAAAGCGGTGCTTAGCCAATCCCAGCCTTGGTAGTTTTCAAAATAAATCAGCTTTGTGGCTGCCTCCTATGAGAAAACCAACCCCTTAATAGAGTCAAACAATCATGTTTTACAAAATGTTCTGTAACACATATAAAAACAAAATAGCTATATTATGTCCTGAGTTGACAAAAACAAAAATGAACCGAGCTACATCGCAATCATGGTGTTCCTTCATCTTCCTCTCTTGCGGGGTCCTCCTCCTCGATGAGGCATCCATATCCGTGCGTAATGGACTCCTCCTCAGCTGTAGGCTTGCGTGGGGGATTCGAGGGGGGCTACGTCGATGATAGGAGCAACAAGGTACTCTGCACATAAAAATCTGGTCTAAAATCCATCCAAATCCATGATCCAAACATCTGTATCCTCCTCTAATGGCTCGTGAACAGGGAGCGGCTCTGTTTTCCGAGGAGTGGGCAGCTCAGAGTGTGCTATGGTAGATTTTCTAGGGCCTCTTCTGCCCCTAGGTTTCTCCGGAGTGAAGAAAATCTCTTCCTGGGTGTAGTGAGGCGTTTGAGTAGCCTCCCTTTCATGGCTGCTTGAAGAGGAACCTTCAATGGATTCAAGATTCTGATCTTGACCGCGGTGATAGCGCCCCGAGAACGCACCTTTTTGGCTGCCCCTGAAGGGATTTTGGCGTTGTCGCGGGGCCATGGGGAGGCTATCGAGTAGAGGTAGGGATACCGGGCCAAGAGAAATGAGATGTGCAACTAGAGTATGTGCAACAGAGGTCCGGGGGGGGGGGGGGCGCCCACAATAGGGGGTCGCGCAGTGGGGGAGCTCGTCGAGAATATCACGCAGTAGGGAGAGGCACATGAGGAGGGCCTTTTAATAGGGTCGCACACAGCCAGGGGGCTCGAAGCAGGGGGCGCGCAGCAAGGAGGATCTCAGAGGGAGGAGCACGCTGCAGGAGGGCGCACAACAAGGGGCTCGCTGGAGGGGGCAGACAATAGGGGTAGCGCGCAATGGAGATGCGCGAGGGAAGTTGGAGCATCAGCTTGATGGCGAGGGGAATAACAATCATGGATTTTGAGACCGGCTGGAGCAGCAGTGAGATCGATGAAAGGGGAGATTCAGTGCCTTTTTTAGACCCGTGGCACGAGCGCAAATGCGATGAGGGATAGTCCAAGTGTGACTACATGTGATAAAAAGTATGGCAAGAGGTCAGGTGCGGTAGAGCACTGTTATGAATGATTAATGAATTGACTTTCTGCATCATGTTAGAGCTAGCGTTGCAAGGCAACGTCAACCTGAGCATGGGAGGATCTATCCTCGGATGATCTGGACATGTCACCCGCATCCGGGGAAATTCGATCCTTTTGGAGGAGAGTGGCAGATCTCGTGCAGGATTTTGTCCTGAATCTGAGGAAAATTAGAGTGGTAGAGCAGTGAGTGGATATCTACTCCTTGTAGAAATTTGCTGAATAATGATTAATTATCCACCGAGACTATCCTGATTACATACAATTCGAATTTATATGCAACACATAATCTCTTCCACTCAGATCAACTCATACATGCGGAAAATAACTCAAGCGATAACACATCAATTCATCATACACATTAACACAGTATGTATGGGGAAAGCTTATAGCTGAAAACCCCGCAGCTATTGTGTATATTATAATGGAGAAATCAAGTAACAAACTCAGTACAATACTCCTCACAAGTACTAGGTACTATCTCATGAGGTTACACACAAACTAGCTCGGTTTTGAGCAAATTCTTACAGTTCAAAACTCACCATGTTCTTGCCTCTATTGCGTGTTTCAATGCTATGGGATGGCCTCTTTATATAGATAAACCACTAGCACGAGCGCATGCAATCCTCATGAAACACTCCACCTATACGTATTTACGAATAACGCGGTATAGTCACAAACGATAGCTAACTCCACCCCTTTCATCTATCTCTTTCTTTGGTCTCCTTTGAATGATCATGCCTTGTAGTGAACTGATGTATTTCTTCAGTTGAATAATGAGTTACTAATTAATGAATTAAATAATATTTAATTCACTCCACTCATAACTAATTGATTAGCTAGTTTAAAATAATCTCAATCGAGTTCAACTAAAATAAACGAACACAACTCCACTATCATCTCGTGCTTTGCTCCAAACACGCAACGAAGTCCAAGCTGAAGTCAACCATTTACCATGCATGATGCTGCATCTATAACACCAATAGCGTAATTCCTCTTGTCGGCTGATACATGAGCCACTTCTATAGCTCGAACTGAAGTGCTCAAGAGGGAAGTGGCCTAACATTTATAGTCTAAATATTATTAAGGGTAAATAATATTTGACTTCCATATTTAGGAAAGCGGTCTAAAAATAGACTTCGACCTCTTCGACCTAAAAAATAGAGAGTCTCATCAATCCTTGCAACATGACCAATGCTCCAAGAATCTCAAACTGGAATCCCAGACCATGCTCCATATGTCTAAAAATAGACATAGTCTAAAAATAGACTTTGCGCCAGAATTTTCCTGCGGGCCCACTTAGTGAAGGCGACTTCATTTCACCAAGCTCCATCATCTTGCTGCATTCTCAACACTCCTTTGTTGGCTAGAAGGTCTGTTACGGTGTTTTCCTTTCTATGCACATGGTGGAATGTAATGGTCTTGTGATGCTGCAACAACTATTCCAGGTGATTGAGATGATTGGCTAGCCGCTAGCTGATAGATACCTTTGTGGAAGAAGAGCCAAGGAGGATGCCGGTGGCCGCTTGGATGATGAGTTGCGAATCTCCATCCATGTTTAGTGGGAAAAAATTAAGCTCAATGGCTATGGAGATACCTTGTATAAGCCCCTCTAGTTCCGTGGAGTTGTTGTTATCCCACCCCATTTCCCATAGTAGGCATGTAAGGGGTTTCCACTAGAATATCTGAAGATGCCCCCAAATCCGGCTTCCCCTGGGTTGCCTTTGGAGGCTCCATCAAATTTTCATCTGATGGGATTCTAGTGTTTAGGTGCACTGATCCTACCTGTGCTCCTAGGGGGGGGGGGGGGTTCTCCACGAGGGGTTTAATATTCATATGCCAATTGTTCCAGATGGTGCATTCAACAGTGGTTCTCAGGAAATAATCCTTTCCCCAGTGAGTCATGGCAAGAGTTTCTTCTAATTTGTTGTGTATCTTGGCCCAAATATGCTCTTGATTTAAAGCTGTATCTTTAAATATCCTGCTATTTCGTTCTTTCCAGAGGTTCCATATGAGTAGGCTCGAAATGAGCTGCCAGTGATGATTTAGGAGATTGCTGGAATAGGGGTTGTCCTACCACCTGCTAATGGTGTTGGTGATGTTGCCCCAATCTCGGTTGGATCTTTTGCATAGGATCTCAATCCTGTCCTAGAAAGTGTTGGATATGGGGCAAAGGTCAAGTAGGTGATCGATGGTTCGATGTCATTCTGACATAGAGGACACCTCAAAGGACCCACAAAGCCTCTCTTCATAAGATTCTCCCATGTGAGGATGCGTCTTTTACTTAGCAGCCATAAAAAAGTAGCTACTTTGGGCCAGAGATTAGCTGTCCATATCTTCTTCCATCGTTGATTTTTGTGGCCAGGGTTTGGAGGTTGAATGAGATGGTAGGCTTCCTTAGTTGAGTAATTTCCACTTGGAGTATGGCCCCAATGGAGTAGGTCTGGCCCTTGCTGAGTTCTGATTCTCATTTTTGTTAATTCCTCCCAAATATCTTTGTGTTGTTCATTGTTCCAGTCTACCTGCCATCTATCTATGTGGAGCCAATTCCTGTAACCTTAAGTTGTTTCATTAGTCCAAAAATCCTGGACACAGTTTTGTTCTCTTGCCTATAAGACCGTGCACCAGATGGGGCGATGGAAGATAGAGGATAGGCTAGGCATTTGCTGCCATGAATCCTCCTAGAACCTGGCTTGAGTTCCATCACGCAGTTCCCAGAAGCTGTGGGTTTAGATTAGATGTTTTTGTTGAATGGATGCATTCCAAATTTGGGATCCTCCAAGAGTAATGTTCAATCTTATTAGTTACTCCTTGGGCCAATTTTTGACATATTTGGCTAACCATAAGGTCGCCCACGGTATATGTGGGTTGGAGACCCATTTCCACCATATATTGGTGCCCATGATGTTGTTGTTTTTCTTTGGGTCTCTTAGACCAAGTCCTCCCTGAGTTTTCGACATACATACCTCTCTCCATTTGACTAGCACCCATTTGTGCTTGTCTTTGGATCCCCCCAGAGGAAAGTTTGTTGAAGGTTGTAGATGGCTTTGAGGACCTATTTTGGTGAAGCCAAAACATAAAATAGGTATATGGGAAGACATTGAAGAACATATTTGATGAGGACCAGGCGTCCGACAATGTTGAGAGAGCGGTGGGTCCAGGTTGATAGTTTAGTCTCCATTCAGTCCAATAGATCTCTACAGGTGAATGTTTGGTAACTGAGTGTGTGAGAGGAGCTCCCAAGTACTTGGGCGACAGAAAGGCTGTGGTGAAGCCAAGGATGCGAGCTATGTTGTGTTGGGTAACAAGAGGCGTGTTAAAAAAAAAGATTTTAGATTTTTCAGGGTTAACAGTCAAGAAGGGTTCTAAGGGTGTGAGCTTCCTGCACAAAGGGGTGACCCATGATCATGTTGTCATCCAAAAATTTTTGATGGGAAATTGGGGGAAGATTGTGTAAGGGGATACCTTGAAGGTCATGAGATCAGATCGAGCTCTTGATCAGTCGGCCCAGACCCTCAGCCATAAGAACAAAGAGAAAATGTGAGAGAGGATTTCCTTGCCTTATACTTCTAGAGGGTTTGAATGTTGCCAAGGGGATGCCATTGAATAGGATAGAGATGAAGGGAGAGGATATCAGGATCATGATCCAGCGAACCCAAGTTTGACAGAAGCTAAAGGCTAGAAGAACTTGCTTTATGTAGTTCCAGCTGATCTTGTCAAAGGATTTTGAAAGGTCGATTTTGAGGAGCATGCCAAGATTTTTTGAGGTTTTTAAGGAGTGGCTGACTTCATGGGTTAGAATTATTCCATCAAGGATTTTCCTGCCCTCAACATAGCTCGTTTACGCCGCAGAGATGAGCATGGGAAGAAGCTTCTTCAATCTGTTCTCTATAACTTTGGAAATTATTTTGTAAATAACATTGCAGAGTGCTATTGCTCTGTACTTACTCGGGGAAGCAAAATTATCTTCCTTTGGGATGAGAGTGAGGAAAGTTGCATTGAGAGCTGGAAGAATCCATCTGGTCCTGGGGATTTCCCCTATTTTAATTGGAAAACCGGTTGTTCGACCTCCATTAGTGTTGTGGATTTGAGCAAAATCATATTGTGATCCTCATTGACCAATTTTGGAATATGCTGTGTGATTTATTAATGGCCTCTTGTCGTTGGGTATTATATTCTTTGAGGATGTCCTTGAAGTGATTGAGCAATTCCTCTGTGATGTCTTCATGGTTTTCCATATACTCCCCATTTTGGTTCTTGAGGACTGTGATTCTATTGTGCATCTTATGCTGGATTGTGGAGCGGTGAAAGAATTTTGTGTTCCATTCTCCTTCCTTGAGCCAACAAATCTGTGATTTCTGTTTCCATAATATTTCTTCTTGACTTCTTATTTCTTAAAGTTGGGTTGTTAGTGTCTTTTTCTTGGTCTCTGAGTCTACTGATTTTCCTTCTGAGATGATTTTTTGTTGGAGTTGTTGCATTTGCATTTCCATATCTCTTTGGTATTTGAAGATGTTGCTGAAGGTGGCCTTGTTCCACAATTTCAGTTTCCCTTTGAGCATCTTCAGTTTTTGCTGGAACTGATACATTTTTGTACCAAAGGGTGGATTGAGGGAAGCCCACCAATCCGAGATAAGGTCTTGGAAACCTAGATGTTTGAGCCAAAATTGTTCAAAGCAAAAAGTTTTGGGTGTGGAAATACCAGGTCTCATCTATTGAAGCTGGATCGGCCAATGATCTGAACCAGAGGCGGAAATGATGGTGGCTGCAAGCTCTCCTCCCAGGTGGATGAAGTCTTTCATGATGAGGAAGCGGTCCAATCTAAATGCAATTTGATGGGATCCTCCCCTCCGATTATTCCAAGTGAATATGCCATTGGATGTTTGAATATCTATTAGATGATTGCCTTGGATGAAATACTTGAATTTGGTGTTGTCCATGTCAAGATGGGTTCTTCCTCTTTTTCTCCTGAAGTGTTGTGATCATGTTGAAGTCTCCTCCAATCAACCAGAGAGGGTGAGTTCACTAGTTGTTGAGAACTAATATGTTATTTAAAAGCTCTAATTTTTGTTGTACTTACTGTGGGAAGTAGACATTCGTGAGATTTCCATGAATGCTGGTTCCAATTAGGTGGAAGGAAGCTTGAATGAAGTGGCGATGTGCCTGACTGTTCTCTAGGGTGATCAAGTGGGGGTTCCAGATAATCTCTAGGCCTCTCTAATCTCCACTTGCATCAACAACTAGGGTGTTGCAACCTTTATAGAGTATTTTGAAGATTGTATCCAGAGTTGAGCTGGAGCATTTGGTTTCTTGCATAAATAAAATCATGGTGTTATCCTCAGTAATTATTTTCTTGATTAACCTATGATTGGAGGGACTATTTAGCCCTCCGATATTCCATGAGATGATATTCATTGAGGGGTGTTGGGAACTGCAGAGTAGAACCTTGTTAACTGGGGATAGCGCGCTGATTCTACTAGCTCTTTTCCCATGATGGCCAGTCACTGCATATATGTTCTTCTTCCTCATTTTCAGGATTATTTCAGAATGAGTTTGATGTTTAGGAGTGTGCCACCTTGAATACTGAGGGAGGGTATCTGTTGAGCTCTAAGGAGGAATTCCTCCAATTTTTGGATCTGTTGAAGTGGAATTGAGAGAAAGTCTTTCCGCTTGCATGCATCTTCCAGCCCCATGATGTTTAGGTCTCCATAGTCAATGCTCGTTGGTTCTTCTTCCATTGCTTCAGGGATTGATTCCAGGACTGCGCCGTTGCCTTTTTCTGATTTGTCTATCGTGTGCGATGAGAACTGGGGTTGCAGAAAGGCTTCCAGTTGGATTTTGGTTTGTTGGGTCTCTGAAGTTTGGGGATTCTCCTGCGGGGGTCAATCTGAGTCTATTGGGGTTTCATTCTCATTCTCATTCAGTTGAGCTAGGGCATCAAAGCTGTTGCTTCATGCTGGCGATTTTTTTTCTCTGGTTCCTATTTGACTTCCTGGTATTCCTTTTCCTTCTAGAGACTTTTGTGAACCATTCAGTGCCTTTGTCTGTGGAGTCGTTAGTTGGAGTAGATCTTTGATTTAGGGGGAAATCTTTGAATAGATGCCCATGCTGGTGGCATTTCCTGCATCTAAAAGGTACATGTTCATAATCTACTGTTTATATCCATTCATAGTCATCATGAAGCAGGCTTACCTCATCAGGGAGAGACTTTGGGATGCTCATGTATACGCATATCCTTGCATAGGTTGCATGCCTGTTGATCTTTGTCTCTTCCGCTATTTTTATGAATTCACCTAGAGAGTTGCCAATGTATTGAAGGGTTAGCTCATCTGAATAGTCTTGTGGTAGGGTGTAGAGCCTGACCCAAACTGGAGCCCAACTGAAATCTTGTTTCTCTGAGTTGAAGCATTCGACCCAGTTTTGCAGGTATAGACCTGCTAAGTTAAAGAAATATGGCCCTCCATCTAGAATTCAGTTTTTGTCTTCGATGCAAGTGAGGATCACGTTGAAGAAGCCCTTGGAACATAGCTGTAGATCGATATGGCCCTTGGGCTTCCATTTGGAGGCGATCCGACCCATAAGAGATTTTTATGTAGGCCAGAAACCCATGAACTTGCCTATAAGTGCATGGTCCTTCATGTATTGAATTCACCCATTTATTCGATGAGTTGGGATCTCGATCTTGGTTCTTGTAGTGGCCTTGGGTATGCATGTGGAGGATGTGACTATTGCTTCTTCTTCAGTGGCTGTTGTTGGCGATTTCGCTACGGGTGACGTCCCAGATGGGTCAAGGAACAAGCCATAGTTTTGTTGACAGTCGCTATCGATCCCTGTCGTCACTCCATTAAAGGGAAAACTAGAGGAGGGGGGATCCACAGCCCCCCCACTGATGTCCTTCATGTGTGAACCTGTCTGCGCTCCAAAAGAAGAAAAGGGCCCCAAGGTTGGGGTAGAGGGTCTACCTGCTCAAAAACCACCAAACCCTAGTTCATGGCGGCAACGTTCAACACCGTCGAGAGCCACAAAACAGAGAATTCAATGAGTTCCTTTCTTATGGTTTTTATTCTTGTTTCCTATTTAGATTATGAAAAATAACTATACATTTTAATGTATTTTTGAGTAAATTATTTAATGTAGAAATGTCTTTATCATTGTGAAAATGATGTAATATTAGCTAGGAGAAATGTGAAATCATGAATTTTAGTGACTATCTCATGATAAGTATGTGGAAAACATAATATTTTTTGAGTTGTTCATTAAGAAATAATCAAATATATTACTTGTCAAAAGTTTAAATCTAATATAGTATCATTTTTGTATTATTTAACTCATATTTGTTATTAAAAAGAGTTAAATTTAAACAAGTGCAAGAGCAAATAAAGAACCAAAATAACACCAAAATGTTATAGCTTTATTACTAGAAAAAAGGTCACCTGCCTCTTAAGGAAGAACTTCCAATAGAGCAAGCCTTATTTTAAATTTCTTGATCCTCATCTTTAAAGAGGGAAATTTCTAATTTAAATTGGTAAGAGTTGCTATAAATATTAAATTTAAATTGCTTGAAAATCTCATAACTTTAGTAATAAATTAAATTAAAAAAATATAATTTTTAAAGTTATATTTAATCTAAATTAATTGCTCTAAGAGGCACTCTATAGCTCAGTATGGGAGAGATGTTGTCACGTAAAGTTACATTTAAAAATAATAAAATAATAATTTAAAGTAAAAAAATAAAAAGAGTAATAGAAAAAGAAATTAATGTATTATTGATGTTACATTATGTGTAATTCATTCTAAGTTCCATTTACATGTGATATTAAAAACAAAAAATATTTTACTCTCAACCATAAGTAAAATATTTCAATATACATATTAAATAATATAATTTTATAGATACTTTATATAGAGAAAAATAAAATAATTTAAATTGAAAAAATTCTTATATTTTCACGTTAGTGAAAGAGATTGAGAGAAATTTTATTCCATTAATAGTTGCTTTCTAATTCAATGTATGAAGGATATTTGTAATTTTTTCAATGTTTAATATGAATTTGATTTGTATTATTTTAGAAAATATTAAGAATACAAATAATTAAATGTATACTTATAAGGAAAAATTATGAGGGGGCATATTTTAACATTTTAATGTGGAGAAAGTGAATTATAAATAAAATATTTCAATGTCAACTACATATATATTACACCAGCCTAGATCCATCTTAACTTCGGATCTACGAAGCGCCTAGAGGGATCAAATATCTTTTCACTCTAAAAGATGTTTGCATCTCAAGAGATTTGATCCCTCTCGATGCTTGGTAGATCCAGACTTAAGATGGATCTAGGTTGCATGTTATAGAAAATTCTGACTTAAGTTTTTAAAATTTAACAATACACTGAATTTCATAAACCAATATTGAATTAGTTAAATTTTAATTTTGAGTAATTTATTATTAATGATATTTTATATTAAAAATTGAATGAGTTACACATTTTCATCTTATTAAGAACTAACTAAATTATTTTACATTTAATTATTTTTTCCTTGCAAGTATTGAAATATTTTACTAATTAATTTAGATTGAATATCAATGAACTATCTAAGCAATAGAAAAATATTTATCGTAATTTTACAATCATAGTTTCAACCATAATAAACTTTGTAATTTATAAAAATATCTTTGCATTTTTTAAACTAAGTCGTTCTGCATGCAATTGGATATATAAAAGATTGATATAAGTTCAGTAATACATAATCTATAATAAATATTATTTCTTAAAAATAAGCAGCATGATGATAACCATCTAAGAAACATAAACATCAACAAAGATACACATTTGAATTCACTACCATCATCTAATTATATGCACCTCAAGCACATATAAACGTCATTAGCTAGCACACAAATCTAATGATCTAACAGGGCATCATCGTCGTGATCACATATAACAAAACTCAAACATTGCAATCGAACATCATCACCACACACATCCTAAAATTAATATAAATATCATGCAAAATAATTTCTCTCACATACACATGTATTTGCAACCACATTAAATGAACACAACTAACATGACCTAAGAATATACACATCAACACCAACATATAAATTAATCACATAAACATGAAAAAAAATGATATATATATATATATATATATATATATATATATATATATATATATACACACACACACACACAAGTCAAATAACTACATGATAAGTGCAATCAAATATCTGATACAACAGACGTAGTAGTGCCAGCCTGGTCTGCAGTAGAAGATGACGGATGGTCAACTACTGCCTCAATGTCAGTTGAACTCATCTGAGGAGGAGGAGGAGGTGGTTGGTATGTAGTAGAAGACGATGGATGGTCAACTATTGCCTCAATGTGGTCTGTCGAAATCTAAGGTGGAGGAGGAGGTGGTCAGTTTGCTTTGTCAAGAGAAACATAAGGCACATCCTCTAGCTTTGGAATCTCATCATCAGGCGACTAACGAGGAGGTGTACTACCAATAGGATAACCGACACCCTGACGACCATGATATAATAGGGTGGTACTTCCAGAAGCATCATGATCACCACACTCATCATCATGATCATGAACACCACCCTCATCTGATGTATCTGTCGGTGATTCATGTGTTGCCTCTCTCATCGTTGCCAGTACCCTACTAGCTTTGATGATATGGCACATAAGAGACATCATCTCACGCGGAAAATCCCTATACAAATCCACAAACCTATGATTTACGCTGATATCTTGAGCCCTTGCAAGGTGAACTCCCTCATCAACCAAAACTCTATCCAATTTATCACAATAGTCCATCTGAAATCACAGACCAACCCTACGGCCTCAAACGCCCATGCCCCCCTGAGGATGTGCCTCACCCTCTTAGGCCTTCCCCATCTCCTCATTTCCTCCATTTGGAAGTGGGGGAGGAGGCATGTCCCCATCGAATGTGTCGATGTCTACAAAATATATAGTACACAAAATTAATTAGACAATTTAATAAAACAAGTTAAAGAACGTGTTAGAATAAATTTTATTCTAATTCATTAAAACAATAAAATGAAACTACATTAATTTAAATAAAACACTAATATTACCTTTATCATTTGGAGGCTTAGTCGTTGTGGAGAGGATGTTGGGACATTGTCTCCAATAAATCCTTGCGCACAGAAACACAAATGTGACAAACGCATGGTCATCCTCACTTGCCAATAGCACTAGTGCCTCGGCAGAAATCCTGGTCGGATACTCTGGCAGGCCCCTCTTGGGCATCATATTTCCCCACATGCACATCCAGACCTAAGTTATTGGCGTATGAGGGCGACCGTCAAATTTAGGCCTCGTCTCTGAAAACTTCTCAAAAAATAAACAAAAAAACATTTGAAGCGAAAGGGCAGGACACCCTCTCATGTCTCAACACACGACATCTATCTAAAGTCATGCAAAACTGCCTCGAAAAAATGGCAGAACATCTAATACAACATGGCACTCGAATCAAATAATCAACATAATATAAAAGAGGGAAAATAATTTTTTTTTCCATCACTACCAGAGTGTGCAATGGTGGTGACTAATAATGAGAGGCACCTAACCTCTTGTGTAGCAAAAGAATAAATTTGTAGTTGTCCACCATAGACCTAAAAATTTGTTGGACGAACCGCATGAGGCCCGGCATATCTTTGAGTGTAGGTAAGTTGAATCTCAGTTTCAATCCCATTGGGGACATCAGAGAACTAGGGAAAATCCTCCCCTCTCCTCGATAGGCTAGTGATAAAGTATATGGACTCCTCAATGGGCCTATACCATGCCCATGGACCGATATGGAAATCTTGCTCCTAACCACTGCATAGACGGATCAAATGTGCCAATAAGATAAAGTGTGCCTTCACGGATGTAGCCTGCTCATAGTAATTGAAGAGGCCTACATTCCTTAAGAGCGCTTGGGTTGTTGTAGTACTAAGGCGAGGGTATAAAACCCTCTCCCTTGTTGGGTATGTGTTATATTCTTTCCACGACTAATCACGCACGGGGGGGCTATCGCCCCCCCTTTTGGGTTCTGGGGCAGCGCCTCAGAATTTTTTTTTGGTCCTTATTTTCCAGTGGGCGGATTCGCCCATGGTTTTGTGCATGGGTTTACACATGGTTTTGGGGTACGATGGTTTTCGGCCCCTGGTATTTTTTAGATCCGGTCAAGGGAACTACGGTTATGTTCTAATCCAGGGTTAATGGATTGGGGTTTATGTATGCTTCGGCATGTATATATATGTGTTGTAACACTAAAAGGAATATAATGAAAAATCAAGCTGGTTGTCCTGATTTGGGATCCAGGGGAATATCTCTGTGTTGATCTGTTTTATGTTTTATGCTCTTGCTACTATTTATTTTCTATCTTTAAGATTCATTTGCAGATAATTTCTGTATAGGGTTAAAACCTACATTTGGTATTAGAGCAGTTTTGAATTCAAGGGGACACCTTTGCTGTTGAGGGGTTTTTTGCTCGGGCCTGAGGTAGACCCTGTTCAGTGGGAGATTTGCGGGATCGATTCTTGTGGTGAAAGAAGATGGCGAGTGGCGGGAAGATAGAGATCGAGAAATTTAATGGTCAGAGTTTTGAGTTATGGAAGCTCAAGATGGAGGATTTGCTGGTGGATAAAGATTAGTGGATCACGGTAGATCCGGGTACTAAACCAACGACAATGTTAGTTGAAGACTGGAAGAAGCTGGATCAGAAGGCAAAGAGCACAATACGATTGTGTGTCTCAGATTGAATGTATCTGGGGAAGCTATGATGAAGACCTTGTGGGACAAGCTAGAGACTTTGTACCAATCTAAGTCTCTGGTGAATAAATTGTTCATGCGGAAAAAGCTATATAAGCTGAGGATGAAGGAGGGAGACTCGGTGACAGAGAATTTGAACGCCTTCAATACTGTGGTAAGTCAGCTGTCATCTGTTGATATTAAAATCTCAAATGAAGATAAGTGCATCAGTTTGTTGTGTTCTCTACCAGACTCGTGGGACAGTCTGGTTATTGCAATAGGTAGCAATACAACTACCTTGAATTTTGATGACATTGTCTCAACCTTGCTGTCGGAGGAAATGAGACGGAGAAATATGGAGGGTCAGAATGGAGATGCCTTATCTGTACGAGGAAGGTCCCAGAACAGAAACAAGAATAAGGTTTCGAGTGGGAGATCTAAATCTCCTGGAAAGTTTGTAAAGGTGTGCTGGAAATGCGGAAAGGAAGGACACTACAAAAGGGACTGCAGATCTAAAGCTCCTGAGAAAAAAAAGGGATTTGATGATGCTCCTTCTTCAGAGGCAAAAACCACATCGGATGAAGGTGGGGATGTGTATTTGGCTTCTTCTTCAAATACACATGTAGATAATGAGTCATGGTTGATTGACTCGGGTGCATCCTTTCACTTCACTCCCCATAGGGAGTGGTTCTGCGAGTATGAGAAATATGATGGCGGTGATGTCTTCTTAGGTGATGATAGGAAGGCCAGAATCGTCGGACGTGGTCACGTGGAAAATTCCAAATTTGTTTGCCAAGGTGGAAGGATTGAACACTTCCTGGTGTTCTGCACATTCCTGCATTGGCCAGAAATCTGATTTCTGTAAGCAAGATGGATGATGCAGGTGTAAAAACAGTGTTTGAGAAAGATACCTGTGAGATGGTTCGGGGAGCACTGGTATTAATGCGAGGAGTTTAGATTGGAACTCTGTACAAGATTTAGGGAAACACTGTTATTGCTGGCTGCAATAGTTCTGTGGTTCCCAAAAGTGGAGCGGAAAGCCTAGCGGTCTCCAGAGAAAAGACCATGCTATGGCATCAAAGGCTTGGACATATTGGAGAGAAAGGCCTTCGAATACTGCATGGAAATGGTATGGTAGAAGGTATGTCTAATAGCTCTCTAGATTTCGATTTGTGTGAACATTGTGTATATGGGAAGCAGAATTGGGTGAGTTTTCCTTCTAGTGCTAAGAGGGCGAACAAGATATTAGAGCTTGTGCACAGTGATGTGTTTGGACCTGTGTCGGTTCCATCACTGGGTAAGTCTGTGTACTATGTTTCATTCATATATGACTTCTCAAGGAATACATGGATATATTTCTTGAGGAAAAAATCTGAAGTCTTTGACAGATTTAAAGAATTTAAGGCTCTGGTGGAAAACCAGACAGAGAAGAAGATAAAGGTGCTGAGGATAGATAATGGTGGGGTGTTCTGCAAGAAGGAATTTGAAGAGTTCCGTAAGAAGTGTGGTATAGCACGGTAGAAGACTACTCCATACACACTTCAACAAAATGGAGTTGCAGAAAGAATGAAAAGAATGCTGATGGAAAAGGCAAGAAGCATGCTTAGTGGTACCGGGTTAGGACAATAATTCTGGGCAGAGGCAGTGGATACTGCATGTTACTTGGTTAACATATCACCTTTATCAGCGTTGGAGGATAAGACTCCACATGAGGCATGGACTGGTAAGAAACCCTCTCTTTCACATCTGAGGGTATTTGGATGTGATGCATATGTACATGTTCCAAAGGAGAAAAGGACCAAGTTGGATAATAAATCTGAAAAGTGCATCTTTATTGGGTATAAGGATGGTTTAAAGGGTTACAAGCTTTGGAACCCAGAAACAAGGAAGGTTGTGTACAACCGAGATGTGGTGTTTAGAGAGGTGAAAGATGTTGTTAAACATAATTCCTACCAAAGGAACATGAGAAGATAGAGTTTGAGGTAAAGGAGGATGAATCAGACTCTACAACAGAAGAAGACTCAGAAGAGGAAGAGCCACAAAATCCCACTGTGAGAAGACCAGCTCGGGAAAGAAGACAACCAGAAAGGTATAGTCCATCTGCTTTCTGTTCAAATTTTTCTTTAACTATAACTGATGATGATCCAATAAATATCAGGGAGGCAATATATTCACAGGATGGAAAAATCTGGAAGGAGGCCATGGTTGATGAAATGGAATCCTTGCATAAAAATGAGGCGTGGGATCTAGTGGAGTTGTTGGCTGGAAGGAAGTCCATCGAGAGAAAATGGGTGTTTAAGAAGAAGATGAATGTAGAAGGCAAGGTGGAGAAATACAAAGCTCGGTTGGTAGTAAAAGGTTATTCCCAGGTGCTGGGAATTGATTTTGGTGATATTTTTTCTCCTGTTGCTAAAGTTACTTATATTAGATTACTTTTATCTGTTGATGCTGCACTTGATTTTGAGGTAGAACAGATGGATATGAAGACATCATTTCTACACGAGGATCTGGAAGAGGAGATATACATGAAACAACCTGAAGGATTTATGGTGAATGGGAAGAAAGAACTAGTATGCAGGTTAAAGAAGTCTTTGTATGGGTTAAAACAGTCACCAAGGATGTGGTATCATAAATTCGATACCTACATACGGGGACTTGGCATCACCAGAAGAAAGGAGGATCACTGTGTTTATTTTAAATTAATTGGTGATCATGTTATTTATTTGGTCTTGTATGTGGATGATATGTTGTTGATTGGAAATGACAAAGAAATTGTCCAAGATTTGAAGACCCAACTGTTCTCCAAGTTCGACATGAAGGATCTTGGTGCTGCAAACTATATTTTGGGCATGGAAATTAAGAGATATCGGGCAAAGAGGAAGCTCTGGCTAAACCAGAGGAAGTATGTCGAGACTATATTGTAGAGGTTCAATATGTAGGATAGTAAATCGGTGAATGTTCCGATTCCTGTAGGTACAAAGCTGTCTACTGAACAATGTCCCAAGACACAAGAGGAAGAGGAGGATATGTCCCGTGTTCCATATGCAAGTGCAATGGGTAGCCTGATGTATGCAATGGTCTGTACTAGACCAGACATTGCACATGCAGTGGGAGTATTGATCAAGTTTATGTCAAACCCAGGGAAGGAGCATTGGACGGCGATAAACGTGTTTTGAGATGTTTACGTAGCCTTATTGATTATGGCTTGTGCTACCGGAAAGACCAGGATTGGAAAGAGTGTTGGACATTCGTGGTTTTGTTGATGCAGACTGGGCTGGAGATCTGGACCAAAGAAGATCTACAAGTGGGTATGTGTTTAGCCTATTTGGAGGTGCAGTCAGTTGGATGGGTAAAAGATAGTCTGTAGTGGCTCTTTCAACTACAGAGGTTGAATACATAACAACCACTCATGCAAGAAAGGAATTAGTTTGGTTGCAGAGATTTTGTTCAAGTATGGGGTTGGTGCGGTAAGCTATAAGGATAGATTGTGATAGCCAAAGTGAAATTTTCTTGGCTAAGAACCCCGCTTATCATTAAAAGACAAAGCACATTGATGTTCAATATCACTTCGTGAGAGATATGGTGGAGGCTAAAAGGGTGTTGCTGGTAAAGGTGGACACTTTGAAGAATGTTGCAGATGCATTAACAAAGTATGTAAGCACTCATAAGTTCTCTTGGTGTAGAGAAACAATGGGTGTTGCAGAACTAGGCTAATGACCAAGCTCTCCTGTGGCCCCCTGCAGAAAGAAAACAACAAGTGGGAGAATGTTGGGTATGTGTTATATTCTTTCCACGACTAATCACGCGCGGGGTGTCAGAGGGGGGGCGGCAGGCCCCCCTATCGGGGTTTGGGGCAGCGCCCCGGAAATTTTTTTTGGTCTTTATTTTCCTGTGAGCGGATCCTCCCATGGTTTTGTGCATGGGTTTGCACATGGTTGTGGGGTACGATGGTTTTCGGCCCTTGGTATTTTATAGATCCGGTCAAGAAAACTACGGTTATGTTCTAATCCAGGGTTAATGGATTGGGGTTTATGTATGCTTCAGCATGTATATATATGTGTTGTAACACTAAAAGGAATATAATGAAAAACCAAGTTGGTCGTCCCGATTTGGGATCTAGGGGAATATCTCCGTGTTTATTTGTTTTATGTTTTATGCTCTCGCTACTATTTATTTTCTGTCTTTAAGATTTGTTTGTAGATAATTTCTGTACAGGGTTAAAACCTACATCCCTCTCGCTAGCCTCCCATGGTTGGACCATATTGTATGGGTCTGCCTGCTCCCTCTGTTGAAGTGTTTGCTACATGATTTACATATAAAATACATCTACCTCATACATAAAATACACTTTTTTATTATTAAATGAAACATGTATTTATAAATATGGAAACATAACTTTCAATTAAAAAAAAAATCATCAGTGCACAAATAAGTATGGCGCATCGTTGTTGGTTCATAAATTAAAATTTTCATAACGGTGTGTCACACTTGTGCACCGGTGCACATGTATAACATTTTTGCATCAGTATGGAATGTTTATCTTATCAAACACACCGAGCTATAGCTATATTTTTAAATATTACTTTTTCGGTACGTTTGGTAAATATAAACACACTAGGAGTGACGCACCGACGTACAAATTATCTCTTTCTTGGTGTGTTTTCGTTTACAAAGCGCAAAACAAAAAAATTGGTGCATTATATTCACACACCAAATTGTGGTGCACCATGTAAATTTACAGGGCACATTGTATCGGTGCGAGCTGGACATATCGAGCGCACCACGCAACTTTTTTTTTCAAAAATAATGGAAATTTTAATATAATATAATACAATTTTTTTAAAGTAAGACTAATTCTATTAAAAGAATGTATAGTACAAACCGTGGTTACAGTCAAGAGAGGCTAGATAGTAGGGATGCCAGAAATGATAAAATATCAACCTCGGTCCCGTTAAGTAACCAAGAGAGAGATAGAGCAGATCATGAAGAGAAACAAGGGAGCTATAAGAGACAAACACATGAATCTACACAGATTGGGTTGAATCCTCAATACAACATTTTTTTCCTTTCTTTTTTGAAACTTTGACCCAACCCTCATGGGGCGAGTGGACTAAAACCACTTGAAGACTGTGGTTGTTTGAAGGCGGGGCTTCCTTATCCGAGTTGGAGGAGGAGGACTCATGAGTTCATTTCCCAGCACTCAAGGAAACATTGTGCCCCCCAAGGTCTACCAAGGGCATATCATTCTCCAGCTTTGCTGCATCCTCATCTGCTTCAATCTCATCTTCATCTTAGCTGAAGGTGTCAATGTCATCCATGGGAGGTGGATCACAGGGTTTCCAACTTTTATAGTTTGATTTGTGTTTGTTTCTCTTCTTTTGGGCGAGGAACGTAGTACAAGAGTTATGAAGATGCCTTGGTTGATGGCAGTGACAACATCAGAAAGAAATGTTCTCATAGTCCAAGGTCTGAGTCCAAAGGAAATCACCAATTTTGATATTTATTTGATCGGGCAGTCCTTTACTTATGTCAATTTCAGCACATATTCTGCCATAGGTGTATATGCCCGTCTCCCCCTAGAGGGATCTGTTTCCAGAAAGCGCCCCAAAGAGTTTCTAATTCCTTGAAAGATAGAAAAGTGCCATAAATGAGTAGGTATATTTCCAAATAGGAAGCTTGGTAATGACTGCCATGGAAGTGTCGAAGTCTGGGAACCAGGGGGTGAGGAATAGCCTTACTCTACCCCAAAACCATGGACCGCGAGTTAAGGCTTTTTGATAATATTCATTGAAAGCAAACAAAACTATAAATAATCCCTTCGAGCTGAAAATAAATTTTTTGTTATTGGTCCAATTAGAATGAATCCATTGGTAGAGATCTGTTGTGTGAGGCTAAATCCATTGAATCGGAAAATAATGGTTGATTCGACATAGATTTGAAACTGGTTTTCAAGCATCGGGTGGGAAATTTCTACAAAGGGAACATCTTCCAGTTTTTCAACCAAAAAAGGCTTGGGGGCCTCCAAGGGTTGAGCAGATTTCTTGGGAGGTTGTGCATGGACAACATATTTGTAAGAGAAAGCTTGGGCGGAAGATGGTTGCCCGACTGCCCATCTTCGCAGACGACAGGTAAGAACCACAAAAGCATCTTTTTCAATATTATAAAATGAGAGTGGGAGAGATTCCTCTAGTTTTTTACCTCCATAAAGAAGTCACTGAGAGGCAGAAGGGATCCCTAGCCTGAGCTCCAGGGCCTGCAAAAGGTTCTTCACCAGATCCGAAGACTGAACCCAAAGAAGCATGGTTTTGCCGGAGAGGAGAGATATGAATATGATAATAGGGGAATGAAGGATCTGGGGACCCCTGGATGCCAGAGCTCTTCCGTGAGGCTAGATAATGAACATGGATACCTCCTCACATCTTCCATTTCATTTTATGCAGTGACCTCTTTGGCACCTAAGCCCCGGGGTCATGAGGTGGAGCGGAAAGCCGTTCAGGGTCGCGCTAGAGAAACCAGATCCTTTCTCTCTGGAGCATTGCAAGTAGAGGAATACGACAGTATTTAGATTCACCTTGGGGCAGAGATCCCTCCTTATCCGTCCAGCAGGGACCCTGCTGACCTGTAAATCCTCGCACACCTTTGCCCTGTCTGCGACTAAAACTATTGTGCTTGTTTTGGGTGTGAGTAAATCTGAAAGAAAAGGCTGGAACCTCACCACCGTAACTCCATTGCTGCTACGGTCTGAGTTGGTCGCGTGTTGAGATGGAAGCACACCTAGGATCTGGTCCCCAAGGGCCGTAGGGTTGAACAGAGGTTTGACGATGGCGAGGAGGGGCAGACAGATGCAAACCCTATTTTTCATCTTATGACGTGCAACATAACTCAACCAGAGAGAGTCAACCTAAAGTTGACCGCATGTTGGGTTGAGTCTATCTGACAATCGTCTTCCCACAGAGAACACATCGAATATTTGGAACCATATCTTATTCCCGTCGCGCTCGTCGCAATAACAAAAGAGCCAACACTCCTCAGGAATTCCATGATTCCCCTTATTTGTATCTCCATTGAGAATTTGGAGCAGAGCCTCTCCATTGTTTGGCCTGTCTCTAAGAACAGGAAACCGTAGTGCACAAGCGGCGACCTCTTGGCCATTGAGGTCAAGCGCGAAAACCCTAGCAGTAGTTGCGTAGATCATCTTTTCATTCCAATATAGGATCAATATAATTTAAAATTATAACCCACTAAAAAAATAAATTAGAGAGAAACATAGATATTACTTGGAAATTTGGTAGTCAGAGAGGCATTATGGACACGTATTAGAGAAAAACAAATTTTAGCACGGTTTGAAAAAGTTCGAAAGTCAGACAACGAGCATGGTACGAAAGGATGGTGAGCAAGAGAATCACTCACATCAGGGAACTTGCATGAGGAAAGAGTGGCATCAGTTCTTCATAGCTCTCCAACACTGTAGATGGTAAAAATGAGATGTACAACTGAGAGGTTTTTTTGTTTAACCCTCCTCCGGTGTGTTTCTCCAACTGCACTAGTGCGGAGTAGATCTAAAAGCACCACGTTTTTTGTTTTGTTTTTTTGTTTTTGTTTGTTTTTGTTTGTTTTGTTTTGTTTTGTTTTTTGTTATTTTTTGTTTTTAATTTTGTTTTTTGTTTTTTGTTTTTGTTGTTGTTTTAAAAAAAAAAATATATTGTGATTCTTTTCTTGAGATTCCCTAAGGCATTCTAATATAGGTACCGCACTAGTGCTTTGTTTGACTATAGTACCGATCTATTGTTAAAAATTAAAAATCGCCTACCGATGCTCTTTAGAAGAATTCGTGGGGCGTTTTGGTACATTTATCGTATCAGTGATTCATTGGAAAACAACACCGCGTTTCTAAAATTTAAAACTATAGCGGTATTAGTGGTATGCACTGGGTCATTTTACTACATGAAAAGCATCGGTGCTATCAACTATTCAAGCAGTGATGCATTGTGTTATTTAGATCACCATGTTTTTTTTTATTACTTTATAAAAATAAAATTTCCACGTGTGCCATGTTCTATGCAGCTTCAGTGCTTGTATGGATATTAAAGCATAGGCGTGTTTGTAGATTGTAGACGCACCGTCCAAAAAACATCCGCTAAAACATCTGCCCCCCACCTTCGCGAGTGACATTCGCTACAAAAGGATTTTTGGGATATTTTTATAGGGGCTTCCACAAAAACCTTCGTAGAATGTATTTTCCTTGTAGTGGTGTTCCAGAGGTATTTTGTTTTAAATAAGTCATTATTTGGTGTGCTCATTGGTTTTACTCCAATACTAAACCATCATAGTTTCCTCACAGGGAAAGCATCCAATTCTATTAACTCCCAAAAAACTCAAAAATATGTTTAAGTTACCAAAACCAAATAGGAAACTCAAATTATCATAAGTTTATGCCTTTCTTGACTCTCAAGATGGTAGAATTAATGTTATTTGGGACTTCATGCTCCAAACTACACATTGTTGAGATTCAACAAGATCATGAGCTTAGTGATAATTAAGCACCTTCACTAAGTGGAGCCCACAGGTTATTTTTAGGTGTATGTCTATTTTTAGACATGGTGAGCATATTCTATAAGTTGCAGGATGCTATTTGTAGATGGTTGGTCAAATGTGGAAAATAGATGAGATTCTATTTTTAGAATATTGGGCGAAGTCTATTTATAGATTGTCAATCTAAAAATATATGCATGTCGATTATTATTAGCTCTTAATAATAACCTGACAATAAATATCAACTTATTCTCTTGGAGCACTTTATTTCAGTGAAAAAATTTGGAAAATCAGTGGGCTGAAGGAATTACACAATTCCTAGGGTGGTTGGTGACTCATGCATGGAGGAATCAGTTATAACTGAAGTGGCAAAGTTGTGACAGAGTTGGAAGAGTAGTTATGGGAGTTGTTATTCAGTTTAACTCAGTTAAGTGAGTTAAACTCAGTTGTGCTAGTTGTATCTAGTTCTAAATGAAGATACACTAGTGAGAGTTTAGTGAATTAATTATTTAATTAATTCATAAATAGAGACTCACTTGCAACTGAAAAAATACAACAGTTAACTACTTGCATGTCAGTTCCAGTGGAGACCTAGTGGAGAGATAGGTGAAAGGGTGAGATGGACTATCTGTTGTGACTACAGTGATGCATTCAATGCATCTGACACACATTGGAGATGCCAATGAGAATTGCGCATTCAAGGCAAGGCAAATTCGAATTCATTCAGAGGTCTTCTTTAGCAGGGATTGCGCAGTGGATGCAGGCTGTCAGGAGGCAAGAAATTGGTGCATAGATATGCAAATTTCTGCATGACAGTGTGTAATGATTGTTGATTGTACTGAGAGCTTGATGTACTAATATTTGTACGATATTATTACATGATCCATTGATATACATAATATATGATAGTTGGGGTTCTTATCTTTAAGCTTTCCCATTAAACCACTGTGTTTATGTGCGGTTGATTTGCTTCATATGTGTTTTGCAATTGGCGATTTAATTTCCGCAAAGAATTAAGTGGAAGGATTCTGTATTTAACATAAGATTAATTTGTTAGATCAGGAGAATCCAGTAATACTATCTGTATTAATAAATTTCTACATGGTATCAGAGCAGTGTTAATCACTGGAGATTACAAACTTGAAGCGGTGCTGAGTTTTGTGCTGGTGGACATTTCGAATTTGCTGCAGAAATTTCTTGGTGCGACAGTTGAGTATTCATTTAAATGTGTTGAAAATGCAGCAAGATGATGGATCTTAGTGAAATGAAGTCGCCTTCACTAAGTGGGCCCGCAGGCGAATTCTGGCGCAAAGCCTATTTTTAGACTATGTCTATTTTTAGACTATGTCTATTTTTAGACATATGGAGCATGGTTCGGGGATTCCAGTATGAGATTCTTGGAGCATTGGTCATGTTGGTAAAAATAGATGGGACTCTATTTTTGTGACCTATAGGTCGATAGGTCGATGTCTATTTTTAGACTGCCTATCCTAAAAATAGGGAAGTCAAATATTATTTAGCCTTAATAATATTTGGACTCTAAACAGCAGTTTACTCTCTTGGAGCACTTCAGCTCAAGCTACAAAAGTGGCTCATGCATCTGACAGAGGAATTACGCTATTCCCAAGGGTTTGATGGCATCATGCATGGTTGACTTCAGTTAGGACTTCAGTGGCAGAAGTTTGGTGGAGTTAATGAGACAGCTAGTGGAGTTGTGTTCTGTTTATTTTAGTTGAACTAATTGAGATTAGTTTAACTAGCTAATCAATTAGTTATGAGTGGAGTGAATTAAATATTATTTAATTCATTAATTAGTAACTCATTATTCAACTCAAGAACACATAAGTTCACTACAGTGCATGATCAGTTCAGTGGAGACCAGTGAAAGAGGTAGATGAAAGGGTGGAGTTAGCTATCAGTGGCGACATCAGTTGTGCATGAGATTTGCACCACACTTGGAGGAATTTCCCATGATGATTGCGCTGTCAAGCCAAGGAGATTCCAACCTTGGATCTCTATATAGACAGGCCTGGATTGCGCAATAGAGGCAAGGCAATTGGCGGTGAGTTTTGAACCAGTAACCTGTTCAATACCAAGCTAGTTTGTGTGTAACTTCATGAGATAGTACTGAGTACTTGTGAGGAGTATTGTACTGATTTTGTTACATGATTTCTCCATTATAATATACACAATAGCTGCGGGGTTTTCAGCTATAAGGTTTCCCCATACATACTGTGTTAATGTGTATGATGATTTGATGTGTTATCGCTTGTTTTATTTCCGCATGTTTGATGATCTGAGTGGAAGAGATTATGTGTTGCATATAAATTTGAATTGTATGTGATCAGGATAGTCTCGGTGGATAATTAATCATTATTCAACAAATTTCTACAAAATGTCTTTCAATGGCTTGTGGTTGGAGTATGCCCTTGAGGGTAGCTTGAACTACATAGCCCAGAAGGAAAGGATGGAGGCGGTGCTTAAAGATAATGGACTGGATGAGTTCATCAATATTGATGTTCCTAAGCCTACTTCTAGCGATGCTGCATTACTTGACGCATGGAAAAGAAGGTAGCGAAGACAAGAAGAATTCTGTTGGAAGGTGTGAAAGACCATATTGTGTCAAGCCTTCATGGGAAATCCACTCCATTTGCGATGTGGAAGGCTTTGACAGATCTTTTCCAAAGCAACATCGATCATAGGAAGTTGGCGCTGATAGATAAGCTCATAAAAACCAAAATGGAGAAGGGTGACAGTATTCCAAAATATCTCATGAAGTTTGTCCAATGTAGGGATGAGCTGGGGAGTGTGGGAATTACAGTTGAGGATGATGACTTGGTGAGCTTGGCTCTCCTTGGGCTTCCAAATAGTTGGCATAGCTACGAAAAATCTATCAATGGGCAGAAGAAACTACTGGACTGGGAGTGACTTTGGTCAAATCTTGTGCAGGAGGAGATAAGGCAGAATACTAGGGATGGCTCTTCATCGAAGAATGATGATGAAGATAATTGCGCTTTGGATGCCAAATCAAGGAAAGGGAAGGGGAAGAAATCCCATCCAAAATCTGAGGCTAAAGGCAAGGCGCTGGATTTATCCAAGGTGAAGTGTTTTCACTATCATGAACATGGACATCTCGCCACTAACTGCCCACAAAAAAAGAAGAACAAGAAGGCTGCTGGGGCTGCAGCGGGTGAGGCCTTAGTCTCACAATTTGAACTTGATTTCTCTTTTATCGCATGCTTGGTTTAAAGTGCAATGGGATCGGTGTGGTATCTTGATAATGGTGCTTCCTTCCATATGACGAGAGACAAGGAGTTGTTTAGTGACTTGGAGGAGAAGGATCTCCAAATGCATATAGAGATGGGCGATGATGGTAGATACAGTGCGACTGACATTGGAACCATTACCTTTGAGAAAGATTCAGGTAAACCATTTATGTTGAAATATGTTATGCATGTTCCAGGTCTGAAGAAGAACTTGGTCTCAGTCGCTATGTTGGAGGATAGAGGTTATGACGTTGATTTCAGCGAGGGAAAAGCCTTCCTGCGACATAAAACAATGGGTCAAACCAAGAGGATATGGATTCGAGTTAAGAATCTCTAAAAGCTGAAGGTAGATGGCTGTGCTACAATGATGGGCAAAGTAGAAGAAGTGGTGATACGGGATGAGGGAAAATTATGGCACAGGAGATTGGGACATCTTCACCATGGCGCCTTGAAGATTTTGCAGCAGATTTCTACTAGACTTCCCAAGGGTACACTTGCGCAGTTAGATTAGTGCAAGGGATGTCCTATGGGTAAGTTTGTGAAGACCACCTTTCATGAGAAGGACAACCGTGCTTCGGTGATCGTTGAGAGAATTCCCACATACGTGTGTGGACCTTTCTTGGTTGCTTCAACAACAAAACACAGGTATTATGTTATATTTGTTAATGACTATTCTCGTAGATGTTAGATCTTCTTCATTCAGAAGAAGAGTGAAACATTCTAAAATTTTTGTGAGTTTAAAGCATTCGTGGAGAAGGATTCGGGGAAGCAAGTGAAGGCTCTGCAGAGCGATAATGGTGGTGAATATATGTCGAACGAATTCAAAGACTTCTGTAGCAAAGAAGGAATTCGAAGAGAACTCATAGCGCCTCATAACCCATAACAGAATGGGGTCGCGAAGGAAGAACAAAATGATTGTGGGTTTTTCACGAGCTATGCTGCATGACCAGGGCCTACTAATGCACTTGTGGGCGGAAGCATGCAACACTGTGGTTTATGTGCAAAACCGTTGTACTCATAGAGTACTTGACATGAGTACACCTGAAGAAGACTTTACTAGTAAGAAGCCTGATATTTCTCATTTGAAGATTTTTGGCTCATGTATTTACATTCATGTGACAAAGGACGCCAAGAGGAAGCTGGAGCCGAGTGCAAAAGTTGGGATATTTTTTGGGTACACAGAAACACCCCATAATTATCATGTGTATTTTCCAAACAGTCGGATGAATGTGGTGCAACATGATATAAAATTAAGTGAGGAGAAAGCCATGAAGTTGTCGCTTGAGAGGGAGCTACACTTGCATGCAGAGGAGGAACTTCTTGTTCCCAAAGATGAGCCTCTAGATGTGGATCAACCACAGGAGGAGATTCATGGAGTGGAGGAGTCCACTCATGTAGAACCAAACATCAGAACAGGCAGAAATTGTACCATAGAAGCTGAGAGACTGAAGCTTGATACGACACAGAATGTAGGAGTCCCTACATCACAACGTAGATAGAGACAGTCACCTGACCGATTCACTGGATACATGGCTCTCACGAGCAAGTGTATCATGACAAAGCCATCTTCTTTTGAAGAAGAAATGGAAGAGCCCACATGGGTAGATGCCACGGTGGAGGAGTATGACTCCATTGTCAGAAACAATGCTTGGGATATTATTCCAAGGCTGGTTGGTAAATCAGTGGTAGGTTCAAGATGGATCTACAAGGTAAAGCAAGCTGCTGATGGGAGTGTTGAGAAGTATAAGGCAAGATTTTTTTCTCATGGATTCTCATAGATCGAGGGGATTGATTATGAAGAAACCTTTGCACCTGTCGCACAATATTCTTCCATAAGGACCATCCTTGCTCTCTCAGCGCAGATGGGTTGGCACATTCATCAGATGGATGTGAAGACCGCGTTCCTTAATGGGATCATTGAGGAAGAAGTGTACATTGAGAAGCCTAAAGGATTTGAGATCTTTAGTAGCGAGTCACATGTGTGTAGACTCAAAAGAGCGTTGTATGGGCTGAAGCAAGCACCTCGTGCTTGGTACACATGGATCGACAACTATTTCACTGGACCTGGCTTCACAAAGAGTGAGGCGGATGTAAACCTGTACCAAATTGTGGTGGAGGGTAAGATTTTAATCATTGTTCTTTATGTTGATGATTTAATACTAACGAGTGATGAGAATTTGATACACTCATGCAAGGAAGATCTTGCAAAGGAGTTTGAGATGAAGGATTTGGGCCTCCTTCATTATTTCCTTGGATTGGAAATATGGCAGCGAGAAGGTGAACTGTTTTTTTCTTAAGGAAAGTATGCTCGAGAGATACTTGGTAAGTTTCACATGGAGGAATGAAAGCCCATGGATACTCATCTTCCAGGAAATTGGAGGAAAGAGGATGCTACATTAGCAGAGGTAGTGGATGCCACTGTTTATCGACAGTTGGTGGGTTTGCTGATGTATTTAGTTAATACAATACCGGACATATGCTATGTGATGAACCAACTTAGTAAAGCGATGGTTAGGCCTACCAAGCTCTTTTGGAAGGCAAGAAAGCGTGTCCTGAGATATCTCAGGGGCACATATGAGTATGGCTTATGGTAGAGACAAAAATATGAGGTGAAGTTGCATGGCTTCACGGATTCAGATTGGGCAGGTATCCCAACGGACAGAAAGAACACATCAAGGGGGGTTTTCAGTATTGGATCTACAACAGTTTCTTGGTACAACAGGAAACAAAGATCCGTGGCACTCAGTTCAGCGGAAGTAGAATACATGGCAGCAAGTTAAGCTGCATGTGAAGATATCTAGATGAGGAAGATTTTTCTCAGTTTGTTTGGTTCTCATTTAGATCCTACAGTGATACATTATGATAATCAAAGTTGCATTAAACTCTCAATTAATCATGTGTTTCATGATAGATCTAAACATATAGATATCCGGTATCATCATATCAGAGATTGTGTGCAGCGAAAGATCATGTTGCTTCAGTACATTCCTACGGAAGATCAGAATGCAGATGTTTTGATGAAGGCGCTCAGCAAGAGAAAATTCAAATTCCATAGAGGCAGGATCAGGGTGAAGGATAATCCCTATCTTATTGAGAGGGAGTGTTGAGATTCAACAAGATTATGAGCTTGGTGAAAATTAAGCAACTTCACTAAGTGGAGCCCACAGGATATTTTTAGGTGTATGTCTATTTTTATACATGGTGAGCATATTCTATAAGTTGCAGGATGTTATTTGTAGATGGTTGGTCAAATGTGGAAAATAGTTGAGATTCTATTTTTAGAAGATTGGGTGAAGTCTATTTATATATCGTCAATCTAAAAATAGATGCATGTCGATTATTATTAGCTCTTAATAATAATCCGACAATAAATATCAACTTATTCTCTTGGAGCACTTTATTTCAGTGAACATATTTGGAAAATCAGTGGGTTGAAGGAATTATGAAATTCCTAGGGTGGTTGGCGACTCATGCATGGAGGACTCAGTTAGAACTGAAGTGGCAAAGTTGTGACAGAGTTGGAAGAGTAGTTATGGGAGTTGTTATTCACTTTAACTCAGTTAAGTGAGTTAAGCTTAGTTGTGCTAGTTGTATCTAGTTCTAACTAAAGATACACTAGTGAGAGTTTAGTGAATTAATTATTTAATTAATTTATAACTAGAGACTCACTTGCAACTAAAAAAATACAACAATTAACTACTTGCATGTTTGTTCCAGTGGAGACCCAGTGGAGAGATAGATGAAAGGGTGAGATGGAATATCTGTTGTGACTATAGTGATGCATTCAATGCATCTGACACACATTGGAGATACCAATGAGGATTGCACAGTCAAGGCAAGGCCAATTCGAATTCATTCAGAGGTCTTCTTTAGCAAGGATTGCACAGTGGAGGCAGGCTGTAAGGAGGCAAGAAATTGGTGCATAGATATGCAGATTTCTACATGACAATGTGTAATGATTGTTGATTGTACTGAGAGCTTGATGTACTAAGCTTTGTATGAGATTATTACATGATCCATTGATATACATAATATATGATAGTTAGGGTTTTTAGCTTTAAGCTTTCCCGTTAAACAACTGTGTTTATGTGCGATTGATTTGCTTCATATGTGTTTTGCAATTGGCGATTTAATTTCCACAAAGAATTAAGTGGAAGGATTCTGTATTTAACATAAGATTAATTTGTTAGATCAGGAGAATTTGGTAATACTATCAGTATTAATAAATTTCTACACACACATTCCATCCAACCTTTCTTTCATTGATATTTCAATTTTAATAAAATTGCATAGATGTTTTTCCAAGTTGTTTTCTTGTGTTATGGGACGTGAATCGACGTCTCATGTACCTAGGCCAATCTTGTATATATTACTTTTTTTTTTTAAATTTTAGAAACGATATTGCCTTCGATTGGGTGGAAGTTGTTTCCAATGATATTTCTTTCCAATTAGAAAATTATTACAGGACCTTGAGGTTCTTCATGACATACTACCTAGTGATGGCCATAGTCTATCATAATTTATTTAATGGCTTTCCTTCAAAACAATAAACAACACATAGTAAATTGGTACAATTTTGGTACCCTATTTTGTGGAGACACAGGCTCTATTTCACTTCCACCTTGTCTAAAACTAATTTTTCAGAGAGTTTAGGTACATTTCAATAGGAAATGAGTTATATAAGAGAACTGCAGATGCACAAGAGTTCTTGGATGGGAAAGGAATGGATGCATAAAAGGAAAACCACACATACATTAGGCTTTATGGTTATGAAGATATACTATTGTTACTTCCCACATTTGTTTCCAAAAAAATATTGTTGTAGAAGTCTGTAGACAATGTTGTTCATGGTTTATTCTATATGACATGAAAAATATAAACAATTCGTTTAACTACCATTTATTGTTGGATATGTTACGATGAGGAATTATGCACATCTGACGTAATTTTGTGAAACATTAAAGTCTTTTGACTTGAGTGAGTTTTAATCTTCCAAAGGATTTGATTTTGAGGCCTTGTTTTCAAGACATTTGGCATTAGTGTGATATGGTAATTTGTTCATGAAAATTACAAAAGGAAGTGGAGAAAATGGGGCAGGGACATGAAAGGAAATTGAAGAAATGGTACATAATAATGATTTAGTGACTGAAGTGAAGACGAATTTAAAAGGAAAAATCAAGCAAAGAGGGAAGATCCCTATAAATGCATAACTCTATTCAGCACCACAAACTTGTCATAGTTCCTCCTCATACTAGAAAAGACAAAAAACAACTACAAATTTTTGAGAGAGTAATGAATGATGGTCAAGTGGAGATGATGGAGAAGAACCAACTCCTCATTATAGCTTGGAAAGATCACATATTGTTACTTTATCAAAAAGTAAAATTTAGGATGAAAAGGAGTCACATCAAGAAAAATGACCAACTAATATGGAAGTGAATATTGCTTCAGTTCCAGACTAAGTATCACTAAGATTAGCCAAGGCCACAAGATAGTATAAGAGTTAGTTGTTAAAGAACCAACCATTTTTTAGGAGAAAACATGAACAATGCACAATAGTTATTATGACAAGGTTGGTGAGAAAATATAGATTGAAAAGGTGCACATTAAGAATAATAAGGTTAATAAGAAGTGGAAGTCAAAGGTTTGTGTCTCAAGAGTAGGGCCTATTGGATGTCTAAAATTGTACATGTCTATAGGGGATGCACTTTCTCACTCTATCACTAAGCAATAAATTGAAAACATTAGACTAAAGAGAAATATTAATGAGCTTGAAGAATCTATTAGCCCTAGACCTCTATTTATGTTTCTTTTGGATTTTCAAGCCCCATAAGATACATTAGAAGTTATATCGACACACTCGATAAAGCTAAGAAGGAATTGAAGTTATTTAATGGTATTAGGGCCTATGTCATAGTACATATCAATAAGTAACTATGTATTATTGAAGAAGTGTGGGGAATTTGTTTGTATTTAAGAAAATTGTCTCAAATATTTTTTTCTTTTTCAAAATATTTCAAAAAGGACTTACAACATGACTAGGATTTCATCGATAATGACTTGGTGACATTTATCAATAAGATTGATAATCTTAGTGATTCTCAAAAGAACCAGCAAGGGCTTCCAATAAGGAAGTGGATAAAACAAATCAATGTTGTATGCAAGGATAAAGATGCTACGACATGTTATTTTAGAATGTGTAAATATTGAATACTATAGAAGTAACGACTTATGCAAAGCTATAAAATTTATTGGGGAGCTACAAGGACCAAGAATTATTAGATACTTTGTGCTAATTCCAATGGATATATTGCAAGAATATTTGAATTTAAAACATCACGAGGCAGTAAAGTTGGAAACTTAACTATTTTTATAGAGGATGAGATCAAGAAGTAGTTGGTAAGTTCTTTAATGAAAATTAGAACCAACTATCAATTGTCAAACAAATATAGTTAGAATCCAAGGAAATAGAAGAATAGATATTTGTGTTAAGAGTGAAGCAAGATATAACCATCGCACAAATTAAGGAGTACATCAAAAAATTTATTATGAAGTCTTTAAATGAAATTGTTATCCCGAATAACTGCCTCAATGGCCAAATTAACAGATCCGTGAAGCTACTTTATTCTCCAACAAATGATTCCATAGAGAGAGGATTCATTCCACTAGTCATCCTTCTGCAATTTGCGAGTGTTCTGTATTTTATCTAGAGAAATTTCCTTTCTTTATCCACTATTTTTGATAATCCAACTTTGTGAATTGTCTTACATGTTTATAAATCCAATCCCGGGCCACAAATTATCGTTTTCTTCCAAGTCACTACTTATTAATTGGTCCATAGGAGCCCAATCCAAGTAATTTAGCACCCTCCTCACAAATTTACCAAGGCTAACTGGTCCACTGGGGTAAACATGTGACAAAGAGTTACTATGATATTATCAAACTCCCCAAGTATAGTTAAGGAAGTGGAATCGACAAACCAAGATGAGATTGACCTTCTTCAGGAGATACAAGACCCCCAGGGTGTTTGAAAATTATATATATTACAGAGCAATTTAACTCATAAAATATACGGAAACACAAACACAAAAAACATATAAAACCAAAGATACACAGATATACGTGGTTCACCCAATTTGGCTACGCCCACCCTGAACAACCAATCCTTCCTTTCTATTATCCAACAAAATGAAGAGACACAACCTATAGCAGATCTGCTGTAATATCCTCTGTTCTCTATCATAGTCTCCCTATTTGTTTCTGTCTTTGAGAATACACATACAATACACAGCCGCAATACAATTTGCTCATACAAAACGAGGGGTTGACTTCTAGGGAAAAAAACCCTAAATTAAACATAACTTCTATCGTCAGATCATCCACCTAATGAACGAACCCCTCTAGACCCCCCAGGTAGCATTTAAACGATGGGCGATGTTACTGCCCCGTTAAGAATAGGGGTCCAACACAGTGATACATCTAAATAGAAAGATAATCAGGCTCCACACCCAACAATCTCCCACTTGGAGACTGACTGACTCCTCTGCTGCTTCATTTGCAGGACAATTACTCCACTTTGGACCTGGTTGTTTCTCATATTCATCATCATACTTGAAGACCAATTGAAACTGAGAATATTCTCTATTTCTCCCTGGTTGCAAATTTTGTTATCATATCTGCATGATTATGGCTTGTGTGTATCTTTTCCAGCTTCAACTGTCCATCTTCCAATACTGATCGTATGAAATTGTAATTGAGCTGTATTTGTTTAGTTCTGAAATGAAATGTTGAGTTATTTGCAAGGTGAATGACACTTTGGCTGTCACAGTATAACATGCCCATCTCATGTTTCTTACCCATTTCATCCATAAACCTTTGTAACCAAATCATTTCTTTACTAGCCTCTGTAGCAACAACATACTCTGCTTCTGTTGTTGAAAGTGGAACAACACTTTGGATTTTTGAAACCCAACTAACAGTTGTTCCACCTATAGTAAATACATACCCTGTAGTGCTCCTCTTGTTATCTCTATCACCTACCATATCTGCATCAACATATACATGTAGAGCAATGTTTGAGCCACCAAAGCATAATGCTTGATTTGTGGTATCTCTCAAATATCTGAGAATTGTTCATGTACTTGCTTACAACTCCCATTGCATGTGCAATGTCAGGAATTGTGCAGACCATTGGATACATTAAGCTTCGAACTGATGATGCATATGGAACTTTGGACATATAATCCATTTATTCTTGGGTCTTGGGGCACATCTCCTTACTAAGTTTTAAATGGATAGCAAAAGGTGTACTAACTGGTTTTCTGTTCTGCATATTAAATATTTTCAACACCTTTTGTATGTACTCATTCTGAGACAATGTTAGTTTTCGATTTTTCTTGTCTCTAGTTATTCTCATACCAAGGATTTATTTTTTAGCTCCCAAATCTTTCATTGCAAATGAATTTGTCAATTTTCTTTTGAGCACATTTATTTCCTGTATGTTAGACCTTGCAACAAGCATCTCATCTACATACAATAACAATATAATATAGCTTCCATCCATCATTTTTCTTTTTCAGATAAACACAATGATCAGAGTGACATCTAGTATAACCTTGTTCATACATAAACCTGTCAAATTTTAGATATCACTGTCTTGGAGCCTGTTTTAAGCCATACAAGCTCCTATTTAACCTGCACAATAATTTTTCCTTCCCTTTGACCTCATATCCTTGTGGTTGCTGCATATAGATCTCTTCCTTCAAGTCTCCATGGAGAAATGTTGTTTTTACATCTAACTGTTTAAGATGCAAATCTTCTGCTGCTACAAGACTTAAAATAGTTCTGATTGAAGTCATCTTAACAACAGAAGAAAATATTTCATCAAAATAAATACCTTTCTTCTGTGCAAACCCCTTCACCACAAGTCTAGCTTTGTACCTCTGTTTTCCTCTATCTTCTTCCTTCAGCCTGTAAACCCATTTATTCTGCAATGTTGTTTTACCTGCAGGCAACCTGACTAAGTCCCAAGTCTGGTTATGTATTAAGGATTCCATCTCTTCTTTCATGGCTAACTCCCACTTCTTCCTGGTTTTTACCTTCATTTCTTCTTCATATCATTCGGATTCACCAGAATCAGTCAACAATAAATAATATAACAAAGGAGAGTATCATTCAGGGGGTCTACTTATCCTGGTAGATCTTCTGACACCACTTTCAGGTGTTTGAGGTGCATGTTGCTGTTGTGGTGGTTGTTGTTGTTGTGGTTTTTGATTATTATTATTTTCAGGCACCTTTACTTTTTCTGTGATCTCATCAAGAAATGTGTATTATTTGTTTTCTTTTTCCCATTTATTTTCCTGCAAATGATTCTTATACAAGACCTTTTCATTGAATATTACATCTCTGCTCCTAATGATTTTGTGATTTTCATAATCATATAAGAGATAACCAAAATCATTAACACCATATCCAATAAAGGTACATTTCTTTGATTTTGCCTCAAGTTTTGTTCTATTTTCTTTATTAATATGGACAAAGGCCTCACAACCAAAAGGATTTAAAAAAGAGTAGTCTACCTTTTTAGCTGTCCATGCCTCCTTTGGAATACCACCATCCAAGGAATTTGAAGGCCCTCTGTTTATTAGATCAACAACAATATCTACTATCTGCCCAAAATTGTAAAGGCATTCTTGCATGCAATCTCATGCACCTTGCATGCTCCATGATTGCTCTGTTCATCCTTTCTGACACACCATTTTCTTGTGATGTTCTTGGAACTGTCTTCTCTATGCGAATTCCATGCTCTGAACAATACCTATCAAACTCTTTGCTGCAATATTCACCTCCATTGTCTGATTTCAGACACTTCAACTTCTTTCATGTCTTAATCTCAACCAAATATTTCCATTTCTTGAAAGTATCAAATACATCAGATTTATTCTGAATATAATAAATCCAAGTTTTTCTTGTTGCATCATCAATAAATGTAACATAATAACAAGAGCCACCGAGAGATGATACCTGAGCAAGTCCCCATACATCTGTATGCACAAGCTCTATTTTTTCGCTCTTATTTTCTTTCCCAACTCTGAGAAATCTGACTCTCTTCTATTTTCCATAAATACAATTATCACAGAAATCCAAATAAATATTCTTCAAAATCAACAACAAATTTCTTGAGTGAAGAATATTTGTCCCCTTCTCATTCGTGTGTCTGAGCCTATGATGCCATAGGGCTGCATTTGATCCTTTGGAAGTTAAAGCACTAACAAAAGTAGAAATACCATTGCATAAATACAATGTACCAACCTTTTCCCCTTTTGCTATTACTGGGGCTCCTTTGGTGACCTTCCAAGTTTTATCTGTGAAAGTTGTCTCACAAACTTCATCACCTAACCGCCTTGTTGAAATAATATTTTTCTCCAGATCTGGAACATGCATTATCTCCTTTAATAACCATTTGTTTCCATTATGTTGTTTTACAAGAACTTTACCCATTCCAACGATTTTACAAGGTTTATCATCACCCAGACGAACCTATCCAAAATATCCTTGAACATAGTCTTGAAATTTTTTCTTATCAGGTGTGGCATGGAATGAGGCCCCTGAATCTACCACCCACGAATCAATAACATTTTCTAAATAAAGAATCAAAGCATCTTGTAACACATCACCTGTCACATTTGCTTCATGATTTTTTTGTTGCTGTGCGTCTCCTTACTTTCCCTTCCGAGATCTACAATATTTCTTCATATGTCCTTTCTTTCCGCATTTCCAGCACACTATCCCTGATCTGGAATTTGATTTGCCTTTCCTTTATTTACTATGATATCCTGATCTCTTTCCTCTTTCAATTTTTCTTCCCCTATTCTATGCACTCAAAGAATTACCCTATGTCTCTCCGGAGCTTTTCTGTCGCATTTCCTCGATAAGGATAACATCAGCAACATCATCAAAATTTAAAGTATTAGATCTAGAGACAAAGTTACTAATGGTCATAAATAAACCATTCCAACTTTCTAGCAATGAGCACCAAAATAACAAAGCCCTAACTTCATCATTAAAGATTACCCCTATAGAACTTAACTGATTAGTAACCGTATTAAATCCATTTAAATGGTCAGCAATAAATCCACATTTCGACATATTCATATTAAATAAACGTTTCATAAGAAATACCTTATTTGAGGATGAGGGGTTTTCATATAGTTTCGCCAATGCCTTTGTTAAACCTTCTATTGTTGTTTCCTTCGAAATATTGAAGGATACCAACGTCACAAGGCACAACCGTACTATTCCAAGTGCCTTTCTATTGAGAATATCCCATTCTGCGTCTGTCATGCTCGCCGACTTCTTTGTTTTTCCTCTCAATGGTAGGTATAGATCTTTGTGATACAGATAATATTCCATCTGCATCTTCCACAACGGGTATTTTTGGCCGTTAAATTTATCGACCCTAAACTTACCATCTTCCGCCATTGCTCCCACTCAAACCAAAAACCCTTCTTTCCTGCGAGTTTATCAGCCAAATAGACCTTCGGCTATGATAGCAGTTGTTAGAAAATTATATATATTACAGAGCAATGTAACACATAAAATATGCGGAAACACAAACATAGAAAACATATAAAACCAGAAAGATATAGATGTACGTGGTTCACCCAATTTGGGCTACGTCCACCCCGAATAGCCAATCCTTCATTTCTATTATCCAACAAAATGAAGAGACACAACCTATAACAAATCCGATTTAATATCCTCTATTATCTATCACAATCTCCCTATTCGTTTCTCACTCTGAGAATACACATACAATACATAGCAGCAATACAATGCCCTCATACAAAACGAAGGGTTGCCTTCTATGCAAAAAACCCTAAATTAAACATAACTTCTACAGTCAGATCATGTGCCTAATGAATGACCCAAATTGACTATAAATTACAATACTTTTAGAAGGGAATTTTACATTTGTTCCGCCCCCCTAGACCTGCCAGGCAACGTTTAAACGATGGGTGGCGTTTTTGCCCTGTTAAGAACAAGGGTCCAACATGATGATACATCTAAATAGAAAGATAATCAGGCTCCACACCCAACACAGGGGCTAACCAACCACTCCAAGTGCTCAACCCCTGAGTTAACCTGCTCTTTAACTGAACTAGAACCATGGTCGCATTCATGACATGCCTTCCATGCGTCTGAAACCCACCAGTCACATGTACAACTAGGGAATCGATGCAACTGCATACTTTTCCAGGTAGTTATGTGCTAAAGACTCCAATTTTTGAGCCACTTTTTCAGGGCAAGGACTTGTTCCTCTACCCAGAACTTGAAACTCTCATAAATAATAAGATGAAAAGGCCTTTAACGCAAAAATTGAACAAGGACCTGACCTGACAAGGCCTAGACATGATAGACAATTTGTCAAACACATCATGAACATATAATCTACAAGTCATATATACACATATGATCATAGGGACTTCATACTTATATGAGAATTTTCAATAAGGTATGATGCCCTCTCATAATAGCTACAATATCATCTATTAGGTCATGAATTCACTAACATTTCATTTACTAAAAAAAACATGGTGAGAGCCATAAATCAATTCTGCCATAAACCATGCTTATAACCAACATAATAGAAATGATAGAACAATCATTAAAATCACATAATAATCGAGCACATTTACACATAATACATAAGAGGAAAATAGCTCTTAATAAGATAAGAAAAATGCAACCAGGTCAGGGACTTCCATGTACCACCCAACCATAGATTAGGTTGAACCGAATCTTTCTTTCAGCCAATCACCCTCATGTGATATTCCAAGTATGAATTTGGAACTTCCAACAAAACAACGAGGGCTTCCTCAATGTTTCCCACAATCCACCAAGGGATTCCTAGGCCCAATACCTCATCTATACAACTAGTAGTTACCACAATCCTTCAAAGGGATTCCTAGGCTGAAACAAGAAACATACACTACTAGGATTTGCCACAATCCCAACACATACCGGTCCAGGGATCACTAGGCCTATACAAGCATGGATCCCTCTAGATCTCTCCACCTAAACTGTGAGGAATTTATCTGTCTCCACCCTCTAGGCTTTAATGTATATCCTCTCATTCATCAGTCAAGGATTCCTATGCCCAATGAGGGTATACATGATTAGGATTTACCACATTCCCACCTTCATCGTTCTAGGTATTCCTAGGCCTTGTGTTTCCTACTGAGACCACCCCACTCAATTTTGAAACCATCTGGAAGTCTAACACAACCAAGTAAGATAAACCCCATCACACCATGGTTATCTGGAAATCGCAAGGAAAGGTTGAAAACCACTGTCACACTTGGAAAAACCCAAGCCAATGATAGCAAGAGAACCAAATACATACATGCCGAAACTAGCAAGGAAATCACACATGCAACTTGATACATGCAAGTAATCCTGCTATAGTTTCTTGATCCAAATCTTCCTTGCTTCCCTTTGCCTTCTTTGTCCCTCCTTTGATTTCCATGATCCAATGCTAGAGTGATCCTAGGCAACCAAGAAGGTCACACAAATCAACAACCTCTCACTGATTGGGAAACCAATAAAAAACACACCCTCTCCTTGGAAACATCTAAGAGTAGAAAAGAGGGAAACATCTAAAAATCTAGGAAATAAGGAAACATCTCAATCTATTTGCTTTATCTAATAATGCATTTGATTTAATGAAAGTATCTTTTGTAATTACAAAATGAAAAATAAGGAGAATGATTGCATTTTTTATAAAATGCTCATCCCTCCCTCATAATAAAGGTTGTAGTATTATTTCCAGAGCGATTGTGTTATTCATTTTTCATGCCTCTATCCTGTTATGTGAATCTTTGCATTAGTTTTTCAAATCTACAAGTAGATCAATTGGTATCAGAGCATAAGATCTTGGAAGCTATCCACCTATTCAATTTTTTTTTTTAGCATCATACATTTCAATCCATTTGGTGGATGAAAATCATGTCGCCCCGTCAAGAGCCCTCCACTACAGACTTGCAGTAAATGATTTAGCTAGGAATCTTCAAGAGCTAATTACGTTGCAACAACAACGACTTCCTCTAGGTAAAATGCAGCTTGATACACACTTTCAACTACCCAAATTCTCAGGTCAAATGAATGGTGAGGCTGTTGATTCTTAGCTCCACAGTCTCTCCAACTATTTCAGAACATGTCCAACGATGGAAGATGAGATAAAATTTAAATCGCCAGTCTACAATTGGAAGGCCTAGTATAAGCATGGTGGGATAATCATCTTGAGAATATGTCCTTGTTTGTTGAACTTGGAGAACTAGCCGAGACCAGTTTGGCAACTATCACATCTTGGAATCTCTTTTTCCAAGCCTTACGAGAATGATTATATCCTCAAGGATATATACAAAATATCCTTTCCAAATGGTTACAACTTAGACAACTACCCAATCAATCAGTGCAAGCTTACATTGATGTCTTTTGCAAGTTGCGCATTTAACTCCATATATCTGATCCATAAGAGGTACTAATTATCAAATTTAATTATGGTTTGATAATGATTTTTCGACACGAAGTTGAGTTGTTTGATAGTGCTTCATTAAACAAGGCCTTTATTGGGGCTCTAGCTGTGGAATGAAAAGTGGGTACTTGAATCTGATCTCCTCAAGCCAGAAATGGTCCATCTCCCTCTGGTTCTTCTAATGTCACCTCTGCCTCATCCCCCACACCTCACAATACCCCTTGGTGTACATTTCATAAGACCAAGTCACATGCTTCTGTAGATTGTCGAGTACTGAAAAATCAACACCCTCACAAGAATCTGTTTACAGAGGTCAAACAACCAAATTCCACTACCCCACTTCTAGCTATTTATCTCGAAAATACTACAGAAGTGGACCCCTCTCTCATCCTCATGATTTCTAATGCAACAAACACCTCTGTTATGCCTTTGTTTACCCATAATTTTCAAATCAAACATGAGTTGGCGATGCTTATTATTGACAATGGGAGTCAAAAGAATCTTGTGTCACAAGACTTGGTTGAACACCTTTGCCTTCCCACCACTCCTCACCCACACCCGTATTAGCTTGGTTGGGTCAAAAAGGACATCACTTGTCTTACCATCTCCCAATGTTGTGCTGTCACCTTTGCTATTGGACCTTTCCATGATACTGTGGTATGTGATGTTTCTCCTCTCGATTGTGCTGATTTATTGCTAGGCATTCCATACCAAGAGGATCGCCATGTTGTTTATCATGCTACAGATCACCAATACCACTTGCAACATGATGGGCGCACCTATGTGCTCACATCCTCAGCTAGCAAATCAACCCAACCTTCTATTGGCAAACCTCCCATTATGGGAGTCAATTTAAACCAAGGTGTTTCTTTGTGCTTGGTTCATCCTGTCAAGCTAGACAACCTCACAAATCCACATCCCTCTCATGTACAAGCTTTGGCACAATAGACAACCCAGTCCAATGCACATGACCTCAAGAGATTCATCGAAGGTATTAATTTCTACATAATTTTTTTTTTCTCATTTCTCACAGTTGGCTCGCCCTTTGCACCAGTTGTCTCATTAAGCAAAGTTTATTTTGGATGCCGAATCTGAGTGAAATTTTTCTCAACTCAAGAATGCCTTATGCTCTGCCCCTGTTCTTCATTTTCCAGATACCATTTGAGATGGAAACTGATGCCTCTAAATTCACCATTGGCGCTGTTCTTAAACAGGGAGGCCACCCTGTGGCATACCATTCTGAGGCACTTGCGGATGCTAAGCTCATGTACAACACCTATGACAAGGAATTCTACAGTTTAGTGCAAGCTTTGAAGCAGTGGTGCCATTACATTCCTTGAAAAGAGACCACCCTCCATACAAATAATCATCCTCTAATATTCATCAACTCACAATGCAAGATTCAAGAGAGACACCATTTAAAGTGGGCTACTTACATTCAAGAATTACATCTGGTGACTAAATATAAGAAGGGGATGAGTAATAAAATGGCTGATTTGTTAAGTCAACCACCTACTCAAGTCCTACACATTCTATAGGTGCGTTGTGCTGCATATGATGCTTGGAAAGATATGTATGCAACGGATCCGACCTTTGGTGAGATATGGGAAGCTCTGCAACAGCCTACAATTATAAACCAAACTCCCTTTCTTGATTATACCATTCATGATGGTTGGTTGTATAATATTAACCAACTATGTGTGCCACAATCTGATGATAGTCTCCTTCTCAGCTGTGAAGCACATGCCTCTTCATGCATAGGTAATCTTTGCACATCCAAGACCATTCTCAATCTTCAACACCACTTCTATTGTCCTGCCTTACACAAATAAGTGGAAAAATTCATTTGTGCATGTTCTCTTTGTTCAAAAAGCAAGCCCTCAAACTGTAAGCATGGTTTGTATCAACTATTATCAATTACCTATCGTCCTTGGGAATCCATTTCCATGTACATTTTAACTGGTCTTCCTACTACTTTCCACAAACATGATGCTATCTGGGTGGTGGTACGTCGTTTCTCCAAGATGGCTATATTTTTTCCTTGTCATAAGACTACCTCTGCTGCTCAGACAGCAGATCTCTTCGTCCAGCATGTGTGACCACACTTTGGTTTGTCGAGTAGCATTATTTCTGATCGTAACTCTCATTTTATCAATACATTTTGGCGTATCTTTGGTCTTTCTCTGGTTGCCAACTTCGTTTCTCCACTGCCTTCCACCCACAAACAGATGGACAAACTGAAGTTGTCAATTGTACTTTGGTTCACTCACTTCGTAGATATTTTTCTAAAAACAAACAGTGGGATAAATATTTGCACATTATTCAACATAGTTACAATTGGGAAATACACTCAACTGATTTCTCACCTTTTGAGGTTTTCTTTGGGTTTCAGCCAAGTGCACCCTCTGATATTCCACTGATGATCACCCCTTATGGGTCTGCACATCAAAAACACGAACAAAAATCAGCTCATAATTTTATACACTTCATTTCTCAACACCAAGCTCAAGTAACTACTGCCTTGCAAGCAATCCAAGGTTGTGCCAAACAGAGGCATGAAAAGCAACAAACACCCTTGTATTTTCAACTTGGAAATCATGTGTGGCTCTTGTTTGACAAGTAACGCTTCAAGGGTGAGCATCATAAGCTGCATCCTCTGTGATATGGCCCGTATACTATTCTGGAACGCATTGGAGAAAATGCATATCGCTTGGACTTGCTTTCCTAGATTGGCATCCAGGATGTTCTTAATGTTAATAACATCAAACTATTTGAACCACCTCTCCTTGAGGAATTTGTTAAAATTATTCATCCGGTCGATAATATTCTAGATTTTCAGCCTCCTCTACTTAAATATACAATGCTGGACTCTAAGAAATGGAATACACACCAGAAAAAATACTTCTCATATATGCTTGGTCGGAAGGGACACACACCAACGTAGGAAAAATGGATGACTGCAAAAACATTGCAACACACTTTCCCTCATTTGGTGGAGGAAACTGGGACACTTCCTGCTCTAAATAGGGAGGACTTGGGCAACCAAGAAGGACACACAAATCAACAACCTCTCACTATTTGGGCAATCAAGAAAAATCACACTCTTTACTTGGAAACATCTAAGAGTAGAAAAGAAGGAAACATCTAAAAATATAGGAAATAAGGAAACATATCGATGTATTTGCTTTATCTAATAATGCATTTGATTATATGAAAACATATTTTTTAATTAAAAAATGAAAAATAAGGAGAATGATTGCATTGTTTATAAAATGCTCATCTCTCCCTCATAATAAAGACTGTGGTATTGTTTCCAGAGCTACTGTGTTATTCCTTTTTCGTGCCTCTATTCTGTTATGTGATTCTCTACATTAGTTTTTTAGATCTGCAAGTATATCAACTCCAAGAATACTCTAAGTGTGAAAGAGTATGAGAGAGAGAGAGAGAGAGAGAGAGAGCTCCAAGCTAAAACTGAAAAAAGGTTGTGAGTCAGTCCTCAAAAACCTTTTTATCATTGAGGCCTCTATTTTCTTCATTTTACATTATTTTCCTTCATTTTCCTCCTCACATGAAACCTGTGACCTTTCACCTTCCTTTTCTCCTAATTTCCATTATTTTCATAAATACAATGTCAATTAATGCCTCTTGTCTTATCAAAGCATTTTCCGTTTCCTTTATCCATAATAAACAAAATGAAAACCCACACTTGGATTTTTTTCCCAAAATTTGGCTTGGAATATGTGTCCTGTGACCTTGGTCCCATTTTTACCCTTTTAACTGTATTATATGGATTTTTAACCTGGGGCAGTTACAGACATGTCCCCCTTAGGCGAACACCATCCTTGGTGTTCAATGATACCTATGACCAACGAAACCACTGAAAAACCAAAACAGACTGCTTATGGAGCTTTATAACATAGTTCGATGCAGTATTTACAATGAACAACCTACTAAAAAAACATAACCAACATGACCACATAAACAACATGAAAACCATACCACTTGTTGGAGCTTTATAAAACATCTCATGGAGGTATTTACATTTATATACATATACCAAAACTGCTTTGCCCCAATTGGAAAACAAGGAAGGATACATGGCACACATATGATCAATCATCTCCAATGTAGGTTCATCAGGCCCAAAGTGCTTCCACTGCACTTTAATCTGCTTGATTTCTCGGTTCCAAAGCATGAACATATTTCTCTGCAAAATACACTAAGTTCTGGCTAGAATTTTCCTTTTGGTTCCACCTGCAATACAGACCAATCAATAACATGAACAACATCCTTTATATATATTTTAAGCAATGAAACATGGAAAACATCATGGAATTTCACTGTCGTAGGCAATGCAAGTTTGTAGGCCACTGGTCCAATCCTCTCAAGGATCTTGAAATGTCCACAATATCGAGGTGTCAGCTTCACACATGACTCAATCCTCAAGGATCTCTTCTTGGGCTTGATGTGCAAGTACACCTACTCCCCAACCTGAAACTCCTTAAATTATCTGTGCTAGTCTACATAAATTTTTTGTCTTTCTTGTGCTGCCTTTAGATTCTCCTTGATAACTTGCATTTCTTGTTCCATCTCTGCCAACATGTCTGGTCCAATCAATACTTTGTTAATTGGATCACTCCAACTGATAGGAGTATTACAATTCTGCGCATAGAGTGGTTCAAACAGACTCATCCTCAGTGACTCTTGAAACCCACTGTTGCAAGCAAACTCAACCATAGGTAGATACTCTTCCCACTTTTGTTGTTGATGCATAACATACATTCTTAACATGTCCTCTAAATTAATGTTGAACCTCTATGTCTTTCCATCTGTCTGTGGATGATAAGCTATGTTGAAGGCAAAATTTGTACCCAAACCTGCAAATAACTCCTTCCAATATGTGGAAGTGAACTTAGCATCTCTATTCAACAAAATCTTCTTTGGTATACCATGCAACCTCACTATGTCTTTGATGAACACCTTGACTACATCATTAATTGAATAAGTATACTTCACTGGAATGAGGTGCACTACCTTTTTCATCCCGACAACTAAAACCATGATAGAGTCACGTTGTCTAAATGTCCTCGGAAAACCTGTGATGAAATCCATAGAAATTACCTCCCATTTCCACTCTAGAATAGGAATAGGTTGTAACAACCGACTAGATGCTTACATTTTTCATTTAATTGTCGGAAATATAAACACCTAACAGCAAAATTTGCCACTTCCTTCTTTAGATTTGGCCAATAGTAGAACTTCTTCATTGCTGTCAATGTTTTCCGATATCTCGAGTGACCTGAATATGGCTTAGCATGAAATTCCCTCAATATAAACTTCTTGAGCTCACTCTTGTCTAGCACATATATCATGTCCCTAAATCTGACCAAACCATCCGTTGTGAGACGATAGTCCACATCCTGATCACTTTTACCCTATTGTAACTTGTGCCTAATCTCCTTGTACGTATCATCTTGTTTTATTTCTTGCAAGATACGATCCTATAATTTTTTCCCATAAGAACTCATAATTTCTATATCATTTACATGCACTCTTCTGCTAAGAGAATATGCAACCATGTTCTCTTTACCCTTAATATACCTGATCTTGAATTAAAACTCATTGATCGTCGCCCACCATCGAGCTTGCCTGACATTTAGATTCAGTTGGTCAAATAGGTATCTCAATCCATTGTGGTCGCTCATAAATAAAAACCTCCTACCAATAATATAATGTCTCCACATCTTCAATGCATGGATGATCCCTACCAAATCAAGATCATGTGTCACACAATTCTACTCATGCTCATTCAATTTCCTTGATTCATAGCATACCACCTGTCCCTACTGCATAAGGACACCACCAAGCCCTCTCTTGTAAGCATCAGTGCACACCACAATCTCTTTATCCGAGTTTTCAATCTTGAGAAATTAAGCATTTTTCAACAACAAGTTCAACTGCTCAAAACTTGTTGCACATTCCTCTATCCATTCAAATTTATTTCCTTTCCTCTGCAATGATGTTATAGGATAGGCAATCCACGAGAAGTTCCTAATGAACCTCCTGTAGTAACCTACAACCCCATAAATTAACTTACCTCATCTACATTCCCAGGAGTTGTCCATTCCATGGTAGCTTTTATCTTTTTTCGAGTCCATTACTATGCCTTACTTAGAGACCACATGCCCCAAGTAATGTACCACTGTCTAAAAGAAACCACATTTTCTAAGCTTAGCATACAATTGATGCTCTCTTAGCAACTTCAATACTGCTGCTAGGTGTTCGACATGCCCTTACTCATTCTTAGAATATATCAATATATAATCAATGAACACAATAAAAAAATTGTCCAGATAAAGACGCAACACACTATTCATCAAACAAATAAAAGTAGCTAGAGAATTAATCAAACCAAATGGAACTACAACAAACTCATAATGCCCAAACTTAGTCCAAAAAGAAATATTGTAAATGTCCTCTTCTTTGATGCGTACATGATGGTATCTTGATCTCAAATCAATCTTTGAGAAAATCATTTCTCCCTTCAGCTGATCAAACAAGTCATCAATCCTCGACAATGGATACATGTTATTGATTGTTACCTTGTTCAACTACCTGTAATCAATGCATAACCTGAGAGTACCATCCTTCTTCTTTATGAACAAAATTGGTGTGCCCCATGATGATACACTTGAACTAATGTATCCCTTATCAAGAATTTCCTTCAACTACAACTTCAATTTCACTAACTCTGGAGTGCTCATCTTGTATGGTGCCTTCGATGTTGGTGTTGCCCCTAGTACCAACTCAATAGAAAATTCCACTTCATTTTGAGGTGGTAACTCTGGAATCTCTACAGGAAATACATCTTGAAATTGTTGTAGAACCGAGTGCCTTTTCAAGGCCTCTGCATCCTCAACATATTTAACTTTTTCACTGGAGATATGCACTGCAAATAACACACACCCTTTCATGTGACTGCGCATTTCCTACATATTTGTGACCATTATAACTGATGTTTCCTTCTTATTTCCCTCTAAGATCCTCTGTTCTCCATTGTCATCCTAGCACTAAATAGCCTTATCATAGCAGTCTACCTTAGTCTTGTGAAGATACAACTATTCCATACCCAACAACATATTGTATGATCCCAACGGAAGAACATTCAGATGCGCTGATGTAGGCATACCATTTAACTCAAATGCACAAGAACTTACCCAATGATGAACTATGTTCTTTATACATGTAGCCAACTACACTAACTAGGATTTTGTATGCGCCTCTTTATTCAAACCACACTTATCCTCCAAGTCAGGGTTAACATAACTATAATTAGATCCAGGATCAATGAAAATAGAAACAACTTGATCACAAAGCTTACCATCTATCTCGATAATATATGCTTAGTGATCTGCCTACTTGTTATCCAATGATGCATAGATATGAGGAATGCTCTACCCAATACTACATGCATGTATCCACATAGATAAGAATCATACACAACAAATGCATATTCAACCAACATGCATTCACAACAAACACATTCCAACAACAACATCATAAATTTCTAAGTGACAACAGAACTGTAACAATGACTACTTCCATGCATTCATAACAAACAAATATAACACAAACATAATGAACACATATGCAACCAACATGTATTCTCAACAAAAAAATTTCGTCCATCGAGTCGAAGGGGTCAACCATGCTTTGATACCACTCTGTGGTATCATATATCACACAAAGGGAATGGAAAAAATACACCACCCAAAGAGAACAAAACTTGCTATGATACCACTTTGTAACACCCTCCTCCCACATATACCCAAGTTAACCAGTCCACCGAGGTAAACACGTGATGAAGAGTTACTATGATATGATTCAACTCCCCAAGTGCAGTTAAGGAATTGGAATCAACAAACCAAGACGAAATAGACCTTTTTTAGGAGCTACAAGACCCCCAAGGGCTAACTAACCACTCCAAGTGCTGAACCCCTAAGTTAAATCGCTCTTTAATTGAACTAGATCCCCATTCGCACTCATGAAAAGCCCTACATGCTTATGAAACCCTCCATTCACATGCACAACAAGGGCATCCATTCAACTGAAAACTTTTCTAGGTAGTTTTTGCCAACGACCCTAGATTTTGAGCCACTTTTTTAGGGCCAGGACTCAGGGCTCTGCCCAAAACTTGATGAAACTCTAAAAAATGGTAAATAAAAATATCACAAGGCCTCTAATGCAAAACTTGAACAAGGACCTGACATGACAAGGCCTAACCATGACAGAAATTTTGTCAAACACATCATGAACATGTAATCTATAGGTCATATAGACACATCTGAGCATAGAGATTTCATACTTATCTGAGAATTTTCAAGATGGTTTGATTCCCTCTCATAATAGCTGCAATATCATCTATTAGGTCATGCATTCATTAAAATTTCATTTACTAAACAAAACATGATGAGAGCCATAAACCAAGTATGTCATAAACCATGCTTATAACCAACATATAACCAACATAATAGCAATGATAAAAAACCATTAAAATCACATAATAACCAAGCACAATTACACATAATTCACAAGAGGAAAAGAGCTCTTATTAACATATGCAAAATGCAGCTAGGTCAGGGACTTCCACCTACCACTCGACCATCGATTGGGTTGAACCAAATCTTTCTTTCAACCAATCACCCCTGTGCCATATTCCAAGCATGAATGTGGGACCTACAACAAAAAAACCATGGATTCCTCAGTGTTTCCCGCAATCCAACAAGGCATTCCTAGGCCCAAGCCCACATCTATACAACCAGGCTTTACCACAATCTCACTAAAGGATTCCTAGGCCCAAACAAGAAACACACAGTACCAGGCTTTACCGTAATCCCACCACATATCGGTCCAGGGATCACTAGCCCTATACAAGCATGGATTCCTCTGAATCTCTCCATCTAAATTGTGAGGAATTTTTTTGTCTCCACCCTTTAGGATTTACCATATATCCCTCCATTCACTAGTCAAGGATTGCTATGCCCAATGAGGGCATACACAATTAGACTTTACCGCAATGCCACCTTCACCAGTCCAGGGATTCTTAGGCCTTTTGTTTCCTCCTAAGACCACCCCACTCAGTTTCAAAACCATCCAGTAAGCTAGATCAATTAACTAAGAGAAACCCCATCACATCATGGCTATCTGGAAATGGAAAGGCAAGGTTGAAAACCACTGTCACAGAGAACAAAATACACACATTTATGTACCATGCATGCCAAATTTAGCAAGGAAATCACATATGCAACTCAATACCTCCAATTAATCTCGATGCAGTTGTTTGATCCAACTCTTCCTTGTTTGATCCTTGCTTCCCTTTGCCTTCATTGTCCCTCCTTTCCTTTCCTTGATCCAATGCTAGAGTGCTCCAAGAATACTCTAAGTGTGCAAGAGTATGAGAGAGAGAGAGAGAGAGAGAAAATAGAGAGAGAGTTCCAAGCTAAAACTGACAAAAGGTTGTGAACTGATCCTTAGAAGCCTTTTTATCATTGAGGCCTCTATTTTATTTATTTTCCATTATTTTCCTTCATTTTCCTCCTCACATGCAACCTATGACCTTTCACCTTCCTCTTCTCCTAATTTCCATTATTTTCATAAATAAAATGTCAATTAATGCCTCTTGCCTTTTAAAAACCTTTGCCATTGCCTTTGCTAATTTCCCTTAGCCATAATAAACCAAATGAACACCCACATTAGGATGTTTTTCCCAACATTCAAGTTGGAATACGTGTCCCATGACCTTGGTCTTATTTATTGCCTTTATTAACTTTATTACATGGATTTTTAACCCGGGGTTGTTACAAGTCCATTAGGGATGAATGCCTTTACATTTACGTTTAATTATCAAGATTTTGTAAATTATTTTAGGTACTTACTATATTCAAATTTAATTTTGTAATATTATTTTCTACTCTCGTGAAGAGTTATTTTAGAAAGTGCATGTAAATTTTGGTTTCTAAACTTTCAAATAAGTAGTCAATTCTAAAGAATTTTCTCCTATGACTCTTTATGATCTTTGAATGAATGAAATCATTTTAAATTTATCTAAAGATCAAGGCCATTTCTTTATTTTTTGTCTATGAATTCACTTCAATTACTTTTCCTCACAATGTATGAATGGATGTGTATTGTGGAATGAACTAGTGAGGTGATATTTATTTTTTCTATTTTTTCTTCCCCTTATTTTCTTTTGAAATTCCACCTAATCCACTCGTAGGTGAATATGCCGAAAGATCGAATTTATATTCTTTGAGCTATTTGAATATTTGAGTGAATGAAAATAGGAGTACCACCTCTATAAAAACCCAAAGGAATTCAAATAAGTCCTTAGAAGGTTGGCTCTGGTCCTTAATAGGGAAAAAAATCAACAATGTTTTGCATAATATCATCCTACTAGAGCTAATAAAGAATACCTCCTACGACTCATAAAAAATAGCATGGAGGCTACCTTATGGTCATATGTAGATACATGTTTTCAATTTGATGCTAGTTGTCACATAATATTAAAATGTTCATTTAAAATGGAAATGCATGATGAACTTAGGGGAGGTTGTGAACTATATCTTCCCCCCATTTTTCCATATACAACTAGGAGAGAGAGAGCATGCCTTATTGGCCATTTCATAGGTTGGATGTTTAAGCCCTCGAAAGACATGTAAAGAATCGACTTCCTTGAATCCTTTTAAAATTTTCTTGGTACAACACATTCGTTTATTAAGATAAAGGTCTTTAAGAAGAGATTTAGAGACTAACTTGTGTATAGTTATGATCGAATCTTTGATCACTATCATTTTTTTAATGCCTTCTCACACCAACCACCTCTACTTTCTCATTACCTTATTTAATAAGTTAAAATCATATAATTTTAATGTGCAAATCAAAACCTAAATACTACTTTTTTTTTTGGCTTGACCAATAGAATTTTGAACCTTGATTCTCATTATTTACATAATACTTCATAACAAAACAACCACAAACTGAGCTTCCCTCATTAGCAAAACCCAAATACTTTTAAATACACAAATATTTAAAAAAAAAAATCGATTAAAAATTTAAATATAATAAATATATATTAAAAACAAAATTGCCTCTACAAACTTGGATGAGCAACTCAAAATTCATATAATAACTCATAACTTTGTATTCACTAAGTCCTTTTTTTAGGGACAAGTCACAGTGCAATGGCATTGACTTAAACAATAAATTTAAGTCTAATAGATTAGTAAGTTGAGTGACTTATGTTTAGAATGCATAATATCTTTTAAATCGATTACTCTCTTTCCCTATCAATTGAAACAAGAGATGTTTAGTTAACTTTTGCATTCTCGCTTTTGTTTTTTATTTTTTATTTTTTTATTTAAAGTTTATTGCAAGTTTTTTAAATGTTTACAAATTTTTAAAGTATATTAAGGCACTTGTAAACTATATCTAAAAACCTCATACGTTTGTCGGGTTTGTTACATTTGATAGGAGTTTTAATGTGTGGTTTGGGTTCGAATTTTGATGAATATAAAATAGTGAAATAATGAGTATTTTAATAAAATAATTGATATACAAAATTATAAATTATATTTCAAGGGGTTAGCGTGGAATTTTCTTTTTTATATTTCAAGGGGTTATTGCGGAATTTTTTTTCTTTCAAAAAAATTATAGAAAATGATTTTGCATAGAGGTTAGGTCTTTCAACATAAAAATTATATTTCAAAGGGTTAGCGTGGAATTTTCTTTTTTATATTTCAAGGGTTTAGTGTGGAGTTTTCTTTCTTCCAAAAAAATATAGAAAATGATTTTGAATAGAATAAATTCTTTTGTTGATATATGTATGGTATTGATGATTCCTCCATTATCATTAAAACTTTCTATAATTTTTTGGTTTTTTAATTAACTAGCTTAATGTGGTTGGTTTGAAGAATATTGGATTTAATCTAGTAATTTGAGGTTATCTCATTTTTTTGTTTATTGTAACTTAGGGGTAATATGGGGTAAGTAGGGAGGTATCTAATGGGAATAATAATATATGTGTAGTTATGTATTGTTATGTATGGAAGTCATTTCTAATCAATAAAGACCCTCTATAGTAATTTGTATTGAATAAATGTAATGAGGCTTCATTAAAGAAGTTACGTCATGAGTTTATTATGAGTTTTTCTTGCTAATTTAGAAACTCGGTTAAATGAGGGGTATTAAGAATAAAATGGGGGTACCAATTCCCATGCATCTCCATAATTTAATTATACATTGAGTTGATTATGGTTGTGGTGTATAGGTGGATTTCATCACATGGTAGAAAGTATGGGGCATTGGGGCCACCTCTTTGTCTTCAATTCCATGTATTGACGTGTCAACAAAGAGGGTTATATCACATAATGGTTTTGAGATTAGTATTTTTGAATGGTGTTAATTAGGTTTTGTCAATTATGTGGGTCCTCTCCCTTTTGCTTCATGCTACAAATTTCCACCCACCTTATCGGCAAGAGGCTTTGGACTAGGGGTTTTATTAGTTAGTGGGCTATAAAGTACTAACTAATGTGTCAAGGCTTTGGAAAAAATGAATAGTACAAAGTGAAAAATTATCATAAATAAAAGTAGACTTGTGGAAAAAAGTTTAGTTTGTCCACTTATTAACTCACACTTTTTTGGTGTGGAAATTATTTTAGAGAGTGCTTGGGTTTGCATGAAATCTTGTTATTCGAATGATCTATTATCATTCACTCCCTTTAAGAGTTGAGAAAGTGTCCTACAATACTTACACTATTGTCAACATGGATCCATCTCAATCCCTATCTATTAGATACCCAAAAAGGATCATTAAAAAGCAATTGCAAATTCTTAGACAAATAAAAATCTTACTGAAGATGGATATATGTCAAAACCATATTTTATTACTTTTAAGGTTACTAGATGAGATTTTGTTTTCCATTTCGGACTGGTGGTAATACTCTATTAATGGAACTCAGATTGAGATTACAGTAAGGCTATTTGGCTTAGTTCGATGATCCTGTAGCATTTCAGTACCTTAGACCTTATCTTCAGTACCTCAGACTGTGCCTATGTGGAATGTGAGTGCTATTCAGACTGTGAAATCATATTGCAGTGGTGTATTCTCGTTGGGACAGTTTGTGTAATAAAATGTATTTGTTGGTGTACCTGTGGTGAAAGACAACGGTGACATTTTCCTCTTGGACAGTGAAGAAAACAACACAAATGGATTCATTGAAGTCTAGTAATGAAGACGAGTGGATAGTGAAGCCAGTGAAGAATTTTGGAAATAACTGTTTAATGAAGAACATGTCAAGGACATTCAAGTAAGTACTATTCACATTCTTTATTAAAATTTGACAAAAGGATTGGTTTCTTAGGGGTTGGTGCCTTGGAAAGGACAGGGTTGAAGCCCTAGAGGTCGGAGCATCATCAAAGTACAAGTTGGTGCTTGGCAACGGGTTGGTGCCTGAAGCATTGAAGGGTTGGTGCCCTCACATCATTGTTACTCAAATTTCTAGAAAATGATTGAAGTACTTTCTTGATTCTTAATAAAATTATTATTATACAATTTTCAAATTATAATTGTGAAGAATCTAACTGGTAAAAATAACAATTGAAAAGAAATACAGATTCACCCCCCTCTCAGTATTTCCAACAATAATTTGATTTTAGTTTGAATTTTGAGCATGGAAGTTGGAGATTTAGCGATGATATCTTAAATACGATGAAGTTTCTAAAGTGGCCGTAATCCTTTGGAAGCAAGTGTTAGGGTCCTATATTTTATAGGATCTCAAGGTGATGGAGTATTTCATATTTGTAATTTTACACTCTAAATAATTTTCAAAATGCAAATGATTTCCAAAAAAAGTATATATAAAATAAAATCAAAAGAGAGTATGTCAAAAAGAAAATGAATATGAAGAAAAAAAATACTAAAAGAAAGAAAGTTAAAAAAAAGAATAAAACCCCACAAAAGAAAAATAGAAATAATACTGAAAGTGTTGCAAATTTAAATGTCACTACTGTTAAATTAGTTTCCTTTATGTCAAAATTCAATAAGATTGTGTGCAGCTTGTATTAAAATGCCACAATGACTAGATTTATCTTCCAATCATAAAGCTTAATCATGATGGAATAATTCTAAATTTCATGTTAAATTAGGTTAGTGAATAAAAATTTGCCAAACTGTTTAATCTTGGCAAATCAGTAATTAGGTAGAAATTGATATTGATTCAACAGTCTAATTTGAATCAATAGGAGAAATAAGTGATAGAATAGGTTATATTTTTATAAAAAAAAGGATATGTGGGTTTGTTGGCTTAAATGCACCCTAAGGAAAGAAGATGAAAAAATGTTAACTTAGAAAAAGAAATGAAAATGAAAGGGTAGGTAGAAGTTGTATTATAGCTTTGAAAAGCATTAAATTTTTTTATCCTAAGTTTGAAATTTTCAAAGTTATTTCATGCACATGAGAAGGAAAAGGGTAAAATGTTTTATCCTAATTCTAAAAGGGTTAGGCGCATGAATATCAAGTTTGGGCATATAATCATATATACAAAGTTTTTACCTTTATTAAACCCCCCGATACTTGACAAAACATCGCATCACATCACATTAACTTACCACCATTTGTTCGACCATCCGATCTTCCGCTCTCTCATCCGACATCCCTTATCCCTTTTCGGCCCCCCTCTTTATCCGATCTTTACCATCGGGGGGGAGTTCGAAAAAAGCTGTTTTTCTTTTCGGGCCCACGCTAACATGGCGCCTTCCCATCATTTCGCACCCCCCCCACAACTCAAACCACTTACCGCCTTAGACCCCGTCCGAAAAGCTATTTATCCACCATACCAAAAAGCACCAATCCGCCCATTGAGCACCTGTCATATCACACCACCTCAACCATTACCGTTGCCAATTAAATGCCTTCCCACAGAAAATCAACTGTTGATGAATTTAGTTCACAATGACTGTTAATCCAATGGATCCGCGCCAAAATCAACGAGAAATTGATCAATTTGTGTATAAATCCACGCCTAATCAACTGCTAAACCTTTAACTTGTATGTTTCTCTTCTTTGTGCATGTTTGTTGCAGGTTTACGGAATTCCAGAACAACTAGGCTGATCATTATCAAATCATTCTCTGCAACTGTCGCACCTTCTTCCGAATCCCAGAGTTTTACACAGTCCCAATGACCATTTTTCTATCAGGATCCCTTGTTTACCATAAAACCAGATCCAACCATGCCTCCTAAGAAGAAGGGACAGAAGGAGCTTGTAAATCAATTTCTCCATCCCCCTGTTGACCTTGATCACATACCTTTGGCAGACAGAGATTATAAAATCCGTGAAACCCTATGTGAATTCGAGTTGTTTGAAATGTACTGTTGGCTAGAAGACAAGTACATTGACAAGTCTGATGATATTGGTATATGGGAGTCTAATTTACCCCATTACATTTTTCCCCATACCCACAGTGCCCTTGAATTCATTAGAAAGTGTCAAGCTTGTTATATACCCAGCCAGAGAGATATAATTGCTCCTACATGAGAAATTTTATTTACCATAACTGCCCAATCCATAGAACAAATGACATAGGCCCTTGTCACAGAAAATGCAACCCCTTTCTCACAGGAAACACTCACTGAACTATATCAGAAGCTAGATTTTGCAAAAAGGGCTAAAACCGTTGAGCTTTTTCTGGCTGAAGATGCCCAATTACCCAAGAAGAATCCTCCCTATTCATCCTCCATTTTCCCTGATAGAGCCAAGCAAATCATTATTGTTATCTCCTACCTCCTTGGATATTACTTTGATTAATGGGTAGATGTGGCAATTATAGGATTTATTTCTATCTTCTCTGCAGATTCTAAGCCTTCCATCTTATTCAACTTTAGCCAATTCCTAGAAGATGCCATCCACAACCAGTTTGTCAGATTTCAAACATAAGAGGTGTTTAGATATGCTTCTGTCCTAGTATATTTGTTTTTGTATTTTCAAGGAGACAAGGATGCTTGGAATTATGCTCCTTAAACTGCTCAAGTTTTCAATGTAGAAGTTGGATGATGATGGAAATCAACAGCCTCTCATCTTTCGGACTATAATGGCGATGAAGGAAAAAAAAAGAATATTCATAGAAACAGTTCATTGAACTGTTTGTACATCCAACAATCAGTGTTCTAAGCATCAATTCTGAGCCAATAATCAGTGAAGACATTAGGAAGATTTTACAGTTATCAAACTAAACAAAAACAAGATGCTGGTATCTTTACCAGAATTACATAGAATTGAGGATCTATGGATGTGAGCTTGCCCCATATAAGCTCCCAAAATTCCTCCCAATGAGAATTTTTTCTCTAGAATACATCAGGAAAATTCTCAATGTCGATGAAGTCCATTTTGTGTCTGCAAAGAAGAAATCTCAATTTAGAATTAAAACACAAATAGGACCTTTCATTTGTAACAACATGACAACAGGGGAGGAAGTAGAAAAATTGTTAAAGGAAATGAAATTCAACCTCAATTTTACATGGTCATACGATCCATTAGGTACCATCTCCAAGCTAAGGGTAGAAAAAAAATCTACACCTTACATCCATACACACATGCCAGAAATTGAGAGGTATATGAATCAATTAGAGTGGATTGAAAACACTTTGCAAGAGGCTGAGGAGAAGTTGGTTTCCACTTCAACATCACATACTCCTATCCCACAAAAGAAAGAAGGAAAAAGGATGAGGGAAGAAGAGTCACCTTCATTGATTGAAACTTCCAGCAAAGAATTCAAAATCATGTACAGGAAGAGGACCAAGCTCAATCCCAAAGTAAACCCAAGCAAAGATTTAGAGCAGGAAGTCATCATCATCACCAAAGAGACAGCTACTTCCTCACAAGTTGGTGGTCAAACTACACTCTCTCCTACCACTTCAACAGCTTCATGGGATCAATAGCAAGCCATTCAAACAAGTACAATTGTCACAGGGGAGAAAGAGAAGACCATATTTGATACATTCAGATAAATTAAATCGAAGAATGAAGTTTTGAAGACCAACACTTATAATTAATTCTGGAAGCAGACTTCCATTTCTCAAAGTAGACTGTTGTCAGCCTTTGACTTTGAGAAAGGAAAAATGCAGATGGCCTTTCTCCAAGCACAGATTCCACAGCCCAAGACAACAACAGACTACAAGAAGACTGCATTTGAATTTGATGTCAAAGACATACATCCCATTTATCAAATGGAGATGCACAAGCAAATAGGTGAAACGATTTCATCTACACTGACTAATACCGCTATGAGTTTGTCCAAATTGCAGGTTTCCTTAGCCAACATCTAATCACAGCTCAAAATGGAGAAAATCTCTTCTATGGCCAATGATTTAAGGATTAAGTCTTTGGAAGACTTAGTGGTCAGATTTGGATATGATCCTTCCAACATTAAAGCTGCAGAAGAGGTAATAAAGAAGAAAAATGCTGACATAGCAACATTAAGAAAGCAGCTGAAATTGCCAGCTACAGAGGACCCTTTGACCAAGGAAATTGAAGAGACATAATCTTAGAAGTCAAACATGATGAAGCTCATCATGGAACAGAATTCTCAGTTGAGACAGATGTAATAAGAGATGGACAAGATGATAAAATAAAAAGAATAGGTTGCTAAGCTTTCATTAGTCCCTTTGGAGGCTGTACCTCTTACAAACATTCCCACAACCACACCATCTACAACAAGTACAGTAGATGGAGCAGAACAACTAACAAAGGCAGTCCAAAATCTGTCAATATAGACAGAAGAAATAAAGAAGCTTCAGGATCAGGATAAATTGTTGCAGGATCCGAAGTCCAGAAGTGATAGCTCACATGCAGCTAAAGCACAGAGAGCACAAAAGATAATAAAAAGGTTGCAGAAGTCTGAGAGGGAGTCATCCATTGGAAATACCTTGGGCCAAGTCAAAGAGATAATTTGGACATATATAATTGAGTCCTTTAATGAAATATGGAACTGTATCAAGATTATATTTGAGTAAAAACAATTGATAGAGAAAGCCAATGATGCCATCAAAACCATCAAGGAGGAGCTTAGAGACATGCCAAATACTGCCAAAAACATCATCAAGTTCCTCAAATCCAAGAATATATATGAACTGGATGACTTGGGAGTTTTTGATAGGACAAAGACAATTTTAGAGGTAAAGAAGGTCCTTACTAAGAAGAACCTGATTATGCAGCTGGAAGAGAAATGCCACAACTTAGAGATAGTTGTAAATATCTTTTTTTGCAGGATTGAACTCTTAACTCAGAAAGGTCTTCCTTCTCTGTTTGTAATAAATTAAAAGTTGATGAACATACAGGATTATGTGAAGAAGTTGAATTAGATTGCCAGAGACAACTAAATTTTCAAATATCAAAGGCACTATGACAAGGAAAGCATTCTTGGAGGCTTTAAGTCATGAAATTTTTATCCAGCATGAGGTAAACCACATATTTATGGTAAAACCTACTTTTGCTAAGTATACCAAAGTGGGTGAAATCTACATAAAGTTTATTAAGTTAAATATCCTAGATGAAGATCGATGGGATAAGTTAAGTGATCTTCAATAGTGAAAAGTGAAAAAGAATAGTTATTTGTAGCCAACACATAGGACAACACATAAACCAACACTAATGCCAGCGTAGCCTACAAATAGGCCTATTGAGAAATTGATTCCTTAAAATCAGAGCCAACATGCCAGATCACCCACATTGAACCTATCTTTTGTCATAGTTAGAGTTTATTGTTTGATTTAGGCTAATAATACATTGTCTGTTGAGACAACATTGATTGTAATCAATTTTTAAATATTTTAGTATAAATACTTCATTGTTTGAAGTATTCTAGGTTGATTTATGAACATATTTTTCCTACTACGCAATTGTAAATTCAAATTTTTGCTGGAGCATCAATAATACAGAGACTTCTTTTAGGATTCATGTGGTGTAATTACTGGTGAAGTGTTTCTACTGTTTATGTGTTTTCCACTGTTTTTTCCTTTTCTCTGTTGATCATAATTCTTAATTGTAAAACAACAAGTGTGATGAATATGACATGTTATTTAAAACACCTTATTCTAGATGCTTTTACAATTTAAATGTTTTCCACTTGAAGTCAGATTTAAAAATACTTAATTTATTTTCAGTCTCAACTGAAATTCACTTTTCTGCCACTTCCATTATTCATTGAAAAATGTAAAAAAATCCAATGAATGAAACCTAGCTTGCCCTATTATAATTTTTTTAAAAATTGATGCAATATCGAGTTTTATGTTTTGATTCCATTTCCAAATGGGAATATAAATATTTAATCAATCAAATCAATCAAAATCAAACAAACAACCAAGTATAGTCATAACTAGCCTAATACTTATTCAAAACAAAGTTAAATCATAAAGAGAGATCCCTCTTAGAAGCTGGCAGGGCTAGATCCCAGCTTCCAAAGTGGTTTGATGTTGTCCTCTGTGTTTATTCTACCAATATTTTAAATTATAGAACGATAACATAGTGGCGACCATATTGGGGACGAAAAAATTGTGATTTCTTTCGAATTCATAACCCTAGTTAAAACATTGTATGATATGAATACTTCAAGAAGATTGGTTTTATTTTCATTAGTGTAAATAATAAGTGTGTGTGTGCATTTAGATCATAACTATGGCTCCTAAAAGAGCCTACACTAGATCTCATCCTAATCCAAAGCCTGCAGATATTGTAGACAACCCTAAGAAAATACTCAAAAGAAAGAGCATAGCAGAAAGCCAAGGAAGTAGCAGTCCCCCTCATAGAGCATATTCACTCCCAAAAGAATTTACAACTCTGCAAGACATAGAGTTTGACTTACCCTTTGAATAAAGCCTACGTAGAACAAAGTCAACCAATTGGGCAGATCAAATAGTGGTAGACCAACCTACATTAAAGAGAAATTCATCTGAAGCTCAATCTGCTCCTGCTGATATAGACCTTCAAATTATCCAAGAATTTGATAAACTATAGGGTTTAGTCTCAGGTCTAGACCTTTTTGTTCATGAGGCTTATGTCCAGCAATCTATAGAACTTTCTTCTTTGATTTCTTATGCAGAATCATCCACCTCATCACAATCTGAGCATCCCATATCAGCAAGCCCTACTCCTTCTGTAGTTTCCACAACTACTCCAGTATTCTCTCACCAAGCAACTCAAACTCCTTCTTCTCCCCAATACTCAACTACAATCCAACCTTCATCTCCAGCAAAACCCCAAGTTTCAGATCAGCCTTTACCTTCCATTCAACCTCCACCTTTCATCCAACAACCACATCATATTGTTCATCCTCATATCCCTATAATGGCAGCTAGACTATGCCTCCCTTGTCCTTCGAGATCCTTTGGCAAACATGCCACAGGATTATCAAACAATAATTCCTCAATTTGATGGAACTGGACCTATCACTGCCCAACAACATGTGGACAGGATGAATGCTATTTTTTACTTTCAGGAGGTAGATGAGGAGAGTGTAAAACTTAGGATGTTTGCTCAAATTCTCACAGGAGAGGTAAGGAAATGGTTTAAAGCATTACCTGCTACTAGTACTAATGATTTACCTAGATTCCATCAAACATTTCTTACTAGGTGGGAAATTAAGAAGAACCCTCTTCAAATTTTATCGAAATATGAAAGCATTAGGAGGGGACCAAGGGAAAATGTTCGGGACTATTGCACTAGATTTAATAGTGTATACAACACAATTCCTGCTAACATTAAACCACCAGAAGGCTTAGCCTTAATAAAATTCCCAAATGGCTTTGAGGCAGACATCGCTTACCAGCTTAAAGAAAGGAATTTATCCACACTAGAAGAAATGAAAAAGGATGCAGTGAGTGTAGAAGCAAATCTGTTATCAAAGAGAGATAAAATTAGGAATGAAAGGAGAATAACCATAAAGGAGGAACCCTCTACTTCTTCTGCTAGTTCTAAAATTGATTCCTTAGTTAGAACAATAGAAAGAATGATGGAGAGGATTAATTTGAATGAAAGGGATGCTCCTAGGGAAAATCAACTTGCACCTCAAAATCAAAATCAAAATCCTAGGATAAATCCTCCCCAAATGAAACAAAGAGAGCAGAGGGGTCCTGATCAAGAAATTAGACCTCATTTTCAGGATAATTATGCTAATTGTTATCACAAAATTGTACTTGATTGGTTGCTCATCAAACAACTCAGTGTAACTGTTTCAAACCACTTCTAACTAAAGCTTAGCCTCTTCAGTTTGAGAGGGCTCTCTCAAAAGGGTTTTATGATTTTGAATTATGATAGTACTAGATGGCTAAATCTATAGAATTTGTAACTTGTTTTTATAATTGTTGGTTGAAAGAATGCAATCTTGCTACCATTGGGCTTATGGAGTCAACAATCATTAGTTTCAGTGACATTAATGTTTCTTAACATGGAAGCTAAGGTAGATAGAGGCAAATCACACACACAACTCAAGAAAACATAGTCATTTCATCACTAAAGGAAGTCAGAGCAAAAAATTATGAATTATGAGTAATAGAGATGAAATATACTGCAAGTGATAAAACATAAAGATATAGATCAATAAGACATAAAAAACCTCATGAGAATCTCAGGTCTGCAAAGAAGAATATCACTTTGTATTACTAATATAGGTCAAAAACATAAAAGCAACAGTTTGGTGCAAATGTTATCCAACCATTTACTTCTTCGATTCTTTGTCTTTAAATAGACATTCTTTACAACAAGGATGATCTGCCTGGTGGCTAGATCATGAAATTCTCCTATGACACTTTTCATAACTGAAATAAATAACTTCTAACAGAAAACTCCTATTAGGACTCTAACTCATATTTATTACATTGCTCTTATCCTATCTGTGAAACAATTACATGATGGTTACAAAATAAGTATCACATGTTCGAAAGACACATGACAAAGTTCATCACTACTTTACATATTTAAAACCCCCCTAGATCTATGGAACACAACCCTACCTTTTAGGAATGCATGACCCTTATCTTCAAAGCTGCTTTGGATGATGACTTGTCTTCATAACACTTCCTTCGATTCATAGATATTTTATAATAAGCTCCATTGTCATGTTGGAGGTCTCCAGCTATCCAACATTGCCTTTAATATGCTAAAAAACCTTCAATAATTTCTCATTACGAAAACAAGTCAGTTTTGTAGCAAGTTTTGGTAGCGTTGGAAAAGTATATTTTACATCCATTTAATTCGCTCCTTTGTTGTTCCATGATTTTAATCAAGTCATGACACATCACCACCATGAATACCCCTCCTCGAATCATGCAAAAACTGACTTTAGGAGCAAAAAGGCTGCTACAGGTTTTTTCGTAGCGTATTCCTGGCTTCAAGCCTAGGCTATGCTATGAAACTGTGTGAAAACTTAGAAATTTCCCCTTTCAAAACTATCTTCAAAATTTGACCTCCAACTACAAAACTTTGATTTTCTACATGTTATAAACCTTATAAGACATATTCCATCTCACCTTACTGCCCCTGTGGTGTTTCCTCTTCATTTATGATCAATTGACTTATAGGCTCTTCCACCACAGTCATTTTTAAACCTTTATTTTCCAGCTCTTCATGAATCAGTTATAATTGCTCTTGAAGATCTTTCACCTGGTCCTTCAATATCTTGTTCTTGGATTGCAAATTCAGGTTCATATTTCTGATGTTTTTGACCTCTCCTCTCAGTGGCTGAGTCCATTTGATCAATTTCTATGTATTGTGAAACACTTATGACCTGTTCTTCCCAAAAAATTTTCATTTTTTCAAATTGCACCTTTTAAACCTTGTGATTCCTTTCCTCTTTCTTAAAAACTGATATTTCATCTTCTGCCACCTTCAACCACTCCTTAAGGGTTTCAATTTCTGATTTTTTAGTGATTTTCTCTCTACCCTTCCTTTGTTTGATGATGAGCTATTCTTTTGCAGGTGAGGAGAGGTCTATGATGCTTGGTGGTGGCCGGGTAGTTTCACTGACCTTCTGAGTCTCTTTGCTACTTTCCATAACCTTTCTTGCATGTATTTTCATTGGCTTTCTAGGTTGAAACATGAAACCAACATCATCACCTGCAAACTCTAGCTTCTTAGCTGTCTTTTCTTTCTTTAACTTTCTTCTTCCCTCTTCAATATATTCAGATTGGACAATGGGAGTTTCTTCAATGTCAATGGCATGAAAGATGTCCTTTAAGTTACCCTTAGCTATTTTGCTCCTAGAAACTCTCTTGCTGCTATGTTTTCTGACTGTTGGCTTCTGTTTTGCAGGTGTAACTTTGGATGTGTCAATCTTCTACAAAGGCTCTGTCTCCATGCTCACTAGTCCTAATGGGGATGATCTATTCCCTTCTTCCGTTTCCTCCGCCACTGTTGGTGATGAGATACTTCTAGGTTTGAAAACTCTTTTAGGAGTGACATCATGTACTTCAAAACCACTCATGAACAAAAAGGATGTCCAATCTCTACCTAATCTCTTTAACTCCTCTAACACCAACAAATCAATCAAACCATGGTGAAAGAGAGAAGTTGCATTTCCTTCTTTTTTAACTTGGACCTTATCTGACATTTTAGTTAGACTTCTATATAAGTAAAAGGGAAAATCAAGAGATCTCTTACCCAAAAAATGCAGCAGAAGCTTAAGGTGGTAGGAGTAGACCATGTGAAGTCTTCCTTCACATGTGAAATACTACTGAATGATCATCAAAAGCTTTGAAAAGTTGTCCTTCATGTAACTCCTTGGCATAGCATTTGGGAGATCAATTTCACTATGATCTGGCTTGATGAATTCTTGGCAGTCCTGCATGGTGAACTTGATGCCTTTACACCATTGTTCCCCTCCTCTAGGGATTCCTGTTGCTGCTGAAATGTTGCTTGGTGTTACTGAGAAGTTTAGCATTCCCACCTTTGAAGCTGTCCCAGTAAAACTATTAGCAAAGTCTTTAGAAACCTATAGATGACAACCCTGCAGCCTTTGGCAGAATTGAAAACAACCTGTTCTTCTGAATACCTCAAAGGAAGTTGGGTCTTCGTTGAGAAAATTCATGTCCATGGGCTCAAACCTGTGGCAGTGACCACCTTTTTGATCTTCTTCCTTGCAGCCATGGTGAATTTATATCTTCTTAGGCTCGTTTGCTTGATGACACCTGCAACCTTTGAATCTGCCATCAACCTGCTTGGCTCGATGACGCAGCTCTCCAGAACTCAATAACATGCAAAGATGAAGCGGAGAATTAAAAAAAGACTTAATTGGGTAGTTTTTTATGGTTTTGATGACAACTCATGCCTTAATCATGACACATGCATGCTAAAAATGGTAATGATGAACTTAGACATGACTTTGTACTTTTAAATTAGCCCTAACATACTCGAATGACATCCACCCTAACTCCTCCAATGATGAACTGACACTTCACCTCAGGTTTGACAAGACAAACATGAAAACAATTTTTCGTAGCATAGCTAGTTCATTTTTTGATAGTTTCTCTACGAAACTATTAGGAAGTTTCGTGGCAAAAACTGCTATTTCACAGTGTAAAATGCTACAAAAAGAGGAAAAACTAGCTTAAGTGTCATTTTTGAAATTAAATGCTTGGGAAACAAAAAATGACACCTAATGATGATTGATGGGACATGAGATGACCTAAATGAAGGTGGTTTTGAACCTTAGGATAGGTTCAACATGTAAAAATTGAAAATTTCCTATACCAACTTGAAAGGTTTAAGGAAACCTTTGACAAATGAACTCTATGACCATGTGAAATAATGTTTCACATTTTTCTAAGTGATAACACCAATGATGATGGAGAGGTAGTAGAACAAGTAGAAGACAACCAAATAAATCTAATGGGTATCAATGATGATGAAACCGTGTTTCTTACTCAGGAAGAACAAGAGCTATTCCAATTATCCCAAACTGAACTTGATTCTGAGGAGTTAGAGGAATACAAGCAGGGATTTCAAAATGCTATCATGGAAGTCCATAGACAGTATAATCTTAGGAGTAAGAAAACATTAGATGCTCTGAACAAAAATAATAATGAAAACCATGTCAAGAAAAATTCTGACACCACTTTAAAGAAAATTCCCAAAAATATTGCTAAGAAAACTGTTGATAGTTCTAACAAAAATACAGTTGACATTACTGCTAAAAATATTGTTGAGAGTACCTCCAAAACTACTCAAACATATATTCCCACCACCAGTCACCAAAAAGAACATGTATCAAAATAAATTGTTGATAAATCTGAATTTCAGAACTTAAATAAATTTCAAACATCATTCAATATTGAAAATGAACTAGCAAAGCTGAAAATTCCTATCCCTTTGACTGAGTTAATGAATAAAAGTTTGTACATAACTCAAGTTATGAAAGATATGAACATAGGGGAAAAAAATGATACTGTCGATTTGAATGATGATCATCCTGAATTATTATTTGGTCCAGAAGTAGATGGTAAACCACAGGAAGGGGGAGTTCCTCCATTTTATGTCAGTCTTAATGTTCATGATAAGATTCTTCACAATGCTATGTTAGATTCAGGTGCTTCGCACAATTTGATGCCAAAATCTGTTATGGAGAAACTTGGTCTTGACATTACTACGCCTTACAAAGACTTGTGTTCATTTGATTCAAGAAAAGTAAGATGTTTAGGTGTCATTAAGGATCTATGTTTCACTTTAGCCGAAATCCCAACTAAGATTCTAGTAATGGACATAGTGGTTGCTGATATTCCCCCAAAGTATGGCATGTTGTTGTCACGCTCTTGGGGAGCAAAATTACAAGGTACCCTACAAATGGATATGCCTTATGCAACCATCCTAGTGTTTGTTCAACAGAGAAGACTGTATAGGGAAACCTTAATGAAATACTTGGTGAGTTGTCAGGAGAAACCACATAACTACCCCCTGTACTCTGTTCACTATGATTTAGACTCCTTCATTCTTTATAATGAAGGAGATATTGATGCTCAGGTCACCAGTGCTGAAAATGACATTTGTGAAACACATGAAAATCAAACAAAAATTGTACAACAAAACATTGAAACTGAACCTTTTTGGAACATGAGTTTTGATGGCTCTTGAAGTAGAGCAGGGTCAGGAGCAGGTGTGTGGGTATCAAATTCAGGAAATAATCATGCATAAGGTCATTCATATAGAATGAATTTTTAATGTACCAATAACATAGCAGAATATGAAGCACTTCTTTTAGGCTTGCAATTATTGAAGAAATTATGTGCTAATTTTTTTTTTGTTCATGGATATTTTGAATTGATTATTAAATAGATTAAAAGAGAATATGCTGCAAAACATCCTAGATTGAGAACATACATAAATGATGTGCTTGATTTCTTACACACTTTTGTAGAATATGATCTTGCTGTTATACCTAGAAATCTGAATATCCTTGCTAATGGTCTGGATTTTTCAGCTAGCACATGCAAAATGCCTCATCTCGACAGACAATATACAATAGAGGTTAAACACCATCCAACTATACCAGATAACATGAGGTATTGGCATGTATTTGGAAATGATAAACAGATAGAAAAAATTTTGTAGTCCAAAGATGAGTATGAGGAAAATAACATAGACTTCGATTGTGAAATTGAAAATTAGATAGTTGCACATACTAATGTAGAAGATCAGTTTGATGAATCAGATGTAAATATCTCTGTAGATGAAATTGTACATAAACTAGAATTACATGAAATTGATCCAGAAATATAAGAATTCGAAGTACTTTAGCTTAAAGATAATATTTTTCCTAGAGGTCTATTTCCATTAGAAGAGCTTTTTGATTTCAATGATGTAGAAAAAAAATCCAAAAATAAAGCCCACAAGGGCATATGTAGAAGAATGTAATATAGGTAGATCCTAATATTATAAAACTCTCAAAATCACTACCTACTGTCAAAAAACAAGAATACATAGCTTTATTCAAATAATTTGTGGATATCTTTGCTTGGAGCTATGAGGATCTTAAAGCATATGACACTAGTATCATACAACACAAAATCCAAGTCAAGGAATATCAAAAACCATTTAAACAAAAGTTCCGTAGAATAAATCCTGTTATGATGCCTTTGGTTGAGAAAGAGGTAAAAAATATGTACGATGCTAAAATCATTGTCCCTATTAGATACTCTAAATGGGTGTCTAATATAGTGCATACTAGGAATAAAATTGGAGGAATCTGACTATGTATTGATTTTAGAAAGCTTAACAAGGTATCCCTAAAAGACAACTACCCTTTGCCAAAAATGGACCATATATTACAAAAAGTAGTAGGGTCTAGTAGGATTTCCTTGTTAGATGGTTTCTCAGGTTATAAATAGGTCCTATTACATCCTGATGATCAGGATAAAACAACTTTCATTACTCCATGGGTGACCTTCATGTAGATGAAGATGCCCTTTGGGTTAATGAATTTTGGGGCCACATTTCAAGGAGCAATGGATATTGCCTTTGCTGATGAGATTGACCATTTTACTGTGATTTATATTAATGACATTATTGTCTATTCAAATATCGACGAGGAACATTTGAGGCATCTAAGAAGATTGTTTGAAAAGTGTAGAAGGTTTGGTATCCGATTAAATCCTAAGACAACATTGTTTGGCCTTGAGGAAGGTAAGTTTCTTGGTCATATTATTTCAAAGGATGGTATTAGGATTGATCCTAGTAGAATTGAAGCCATATTAAAAATCAATCACCCTAGAAACATCAAAGAGCTTCAGTATTTTATTGGCAAGATTAATTTCCTAAGGAGATCCATTCTTAACCTTGCATAGCTTCTTAGATATATAAAAAACATGCTTAAAAAGGATTCATAAATTAGATGGAGTATTGAGGCTAGAAAATCCTTAGATTTAGTTAAACAAGCATTGACAAAAGCACCAATGTTGATTAGTCTAGATTTAACCAAATATTTTATTATCTTTTCTTTTTCTTTTGAACACACTATTGCAACTATTTTATTGCAGAAAAATGAGGAAGGATTTGAACAACCTATTGAAATTTTCAGTAAGGCTTTAAGAGATGCATCTTTGAAATATAATATTATGGAAAGACAGGCCTTTTCATTGGTTAAATCAATAAAATATTTTAGAGTATACATTTTTCATTCCCGTATTATTGCATATGTACCTAATTTAGTTGTCAAGGATACTTTGGCATAGAATGGACTAGATGGAAAATGAGGAAAATTGATTGTTTTAATCCTTGAGTATGACTTAGAGATCAAACCCACTAAGTTGATCAAAGGACAAGGACTGGCCAAACTGATGGCAGAGTGTAATTTCCATGCATTAGACATCAACTTTGTTGCTGCACTAGATGATCAAGAGGAACATGCGACTCCACAGATCGATGAAGCATTTTTGAACTCACCCTGGTATGCATACTTGTTGTATGTTTTATTGAATTTAAATTCTCCTCCCGGTCTAACAAAAACAAAGGAAATATTTCTAAAATTAAAAGCAATTGAGTTTTGCATCATAGAAAATATTTTATATTGGAAATATGCTGGTGGTATTTTAATTAAGTGCTTGTTAAAGAATGATGCAGAAAGAATCATGCAAGAGTTCCATGAAGGTGACTGTGATGGAAATCCCTATTGGAAAACCACTACCAAAAAAATCCTCTGGGATGGTTTTTACTGGCCTACCCTTTTCCCTGACATTCATAAGAAAGTAACTTCATGCCATAAATGCCAGATTTTTGAAGGAAAAAGAAATCTTTTACCCATGCCGTTAAAGCCTATTTCGGTTGAGAGCCCTTTCTAGCAGTGGGGACTAGATTTCATTGGTGAAATTCATCCTCTTTCCTCTTCCCAACATAAGTGGATTCGCATAGCCATAGATTACTTTACTAAATGGATAGAGGCCACCCCTTCCAGATCTGCTATTGATGCTGTCATTATTAAATTTCTTGAGACCAATATCCTTTCTAGATTTGGTTGTCCTAGAAAACTTATTAATGATAATGCAACAACTTTTAAATCTAAGAAAATGATTGAATTCTATAATAAATACCACATTACTTTGGGATATTCAACAAATTATTACCCTCAGGGTAATGGGTTAGCTGAATCCTCAAATAAGATCTTGGTAAATATCATTAAAAAGTTGTTGGAGGACAACAAGAAGTCTTGGCACAACAAATTGGTTAATGCACTTTGGGCTGATAGACTTACTACAAAGAAGTCAATTGGTATGTAACCATACCAATTAGTCTAGGGAATGGATGCTCAATTTCCATCATCTTTAGGAGTACCAGTCATGAAGATAAATCAAGAATTACAGGTTGAGCCAAATGACATACAAAGAAGAATCAGTCAAACCATTCAGTTGCAGTAGTCAAGGGAGGAGGTCTACAACAAAATTCAAGTAATTCAAGAAAATGTCAAAAATATTTTTGACAAAAGAACTAAAGCTGATGACTTCAAATTTGGAGACAAAGTTCTAAGGTGGGATTCCAGGAGAGAAGACAAGGGTAAACATGGTAAATTTGATAACCTTTGGAAAGGACCATACATAATTTATGATTTCAGGGAAATAATGCATTCTTCCTCAAGGACTTGGATGGAGAAGAGTTACCTAGTGGTCCTGTCAATGGCAGGATGCTGAAGCACTAATTTTTTTAGCATAAAGATTTTTCTTACATCATTGTAAATATCATAGTCTATATTGATTTGATTGGGTAACTTATTGATTGGAGTTGAAACCCGCAAAGAAGGCCCTAAGCCTTGATCGATAAGCTACCATAAGTACCTTAACAAAAAAAAAATCAGATGCATACATTAAAAACATTGTACACTCAAGGCTATTAATCATATGTTCTTGACACTTCACATGGAGAAGTGCCATCCCCAACTAGAGCCACTGTTAGGGTCCTATATTTTGTAGGATCTCAAGGTGATGGAGTATTTCATATTTGCAATTTTACACTGTAAATAATTTTCAAAATGCAAATGATTTCCAAAAAAAGTATATATAAAATAAAATCAAAAGAGGATATGTCAAAAAGAAAATGAATATGAAGAAAAAAAAGGACAAAAGGAAAGAAATAAAAAGTGAATAAAACCCCACAAAAGAAAAATAGAAATAATACTAAAAGTGCTGCAAATTTAAATGCCACTACTGTTAAATTAGTTTCCTTTATGTCAAAATCCAATAAGATTGTGTGCAACTTGTCTTCAAATGCCACAATGACTAGATTTTTGTTGCAATCATACAACTTAATTGTGATGGAAAAATTCTAAATTTCATGTTAAATTAGGTTAGTGAATAAAGATTTTCCAAATTGTTTAATCTTGGAAAATCAGTAGTTAGGTAGAAAATGAGATTGATTCAACAGTCTAATCTGAATCAACAGGAGAAATAAGTGATAGAGTAGGTTATATTTTTATAAAAAAAAAGGATATGTGGGTTTGCTGGCTTTAATGCACCCTAAGGAAAGAAGATGAAAAAATGTTAGCTTAGAAAAAGAAATGAACATAAAAGGGTAGTTAGAAGTTGTATTATACTTTGAAAAGCATTAAAAAAATTTATCCTAAGTTTGAAATTTCCAAAGTTATTTCATGCACATGAGAAGGAAAAGGGTAAAAGGTTTGATCCTAAGTCTAAAAGGGTCGGGCGCATGAATATCAAGTTTGGGCATATAATCCTATATACAAAGTTTTTACCTTTATTAAAACCCCCGCTACCTGACAAAACATCGCATCACATCACATTAACTTACCACCATATGTCCACCCATCTGATCTTCCGCTCTCTTATATGATGACCCTTATCCCTTTTCAACCCCCCCTCTCTATCTGATCTTTACCGTTGGGGGGTTGGGTGGGTGGTGTGGTCCGAAAAAAGTTGTTTTGCTTTTCAAGCCCACACTAACGTAGCGCCTTCCCTTCATTTCACATCCCCCCCACTCAAACCAATTACCGCTTTAGATCCCCTCTGAAAATCTATTTCTCCGCCATACCAAAAACCACCAATCTGCTCGTTGAGCACCTGTCATATCACACCACCTCAACCATTACCGTTTCCAATTGAATGCCTTCTTGCAGAAAATCAATCGTTGATGAATTTAAGTCACAATGACTGTCAATTCAACGAATCCACGCCACAATAAATGGGAAATTAATCAATTTGTGTATAAATCCATGCCTAATAAACTGCTAAACCTTTACCTTGTCTATTTCTTCGCTCTATGCATGTTTGTTGCAGGTTTACGAAACACCAGAGCAAATAGTCTGATCATTATCAAATCATTCACTGCAATTGTCGCACCTTTTTCCCAATCTAGAGTTTTACATAGTCTCGACGACCATTTTTCTATTAGAAACCCTCGTTTACCATAAAACCAGATCCAACCATGCCTCCTAAGAAGAAGGGACAGGAGGAGCCTGTAAATCCATTGCTCCATCCCCTTGTTGACCTTGATCACATACCTTTGGCAGACAAAGATTATAAAATCCATGAAACCCTGTGTGAATTTGAGTTGTTTGAAATGTATTGTTGGCTAGAAGACAAGTACATTGAAAATTATGATGATATTGGACTGTGGGAGTCTAATTTACCCCATTACATTTTTCCCCAAACCCACAATGCCCCTGAATTCATCAGAAAGTGTCAAGCTTGTTATGTACCCAGCTAGAGAGGTATAATTTATCCCACAGGAGAAATTTTATTTACCATAACTACCCAATCCATAGACCAAATGATGTAGGCCCCTGTCACAGAAAATGCAACCCCTTTCTCACAGGAAGCACTCACTGAAATATATCAAAAGCTGGATTTTTTAAAAAGGGCTAAAACCCCTGAGATTTTTCTGGCTGAAGATGCCCAATTACCCAAGAAGAATCCTCCCTATTCATCCTCCATTTTCCCTGATAGTGCCAATAAAATCATTACTGTAATCTCCTACCTCCTTGTATATTACTCTGATTAATGGGTAGATGAGGCAATTATAGGATTTCTTTCTATCTTCTCTGTAGATTCTAAGCTTTCCATATTATTCAACTTTAGCCAATTCCTAGCAGATGCCATCCATTACCAGTTTTTTAGATTCCAAATAGAAGAGGTGTTTAAATATGCTTTTGTCTTAGTATATATGTTTTTGTATTTTCAGGGAGGAAGATTCAAGTTTGCAATGCAGAAATTGGATGATGATGGAAATCAACAGTCTGTCATCTTCTGAACTACAATGGTGATGAAGGAATAAAAAGAATACTCATACAAGCAGTTCATTTAACTGTTTTCACATCCAACAATCAGTCTTCTAAGCAACACTTCTGAGCCAAGAATTAATGAAGACATTAGGAATATTTTACAGTTATCAAAAAAAAAAAAAAGGAGACTGGTATATTTATAAGAATTACACAGAATTGAGGATCTATGGATGTGAGTTTGCCCCATATAAACTCCCAAAATTCCTCGCAATGAGTAGTTTTGCTTTAGAATACATCAGGAAAATTCTCAATGCCGACGAAGTCCATTTTGTGTCTGCAAAGAAGAAATATCAATTTAGAATTAAAACACAAATAAGACCTTTCATTTGTAAAATAAAATAAAATATATATTATGGTTTTGTAGCATGTGTTATATGGATAGAATATAGGGTTTATAGACTTTGCATTTTTGAAAGTTTTGGTATCTAGTATTCCTAAACCCTAGATGAAGCTTGGATCGAAAAACCCTAGAAAAGGAAATCCTATATAATTTTTCCCTCTTTGAAAAACACTATCTCTTGATATTTAGGGTTTGTAAGAATAATCTAGGGTATATGGAAAACCCTATCGAGGGTTTAATTGGAAAAATCCTAGGTAGTGACATAAAAAATACTAGGGTTGATGTTTTTTTAACTAAAACCCTAGAAGTTCATCCTCTAAGACACCATGGAAACCATAGATTGACAAAATTAACATCATGTTTTTGTCTTTCTATATTTTTTCTTGGTTGTTCTTGTCGGTGAATATTGTAGGTACATAATAAAGGAATTAGGACAAGAAGGATGACAATGCAAAACAATTCTTGTGCTTTACTTTTTGAAAATGACAAGCATGATGGAAAGAGGGAACTATAAGGAACCTGATGGACATGATGAGTTCATAGGAAAAAATTGATGATATGAAGATGAAGCATGACATTGTGATAGTAAAATTAGAGTCTACATTATCAAGCTGTTTTGGACAAAATATCCTAGCTCTCAAAATTAAGAAGAGTGGGACCACATTAATATTATTGTTCATCCGAACGTTTTCTAACATAATGTTAAAGGTAGTCATTTTTTAGAGATGGATCATCAAGATCATATAAGAACCATTATTTAGGAGATTCTTGGAAGAAGCATTATGACATGATTAGTATAGATTCCATCTAGTATGGAAATAATACTTTTGAAGGATGAAGGAATGTAGATGGTCAAGTTGCAATCTTTCCGCTCCTAGGAAATAATTCTATCTTCGATAGGTATAAGAAGCAATCTCATTTAATATCGGTGGCTAGATGGCCACATGGAAGAAAATATTACATAATATATTGATCAACATCAAGAGTAGTCTCTAAGAGAAAGAAAGGGAGTTAACAATAACAACTCCAAGGAAGATATTGTAACTTGGTAATCAAGTTCCATCCATGGGCACTCTGATTAAAATGATTGTATGAAGAAGAATTCATGTGGAGATGGATCATATGAAAGGATTTTAATCTCGAAGAACTAAAGAAAATTGATGTTTTGATGAGAAGGCAATTGTAGGAATACAAGATGACAATTGAGGCAAGTTCAATTGTATGGATTGAATCTATGGTTTTTATAGTCACGTGGTCAAGATGTTCACATTATCATATTGCGATTGGAAGGCAATAATTAGAAGATAACCTGAAGTTCATGTTAGTACAAAAAATATCGCTTTCAAAAGGAGTTATTATTTTCTTGAAGTATGATAAGTCTCAATATAATTCCTTCATTGATGATAATGAAAGAAAAGTGATTTACAAGGATGATGGCATGAATCTTGTCACTATATTGAAGGAAGAGATAACAATAAAAGAAGGAACCATGCAATTATCTCCATGAAGAAATAGTAGTTGATACTCTCATGGGAACAAGCTAGAAAGGTTGTGGTTATGAATTCCCAATTGAAAGGAAGTTGGGGATCTCCTCGTTGTTGAGAGGGAGGAAATATAAACATCACACGTGAATTCTCTTCTTCATGTGTCATGCACTTGACCAAGAATAAAAACCGTAAGTCTAAGTGAAGGCCATAAAGGGAGAATGGTGGAGGATTGGATAAGCATCTGTGGTTTCCTTTAGGATAGACAATTCAAGATAGGAAAGGATACTGACACTTTTTGAGGATAGGGAAGGTATCCAAGGTAATAGTGATCAAAGAGGACCAATATTATTTAAGGATTGAGGGTTGAAAATTCAAGATAAGAATAGTCCTAAAAGGAAATGGCCAGTGAAAATCTAGATGAGGTTGTGCCTTAGAGATAGTGTGGCATCTCACGTAAATCCTCCTAGCATAATGCTCTCAAATGAAGTTGAGCTTTTCAAGTTAGGCCCCAATGATAATGTTTCTCATAAATTTGATTCTTACAAATGGCTTACCAATCTGACATGAGAATATTTAAATTTGAGAATATCCTTGTATTAAGTGTACAATTATGAATACCTCCCTAGTTAAAAGGGAGCGTTGGAGAAATTAACTTATTTCAGTCTTCATAATTTGTACCATTATGTATTTTATGTAAAAAAACAAAAGAAAATAAAAATAAAAATTATTATTAATTTTATAGATAAGCATGTTCTTCATGCTTTTATGGTTTTTAGTTAAAGGATCAAAGTCCTATTTTTTACCTATTGTAAAAGGAAAAGGAAAAAAGAAAATTAAATGTAAATTTTTGGCACAAAAACCCCTCTACATGCCAAGTCAGCTTACATGTCAAGTCGAACTTGCCCCAATGGACATGTCTATTCATGCCCCTCTAAACTATATGAATAGAGGATATATAGAGGTCATTTGGATACACACACTTGGATGGATTTGGTCTGAAATATTGTAGAGAAGGGTAGCAAAGAAAGTGGAGCACGAAGTGTGGAAAAAAAGGATTTTATTCTTAGAACTAGGGTTTGTGGATGATATACCTTGATATATCTCTTGTTGATGAATAAATAAACATAATAACAATAATGCTAAAAGTTTCACAAGTAACTATCATGTAATGGAAATCCAAAATAAAAATTAAAAATAATCTTGATTTCAAAGACCTTGTGCCCCAGAGAATTTAGGGTTCCTTGTGCCCCAAATAATTTAAGGTTTACACAGGGTACGATCCATATATTGAGGATAACTAGCCAATCAATTTCTCATAGGATACGATACATGAATGAAAACACTAGTTAATAATATTATTATTGAAGTATACTTTATGTTAAAATTTGATGTGACTTTATGGTTACACTTGCTCGTGATAATTTCTACCCAACAATGAGTTGTAGAATGTTCCTCTTGGTGCAAAAAATATGATATGTGGTTTATATCATTAGCTAAGGTATATAGTAAAAAACACATATAGATATTAAAATATTAAACTAGAATGCATGAACTCATCATTAACCATTAACTATATATGTTTAGTAAACTATAAAGCAAGTATTGTATTGCATGTGTTAGCACTCCTTAGTTTCCCAAGGCTGAGAAAGGAAACTACTGAGATAACCACAGACCAAATTTTGACTTGGCACCTAGCCCTACCAAATCATAAAGGGATCTCTCTAAAATTAACCTCACAACCAATGGAAGTGACTGAAAAATATTAGAGCTTTAGGCTAGTTATATGCTCAATAGGGTTTTGATTAGGGTTTGCTGGATAAGAAGCACCAGTTAGGAACTAGGCCAAGTATTCCAAAAGATCAATTGCAAACATAGAATGAGGAAAGGTAGGTATAATCAGTGACACAAATTTATCTGTCATTGTAGTGTGGTGAGGAGAAAATCATATAGAAGGAAATAAGTGAGCATAACGAATTCAGTTGTTCGGAGGACAAAAATACTTATGTGATAATCTCAAATAAAACAGAGCATTTAGACAATGTATTATGTTTAAAAACTTAGGATATTAACACAAGAAAAAATGTAGATGGCTACTAGAGACATTAAATAATCAAATGCATAAGAAATATTGGAGAAAATAGTACCACTGACCACAACACATGAACCCCATAAAAATAACTGCAACTATATTATATTTCTCTGCAAAAAGTCAAGTACACTAGTTCAAAATGTATGAGCTTTAAGTATCCAAACTTTTCTTGGACTTGTTTCTGAGTACATATAGAAGAAAAACAAGATTTCCCCTCTAAGGGGTTGAATCCTGATCCATAACAACTTATTCATGCACCTATTTACTCATTTCCAAATCCTACAGAAGTTAGAAACAACTTTCCCCTTTTGTAGTTAACTGATTGAGATTATCTGTCAAAGCATTGATTACAAGATTATTTACAATGATAATCATTAAAAAGCCTATTAACATAAGATAAACTCATGATTCAACTATTTACATCAACCTATTTTGAATTTTGACCTTCACACGCAGTTAAAAATCTCCAAACACAGAAACACAACAACTCCTAGCAGAAATGCAACAAATATTTGGGTTGATATTTTGATGAATTAGAAAAGGTTTTAAGCTTTGTTGAAGTCTTGTGAAGAAATTTGGAGATGTCCACTATAACCTAGAGTCACTAAACCATCCAAAAACATGATCTAAGACTCTTCAAAACTAATCCCAAAACAAAGTGTCCATAAACGCAACAATTGTCCTAAAAAATGGGTAGAAAGGTGTAAAAATGACACATTTTTTTATCTTTATCTGCAAATGAATGACTCTAAAAACATCCACAAGTGATTTTCTGGAATCCTTATGCCATAAGCCATCCAACCATGTTTTTAAGTTTTAATTTTGACCCTCTGAGAAAAATCGTAACAAACTTTTTCCGCGTTTCTTTAGGATGCTTTTGACTGTGTGCACAAAAACTCAAAAATTCAAAATTTTGTCTCCTCTCCTTTGCTCTCTGTCTTACCTTCATACCACTAATGATGCATCAACTAATAGGTCAAGGTTTTTCTTCATTTTGTGTCTCCTTAGAGTCTTTTTGAGTTTTATCTTCATATATTTGACTCTAACCTTACAAACCATGTTCCTAGAATAACAATGCCTTGCGATATTTCTTTGCATGTTGGTATCCCTGTTTTCTTTTTCCAGTAGTTTCTCCAAGTGCTCATTCACTCTTTCAAGCCAATACTCCCTGTTTTACTCAATATCAGCACCTATGGAGTCAAATATGGTATCTTTATCTTGAGAAGGAGATGGATCTTCTACATGCTTTTCATTTCTAGCCATTGCTATAGTTTTAAGTCTCCCAGGTCGTGTTTGAATGTTCTTCTCTTCCAGCTCTACATCAATGATGACTTTACCTTTATCTTCTGCTGTCAAAACACCTTCTTGGCTTGATGATAGAGGGTCTTATTGTGACTTGCTCTGCTGCATTATGGTTTGCCTCAACTGTCTATTCTCCTACTGTAGGAAATCCACCATGAAATTGGCTTTGGATAGGTTATCCTTCAGATCTATAATATGTGCATATTTCTCTTTGATTATATCATCTTTTGCCTTATCTCAATGTTGTTATCCTAGGTCATCCATCTCAAATTCTATAGGTACCTCTTCTTCATTGTGCAACGATGAATCATGTCTGATCAGAGGTGATTCCTCTCTCATGGTTTCAGCCTGAACTACTTCTTTAGTAAAAACCTCTGTAGGTATCCTTTTTGCTTGAGATCTAGTTTAGGCTTAGACCTAGGCATCTCCTCTTATGCTTCAGGAACAAAGATCATCTTCTTACCTTTATTTTCTGTCCTTGAAATCTCTGTTCTAGGCTGAGTTTTCTTCACTGATGGCATGCTTGATGTTTCGGCTCCCTGTGGTCCTGATGATGATGAAGGAGAGCTTTAACTCTTTGGCTGGTTGGAGATAGGTAAGAGAGCAACTGTCTCCAAGAAATCTTCCCATGACATGTTGCCATTGTTTTAGTTGGTGGGAGACTATTAATTTTACGAGATCATGATGAAAGAGGCTTGCTTGATGATCTATTCCTTTAGACCGCACCTTCTCTGTCATCTTCACCAAAATTCTAAAGAGAGAGTTAGGCAGGTTTAGGGGCTTCTTAGAAGTGAAATGCATCAATAACCTGATGTGATATTGATATAGTCTGCTAAACCCGCCCTCACAAGTGAATACTTCATAATAGTCTTCATCAAAGGGTTTTACTTGTCCAACAATATCCTGCTAGGAAAAACATGAGAAGGAGACTCCTTGTACTGTGGTTTCAAGAACATTTTGTAGTGTTCGAGGTCTAAATCCATTCCCTTGAACCAAATTTCACCTTGATTAGGGATGGTAGTTATTGAAGCTAAGACCTCTTCTAATACTGGAAAGTTCACACCTGCTATATTTTCCCGATCCTTCTTGAAATTAATGGAAAATAGGCTTGTTAAATCATGATGATAACCTACCTATTGCACCTTTAGACAAAACACTAGGCAACTTGCCTGCTCAAATGATTTTCTAATGAATTCTGATGCATTGACCTCTTGCATATGAGTTGGCTCATATCTAGAGATATCTCCTCCCTTATACCTCCTCCTTTCACTGGTAGTCACCATGTTTATAGCTTCAATTTTGATATAAAACCCTAGTTTCAAACAAGAAATGGAAAAGGATTTGTTTTGCAAAACTTGCTAGAAGTGGAGCAACTTGAGGGAAGGGAATGGAGGGGATGGGGGTAGGAAAAATTCTGAGAAAATTATGGGAAGTAGGTATAGGTGTTAGGAAAATAATGAAAGTGGAATTTCCCAAAATGAGTGAGTAATAAGGGGAGAAAAGGGGAAAATACAGACTTGTGCCAGAAGTGTAGCAACAAGATGGGTTTGATAAGGGAAATGGTGAATATGAGTGTGGGGATTGATGGCTAATGTTTTATGAGGGTAATAAAGGATATGTAGACTAAAAAAAAGGAAAATTCCTTTCAATTGAAGCTATAGACCATGGAAAGTAGAAAATGTAGAAAGAAAGCACAACATAACCCTAGGGATAGTTTTCAATCAATTATATGAGGAAAAGACTGCATTGCGGGTTTGTTAAGCTTGACTTTCCTTTTTGATGAAGCTCTAAAGCAACTAAGATGAAAAATTAACCTTTCCTTCTTCCCTTTGGCCTCCAACTGAAAAGTGCAACAACCTCCTCTAGAAACACAACAATTTGATAAACAAGGGTAGTGATGGTTTAATTCGAATTTCTGATGGATATGGAAACTCTTCAAAGTGATGGAGAGGAGCTCTTGGAACTTGAAAGGATACATTGAAGCTTTAAAGTGTGTTGATTCTCCTTATAACTTGAAAAATCAATTTTTGGCTTGATAATGGAGTGACATCTTGTGTACTTTTGACAAAATGACTTTACGATGTGATTGGTACTGGCAGCATATTCTTCAATAGGAAGTGTTTCATCTCCATGTGATGTAGATGTACCTTTGATTTTTTTGATGTACTTTATTCCCTAAGTGCTAAATCTCATGACACCTTACTAGTTTTGCATGATGAATGACTTTGAATGGAATATGATGATCACACACCCAAACGAATGAGTATGATTACTAACTAGACCAACAAGACACTCATGAAACTTCATGATCAACCTTATGACACCATGACTGTTTCTTTTCAGATTTTAAATAATGACACTTAATGAAGGAAAATGACCTATTGTGACTCAATGACTCATGAAACTGACTTCAAATTGACCTTGATGACCATAACATAAGAGTAGCATTACACCAAAACAATGACATGGGAAAATTTTACAACCAAGAGAGATGTGAAATTTTATTTGAAAATATAACAATTTGACCATAAGACTCTAACTACAGTGGAAAGAGTAAATTTGATCACTGCGACTATTAGACACTAAAATCATGAATTGACAAGGATTTTAATTATCTTTATAATTGCTCAAAAAGACAACCAAAATAATGGGCATTTAATTGTCAACCCAGGGCTCATATGGAAATCAAGATTTATTGTACACTATACATGCAAATCATCCTTTATATTTTCATTGGTTTGTTTTGTAATTGTAGTATCAATGATTGCTTTTGAAAATGGAGTATAGACGGTTCACAAGCTTAACAAGGTTCTATAAATTAAGAAGTAAAGTGATTAAAGATACCTACAGGAAAGTAAACACACTTGTAGAAAATAAGCACACTTGAAGGAAAGTAAACAAACTTGCAAGAAAGTAAACATTCTTGCAGAAAATTAAACATACTAGCAACAAAGTAAACATGATTGAAAAAAAGTAAACACACTTGTAAGAAGGGATGGGCTACTTGTGCAACTTTTAACCATTCGCTAAAAAATAAACACAGATGTTGGAAATAAAAGAAACACTCTTCTAGAATTGAAATAGCACAATTGTACCTAGTGGGCTTAGGAAGCTTATCATTGTAACCCCCAACGAGTAGAAACAATCACATAGCTAGGAAATAAATCACACAAGCATACATGAATAAAAGGACTAACCCTTACCAAGATGATCCTTGTTTTTACTGAGATCAATAAATGTAATCATTGTATTGAGAAAATTTATTCAAAAACATAGATTAATGCAAACCAATCTGAAATGCAAGCATGTCAAATGAAAAATCAATTATGTTAATAAATTGGCTCACAAATACTTAATTATGTAGATAGATAAAATCACACAACCAAAAAGTAACTATATAAGTAAATAAAATTAATTATATGTGAAAAAATAATTGAGGAGTTAAAATACACAACTATAAATAAAACTACCTAAATTATATAACATTATGTTTTATTGGAGTGGGACCTGGCTCCATAAAGCAAGGTGTTGATATTTATCAACACTTGTTACATTCATAGCACAAATTAATTTAATTAACTAAGCTAATCAATTGAAATTGTTATTTCATAAATATGCAAAGGAAATAAATATGCTGATAAATAAATAAATTAAATGGAAATTATAAATTACAATTGAAAATCTTAATAAATAAATTATTTCATTATGATATGATCATTTCTCTAGGATTTCTCTCTTTGGAATGAAAGAGAGATTTTTTTTATACATAAATTTTGTTTAAAAATAAAATAGCAACCAATAAATGTGATCCACAAGTTTCTCATATGGTTTACTAGTAGAAAATCCACGAAATTCTGATCTGCTAATATGAACAATCTGAAAAAACACTTTCATTTCATATAAATTGAATTTCTCTATTCAATTTGCAGTGGAATTGAACAGAAAAAAATGCACAATTCACACAAGAGAACACAACAATTTTTCTAGGTAACCCAACTAGGAAAACCCTCACTTGCTTGAGAATATTATTGAAGAAGAACGAGAAATATTTCTCTTTCAAATACACTTGATTCAATAGACAATACAATGACTTCTTAGCCTTAGTATAGGCTTGAAACAACCTACAAGATGTTGACCGTGCTTCACTAAATCCTTGAACAAAAGGGCTCTTACTTCCTTGCGCAAGCCTCCTAAACCTTAGCACAAATCGAGCTCCTATTAAACAAGGAAATTCCCTATTTCTATGCGCACTTCTAAGGGATATTCCTCCTTCAACAATTCACACAAGAAAAATCCTTGGCTTCTTTCTCTCACAAGCTCACACAAAATTATGATACAAATTATGCTTTCGTTCCTTTTTTAAAGCAATTTGAATGGCTACATTTAGAAAATTTATAATTAAGGAATGATTTTGTGATTGGTTGAGTTAACTAAGTGAGAACTCACATTCAACTCCATCTTGTCTTAAATATAAGACTTGAAACTCAACCATTCGTCCTTTTCCTCAAACAACTCGCGTTAGAAGACAATTAACTCGTCCTTCCACTTGAGCACATTAGCTAACTGCATCATAGCTCATCCTAATTTGTAGGTAATCTCCTAATTTTTAGGAAATCGAGCATGCCAAAGAAGAAACTTGAATTGACACCTTGAATTAAAGCACAAATCAAGGAATCCATTTCTCGCTACTTTTTCAACAAACAATTAGCAAACCATAAATATTTATCTACATGTTTCTCATGTGGTTTGCTGATAATAAACAAACAATAAATGACATATACATAATTCCAGAATAATTATTAACAAATCAATTATTCACGTTTCATATTGATCCAAATTGAAATAATGGAGAAATAATTATGTAACAGTTTAGCTCAAGTTTCCAGTCAAGCCAATTGTTGGCTCATGGTTCTAGTGTCAACTTGTGGTTTTGAGATTTGCAGCATAATAATTGTGGCAGTGAGTTGCAACACCAAAGCTACAAAAATGAGTTGCGACACCAAAGTTGTAGTAGCAAACTTGCCACACCAGATTTTCTGCAAGGAGTTGCAACACGAGAGTTACGACAATAAATTTACAACACCATAGTTGTGGAACAAGAGTTGTGGCAACAAATTGCAACATTAGAGTTGTGCCAACAACGTTGCGGTAGTGAGTTGAAACATAATTCCTAAGTTGCAACAATGTCCTAGAGTTGTAGAAACGAGGTTTCAAAGTTGCAGCATCAAGGTTCCAAATTTGTGGCAATAGTGCTACAGAGTTGCAACAACTTCATTTCATTACTGAGTTTTAGCAACAATATCGCAAAGTTGTAGAAACTGCATTTCATCACAAACCTGCAATGTCAAGGTTCAAGAGTTGCATAATAGTTCTCCAAAGTTGGAGAAATTATATTTCATCATTGAGTTGCAACAATGGAAATACAACAATAGTGACCAAGATACGCCCTATGACGACATTACAACCTGCACACCAACCTTTCTAGCACTTTGTCCTTGCACATTGACTCAAAGATAAAGACAAATTTTTTTCAATGCTTAATCATAAATTCATGCAAATAAAAGGGAGATGCAATGGAAAACACTTTATGTCTAAATTCCATATATAATCATTAGAATGGACTAATATGGGGTCATAGGAAAGTGAAAAGGAATTAAGAACAAGGAAAAGAGGATGTAGAATATATCATGTATGAGGCATGTCATTAATTTAAATGTACAAAAAAATTAAAAAGATGTATGATACATAAATATAACTATTTATAACTAAAGTTGATAAAGACTTTAATCTAGGGTACAATGATTTCAATATGATATACAATTTACAACATCCATGTCTAGTGATCCAAGTCACAATATGGGTAGCCACAACATAATCTTCCAAATTTCGACCCACAAAACCCATATCCCCATAATAATAGCTAAATAAACCTCTCATAAAGGGCCATAATTCAATAAAATGTATATGTAGGTGTGCAATTTAAAATGGAGTGGAAACAAGAAGCATAAGCATACATAGTTTGTAAGACACATTCATTTGCGTAACATAAAATAAACATAAATTTTGCATAAATAAGGTTCAAATAGTTGTGTAAAAGTGATTTTTCTACCCAACCGTAGGTATCTAGCATAGATATCACCCCCAACGTGAGTTACGAGACTACCCATGCAAAAGAAACAAGCTACAATATTCTCTCTCTCAACCAACCCTTTTGCTCTCATTCTCAACCAATATTCTCACTGTAAAGCATTATAGGCACCCCATTCAACCATCAATAGTCAAGGAATTCTCTTCCATTTCCCCACGCAACACAAGGAAAATATTTTCCTTCTTTACTCAATTGTCCTTCAAATATATTCCTCCTTCTAGTGCTCTTCTAACCTTGTAGAAAGAGCCCAATCTATTATATGATTTATAAGAATTTCCAACATCAACACTTGGCTCTCAAGAATTCAATGAGAAATAATGCATAATGGGTAAAGGTTTCCTACCTTGCTCAATCTCTATGCTCACATAAAACCAACACTCTTCATCAAATGTTGACAATTTTCCCCTTAACAATTTTGATTCCAGTCAATTTACATATTTTCTATAGATAGAAATGGATAACACAAAATGAGTGGTAAAGAATATGAGTGCATGAATCTTGAAATGAATGCTAGAGTAAATGGAAAATGATTGGTGGAATGATAAAAAATGTTGCTTCCACCCTAGAAGGGTCGCAGATGAAGGCGAGTTTCTAATGAGCCTCGATGGAAAAGTTGAACTATCCTTTTCATGCAGTCTTGGACAAGCCACCAACAACCAAGCTTAGGCATATGCGCTATTTTAGAGGTTGGTCCAATCTGTCTTACTCAAAATTTGTAATATAATCATAATGGGGGACACTGAGATTATGACTTGATGTGTTTACCTTGGTTCTTCTCGAGTATATTTCAACCTCAACATCCTATTTAAAAGGATTTGATCCCATTTGAAAAATTTAAATGATCTCACATTGGTCAATGTTTTGCAACAAAACAACTCTATAATGAACCAATTAGAAAACAAGGTGACATCATTATAAATTAACATCCTTCTTGGAAATGATAGAGTGAGTTGATAAAATATAGAAAACAAAAAAGATAATACAAGAGACAAGGAATTTTGTGGAAAAGGTATTAAGCCATAATATTTATTCTCACATTGTGTTTCATCTTTCAATGATGCAAATATATGATATGATTATGAAACCACCTTAATTTCTCTCACCTTGACACCTCATAAAGAAATAAAGTCACGATGAGATAAAATAGGATCTAGAAACACTCTTAGGATAAAAATTATATCCTAAGATGTGAAATACATAAAGGTGGTATATTGAAACTTCATAATTATATATGATAAAGAGGCTAACATCCCCCCCCTTAATCATAAGTCTAAGAAATAATACCATAAATGTAACATAAATTGTTACTATCTCCAAGTCTTCATGCTAAAACTCCTAATATGAGTTTCAATGAAAAACCGCCTAAAAAATTGCCAAAAATGGATGCCAAAAACTCTAATCTAAAGAGAGTGAACCAAAAGAAGTGAATCAATTGCAAGTTTAACACAACCCTGAAAATGCTTGACAACTTAATCTAATGCCAAGTTTCAATGAAAAAGTATCCATATATCCATTGCTAGGTCAAATGACCATTTAAGTGAAAAAAAATGTCCACAAATTTCTCTCAACCAACATCCCAATCTTATACCATGTGTAAGATTCAACTACAAAACATTGAACCATAATTTCTTCAAAGTTTTCTTTCCCATGTGGAAAATTTTGATTCCCATCTAGGAATTTTGTTGTGTTGTTTTCATAAATTTTAATCTGACAACCATATTCAGTTTCATCATAAATTCAATTTAAATATCATTATCAGTTCCCCCCTTTTTAAATTGAAAAGAGAGACCACAAGAAGGTTTTGTTTGACCACTAGCCATTTGCATTTGATTGTTGAATTGCCCCCCCACTTAAGATGTAGGAGAGTTTCGGCTACAAAACATATGCAAAATAGGTAAGTATTCAAATGTGTTTAAGAGAATCTCACGGGGAAGCGCTGCAGTAGGAAACGACTCTCTGACCTAGGGTTTGGTTCTCGATTGCACACTATTGCCAACTCTGGCAGGCGGTAGTGCCCTGTTCACTGACCTGCGACAGAGGGGGCTTGCCCTGGACTAGCGGATGGGAAAACCGGGGGCCTGTGGGGCCCCTTCTTTCAAGCAAATAATGATGGAAAAAGGAAAAGGTCCTTTGGAAGGAGTGCAGATCATGGGTTCTGAAACGGCCAGAAAAAACGACCTCAACAAAAAGAAAAATAAGGACAGTGATGCCAAGGTTAACCAGTCTCACAACCAAACTCAAGGCATCAAAAACCCAGAGGATAAATGCACAACAAATTCCGCTCAAGGGAAGAATCCTCAAGATGGAGGAACGAAATCCAAAGTGGCTGAGGTTAATGATACCTCTACCCTGAACGGTTATGCTCCAGATGACTCAGCAACAGAAAATAAGCAGCCAAAAACCCTAGGAAGATGCAAGTCGAAGACTACCGAAAGCTTAAGGGTCATCATTAAGGACCCAGAACTTCAAGCTTATCGGGATCACATGGCAATTCATGCTGTAATCTGCAATTTTATGGGCTTTTGGCCCATAGAAAAGGCCTTATGCCAATGGATAAAATAGACCTAGAAGCCGAAAGGAGACGTAAAACTTCACCTGGGGGCCAAGGGTTTCTTCTTGGTTGTTTTTGCTAACCTGGAAGATCGGGATCGTATCTTTGATGGAGGACCTTACTTCTATGGTTCTGCGGGTCTCTACATGAGACCTTGGAAGCCAAACTTTGCTCCTGAAAAGGAAACCTTCACGCATGTTCCTGTTTGGATTCGCCTTTTTTCTCTACCGATTGACTACTGGAGACCGACAATGCTGGAAAAAATCGGCAACAAATTGGGGACCTTTATCCAGGCCTTTGAAGCAACTGTCTAAAAAAGGTACACTTCCTACGCTTGAATTTGTGTTGAAATGGATGTTTTAGGTGCCCTTCATGACGGTCTATGGTTAGAATACAGAGATGAAGTGTTCTTCCAAGCCATATATTATGAAAAAATACCCTTTAGATGTAGGAAGTGCCATGAGCATGGCCATTTAATTAGGGAATGCCCTCTACACAAACCTGCAGAGAAAGCTAAGGATAGCTCAGATAAGAATCAGGATGGCTTTGTTCGACCTTCGGGCAAACACAAGACCAACAGAAGAAACCCACTGAAAACAGGAATCCCCACCAAAGGTTCCATGAATGCATTTGAAGTGCTGGGAGAGGAAATCACTGTAGAGGAGAATACCTAAACTTCAGCTGAGAAGTTGAATACCACGCAGGAAAATACTTAGAACACCTAGCCATGAATTCCTGACTCGATTGATGATTTCCTCCAAGATCCTGGTCTTGGGAAAGATGTTGAAGGAGATGAGGAAATGGTTTTAAGTGAAATATGCACGAAAGATCAAGACTTAAGTGACATACTCGATAAATAAGGACTAGATCTTCACACCATGGTCGAGCAATGGAAACAAAAAGGAGTTAACCACATCCCAAAGGAAGAGATAGACAGAATCAACTACCTTTTCCTCTCCAGGCAAGATGCGACCCTTAGAGGGCAGAAAATGAATCTGGGCATGAATACAGGGTTGGGCATAAAGGTGAAAACCTTCCATAACACACACTCCAATATTAAATACAAGAAGAAAAGAGGAAGAAAAACCAATAAGGAAGCACTCCAAGAGCTTGACCAAATCCTCATCAACTTAGGTAAAATGAAAGCCCTTGAGGCTTTTCCGTTCTCCTCCTAACCTTGTTTAATCATGAAGTTACTCTCATGGAATATAAGAGGGCTTAACAGCCAAACTAAACATATATTGCTAAGGAAAAAAGTTACGATGGAAAAACCAGACATTATTTTCCTATAGGAAACTAAGTGTACCAGGCAAAAGTTGGAAACAATAGGCAAACACATAAGAAAGAGGATGGAATTCCTAGAGGTTGAGGGTAACGACATGGGAGGGGGTTTAGCCATTTTCTGGAACCCCCTTTCCCTTCACCTTCTGAATGTAGAGGCCTCCAGGTCTTTCATCTCCTTGAAATGCAAATCTTTGCGGAGAATGGCACTTTTCTGTTCACGAATGTTTATGGTCCTCAACGGCTGGAAGACAAGCTATAGCTGTTGAACAATATTTCAAGTCTGCAGAACAGATACCCTAATGCAAAGGTCATCTCTGGAGGTGACTTCAATATGATCACCTATTTAGGGGAGAAAAAAGGAGGCATAAGAACCCTGAACAGAGATGCTGAGGCATTTACGTCTTTCATCAAAGTAGCTAATTTGGTGGATATTGTCCCCAGAAATGGATCTTTCACCTGGACTAATAAAAGAGGTAGCGATAGACACATCGCATCCAGACTTGATAGGTTTTTTATTTCTGACTCCATTCTCCTGGAGGGAGTCACAGTGGAATCGAATATCATTCCTTCTGATGGCTTGGACCACTAGCCTATCTCTCTAGATGCTACTATCCTCAGCACTCCAAAAAACATGCCTTTTCGCTTTGAGAAATTCTGGCTTAGTCACCTGAATTTCATCACCAACATCAAACTCTGGTGGAATGAGCACTTAGACACCAGAGGAACCAAAATGTTTCGGTTCCAGGCCAGATTGAAGCACATCAAAGCTAAGCTCTGCACCTAGAACCAAGAGGTCTTTGGTAATATTTTTGAGGAGAAGCAAGCCCTGGAGGAGCAGATGGCACTGATACACAACAACTAGATCAAGGGGGATATCTCCCAAGACTCCATTAATACAGAGCATCATCTCAGGCAAAAATGTAATGAGCGGTGTCATCAGGAAGAAATTCTATGGAGAAAAAAATCCCACATTCAATGGCTGAAGGAAGGGGAGAAAAACACCAATTTTTTCCATTGATCAGCCATGGATTACAGATGCAACAACAAAATTACCCAACTCAATAATGAGAACGGAACTTCTGTCCAATCCCATCAAGAGATTTCTAACATCCTCAGGAATCACTTCTCTATGATTGCAACTGAGCCAGCCATTGATAGAAGGGAGGCTATCAACAAGATCATCACTTCCATTCCCAAGCTGATCACTGAAGAGCAGAATAAAACCTTGTACCACCCGATCACTCTTCAGGAAGTAGAAGAGGCTGTCAAAGATATGGCCAATGGCAAGGCTCCAGGGCTTGATTGTTTCACCATTGACTTCTTTAAGGCTTGTTGGGATCTGGTGAAGATTGATGTTTGGGAGGTGGTTGAAGACTCGAGGAAGTCAGCCTCTATTCTCAAATCCCTTAACTCTACTTTCATTGCCCTCATTCCTAAGGAAGAGAACGCTTGCACTCCTGATAAGTTCAGATTTATCGCTCTTTGCAATGTGTTGTACAAAATCATCTCCAAAGTAATGGCCAACAGATTGAAGCCCATTCTGCCTTTGATTATATCTGAAGAGAAATCGGGTTATGTGGAAGGACGACAAATCATGGACAATATCCTTCTAGCTCAGGAAATGATCCACTCTCTGCAGTCTAATAAGAGGGTTGGAATGATCATACAACTGGACCTCTCTAAAGCCTATGATAATGTCAGTTGGAGTTACCTGGAAGTTGTGCTGCTTGCTTTTGGTTTTGGTCAATGTTGGGTAAACTGGATCTTAGCCATGGTAAAGTCTCCTAGCTTCTCTATTTTGGTTAATGGAGCTCCTTCTACCCCCTTCTTTCCCTCAAGGGGCATCAGATAAGGTGACCCCATCTCGCCTTTTCTGTTTTTCATCCTTATGGAAGGTCTGAGTTGCATCATCAAGTCAGCCAAGGAAAGGAATCTCATCAAGGGTCTCTAGCCCCTCAATCATTTTCCTGCCACCAATCATCAACAATTCGTTGATGACACCATGTTGCACGACACCCCCTCAGTTAAAGAAGCCAAGGGTTTCAAAGCTATTCTGAACTTATTCAACATTGATTCATGTATGGATCTAAACTTGGAAAAGTATTCTATTTTCTTCTTCAATACCCACATGGGGGTCCAAAGACACCTCATGAATATTCTAGGCTTTAAGAGGCACAACCTTCCCTCTAAATATCTAGGAATTCCTCTTACCGACAAGCCTTGGCAGAAGATCCACTGGGAACGAATGCTTTCCAAACTGGAGGACAGGGGCAACTATTGGACCAACAGGGTTTTGAACTTTGCTGGTAGATTGGTTTTGACTAAGGTTGTGCTTCAGGCCATCCCTCAGTACATGCTTTCTATTCTCCCTACTCCTAAAGGAGTCATCCAGAGAATCAGGAACATTCAAAGAACCTTCCTCTGGTCGGGCAAAGCGCAGAAACCCAAGTGGGCTCTTGTTGCCTGGGATAAGTTATGCATGCCAAAAAATCTTGGGGGTTTGGGGCTGCAGGACCCAAACACAGTCAACAAAGCTTGTGGGGTAAAACTTTGGTGGCGCTGGCTCAAAGAACCTCAAATTCCATGGGCTAAATTATGGAAGGCTAAATATGCTGAGGAATGGCAACATGAGGAATTGATAAGAATGACTGATCCCCCTACAGGGTCCCCAATTTGGAACTTGGCCAGCGACAACAGAAATATCATTCAAGATTCCTGCTTCTGGGAGCTTCAGGATGGAACTAATGCTCTTTTCTGGGAGGATGTTTGGCAACAGCTGCCCAAGTTGGCTAGCCCTATTTTTCTCCCTCTTCAAAGATGGTTTCAGAATGGTGGAAAGTTACATGTCCACCACTATTGGTCAGACCATAATGAAGACCAACAATGGAGGGATTGGCATCTTGCTCCCCCTCCCTTGGAGGATAACTTAACTGAGCTCCTCCAAACCCTCAATTCGGCCCTTGCTCAGAGGCAGATCCGATTCACTTAGGAAAAGAACCAACTTAGATGGGGAAAGCTTGAGGGGGGCACTTTCAACCTCAGGGAAGCCAGACTGCACATCGAACACAGGGTCCTTGAAGAAAAATTTGCTTGGTTCCCCAATGTTTGGGATAGAACTATATGGCCAAAAATAAGAACCTTTCTTTGGATGCTCATGAATCGCAAAATTCTTACCTGGGAGAATTTATTAAAGCGCGGTTTTGTTGGCCCTTGACGGTGCCCCTTATGTGAGAAGGATGAGGAAACCATGAACCATTTACTTAATGACTGTGAATGGACTAACAATATGTGGGAATGGATGAAGGATATTTTCACTCAAACTGACAAAAATAGGAATTCCATTCAGGACTGTATTGCCAACTGGCGTACTAATTACTCCAGTTGTGACATGGTTAAAACCCTCTATTTTATTAATCACAAGAGTTGGCACCGATGGGAATTGTCCTTTGAGGCGCCGTGGAAAAGATGGAGGATTTTCGAAAAGGATGATGGCAGGATCCAGCGTTATAATTGGCATTATGCGTGGCAGCCTCAAGCAAGCAACATAACCGGCACTAAGAAGCGAATTCATTTTCGGGGTTATGGCAAAAACACCTTGATTAGACCTCAGACTGCTAGCAATGATGGTAGTAAGCGGATTAGTGGTGTATTCTCACGCCCCATCCAGGTTCCGATTATCATATATCTTCTCACGCTCTGGACTGTTTTCAACTTGTTCATTCCCTCTGCTGTGCTCTATTATGTTTCTCGATCTTTCTCTCTTGTCTTTTGGTCTCCTTTCCCTGGTAGCTGCATCCCCACTATGGTGGACCGTAATCTTCGAAGTGCTAAGGTGGCAAGAGCGCTCAAGCATGCTAAGGAAGGCTATGAATCGGCTGTCTCAAAAAAGGGCAAGAAAACAATTGAGCAACTGTAGGAGGAGGTTCAACAAGCCCAAACTACCATGGACAGTAGGGCCACCAGTGAGGAAATTGATTGGACGGTCGACCTTGGCACCCCTTCCACCAGAGCTACGCAGTTTTTGCAGACTCAAACTATGGTTTGAAAAATGAAAACTATGCTGGCCAAAGCCATCGGCATGCAAGGTGCTGCTGTCAAATATGCTTACGCGGCCACCTCCCTTGCTTCTGCTAGGAACTCGATGCGTTTGGACAAGCTGTAGGTCTCCATGAACTCGCTTACTGAAGAATTAAAATGCTTTCTAAGAAGCTGGATGACTTCAATCGGATGTTCGAGCTGTACCTAAGGCACGTTTTGAATGTTTCGATCGAGGTGCCAGAGGATGACTCCCATACAATGATAATTCGTTGTTACAAACCGCGCTTCATTACCAAAGGTGCTGAGGATGCCAGTCCAAGTGTGGCCGGTCACTCGGGTGCTTCTAACCCGGTCCTGTAACTTGACCTTGGCTGTTTTCATCTCTTTTAATCTTGTTGTTACGTTTTCTCTGTCCTTCTGGTCATGTAAGTCTGTTGGTAGTTTAAGTATAATTGCAGATAGTTTTGCTTTTTTCAATTGCAACTCTTGGTATGGCAACCCTGCGTGGTTAGCTGGTTTTATGGTTATGTTAGTCAGTCTCTCTGCTATGGTTGTTGGGAACTCTGTTAGCCTCTGTCGACTTTTGTATGATATTTTATGCGATTGGCCTGTGCCTCCTCATGTCCATCTAGATCAGACACGCCATTTTGTAATCATATGTACTATCAGTTTTACTTCCACTTAATATATTTCAGCTGAATTACACAAAAAGAAAAGATGTAGGAGAGTTTCACCACTATACTCCCCCTTTTAGGTGCATGAGAGTACCATCCTCTTTACACTATCAATTGCAATATTTCTTTTCACTCAAGATTGAATTCTTCAGTAATATTGATGTGTTGATTAGTTATTGATAACCATTCCCAAGGATCAGTCCATTCATAGTCCATCTTCAATCTTGTAGGTGTTTTTCTTTTGGAGAATTTTTCTGATAAATGATTCTTCTTATCATAATGGTGACAATTATGGAAATCAAAACAATTATCGTCCACGTGACTAGTGTGTTTGCAATGTTTTCACTTTTCTTTCTCATAATTGATGCTTGATGTTTCATTATCCAAAAGATCTCCAATGATAATCTTGATTGGTTTTGAATAATCTAGAATATGCATGTTGCTTTCATCTTTTTCATATCCTAGCCCATGTTGATTTTTGTTGCACTATGTTTCTTTCTAAGGTCTGGTGATTGGCTTGAAAAGATAAAGTGGACCTTCATCATGTACAAATTCATTATCTTCTACACTTGAAGTTGTATCGTTGAGTGAATCGTGAGTGGTTTGTTGAATTGAATCATCATTCTCATCATTATCTTCATCATTGTACTCAGAAAGAGGTCTTTTATGGGCCACTACTAGTTTAAAATGATTTCATTGAAGTTCATCGGATCAACTTGACCTTGCTTTACTTGCAAATAAGTTTCCACTAATTGGAGAGTATGTTCGTGGAGGATGATCGTGTTGTCTTCGGCTGTGAATTTCAAAGTATTCAATAACTCCAAAAATTCAATACTTTACTATGTTTGAATTCCCTTGCTTGATTTTACTTAATTTATTCACTTGCTTTCAGATATTTCTTGCTCTCTTGTACTCTTGAACTCGCTCGATCGCTTTTCACATTCATTCTTCAACACTATGGCGGTGTTGGATACCACCAAAAATGCACCAAGACTAGTGAATTTTATAATGACTTTTGAGTTTTAAACGATCAACCTTTTCAACCTTAACTTACAATTATGGAAAAGGTATCAAGTTCAACTGAGAATGCACCCAGTAAAATATAAACTCGATTTTACTTACAAAGAGACTATTGCAAGTTATAATAGATCTTTTGAATGTTTGAAAATGTCTTGGATTTCACAATCTTGTAGAGTCACTCTTGAATTTCAATGTTGACAACTTAATAATTTTGATTATGTGTTGCAACTTCTTGATTGCACATACTTGATTTTCTTGTACATGTGTTTCCTTGTGTGTTGTATTAAATGATGAACAAGGAATATATCAAAACTAGATATAAAACAACATAAACCTCCAAGAAAAAATCACCATCACACACTATGCAAGGTGTACCCAAGATCCCCTTATTCAAATTTCGGGTGGATCTATGACACTTCAACACCACAAAAAAAAAGTTCTTTTGTTATGATTTTTGATAAATATAACTCACAATTTATAAAAACTCTTCATGGGAAACACACAAACCTCTATTCTATGGAACATAATGACAAGTCCATGTTCATCCTCCTTGCAAGAACATTACAAAGAAAATAAATTGGTTTCACAACACCCTCTTGCATGAAAATTAATGGATGTTCCACCACACATAACATAGGTGAATGGTGCCACCAGTCAACCAATTTTTCTGCCAACAATTATTTGGACTACATCATACATAATGGAAAAATTTGATGAGTGTAATCTAGGATGAATGCTAGAAAAAATCAGAGAAAAAAAGAAAAAAAAGAAAAAAAAAAAGAATATGAAATTATCCTTCCGTGAGAGGTTTCAATCTTGCTAGTCTTCTAACATGGTCCTCCTCAGTGTTCTCCAACATTATTTACCAAACAATTTCATCCAAATAGAGGCAAATTTCTCCATAGCTATCAAGGAAGACACATTTTGTAGTAGCCTTTGAGCATGAATCCTTTACAGATGCAATTATTGCAAATATCACCTTTGCCAAATCGAGCTCATCATACTCATACTTTCCAACAACATAAACACACATATACCTTTATGAATCAAAATTTATGAATTATGGAAAACTTTATGAATTATAAAAGAGATTGTTTTTTTTATACTCCACTTTTTTTTTGTCAAACTCCTTCCATGCAACTTAAATTTAATCACTATTGGCTAGCATTTCTAGTGCAGGTCTTAACACAATTCCATGTAGGTACGCAACTTAAACTTTTGAAACTGAAATGGAGATCCATAAGGATCTACGCCCGAAAGGCCTCGAAAGCTATAAATAGTGGATGATCTATGCCCAAAGACCTTGAATTATACCTGGAGTAAATATACAGGGGGATCTATAGGGAGACTGCCTTTCAATACCAGATCAATGATCAGACTTACATACCTTTCAATGCATGTATGTTTACGTGGTTCCACATATTTCCGAGAAGAACACGACAAATGAAATGTGGAAGACTTTTTAAAACGATGTATCAGGCAAGCTCCATCCAAAGGAAGATGCTTTTTTCGAATCAGATGCGATTGTTCAAGATGCAGAAGGGTGAGGAAATCAATCCCTTCATCTTTAGACTTCATATTATCTGGGGTCAACTGATTGCCATGGGTAAAACTCTGGATGAAGGGCTCTACGTGAGGAATGCCCTGAATGCAATCACCGATGAATGGGAAATTTTTTTCCAAAGCATCTTGGGTAGGGCAGCGTTACCATCCTAGGCGGACATGTGGGAAATTGTACATCAGGATGAAATCAGGAGATTTATCAAGAGGAAAAGTAGCAATAGTGGAGTCAAAGTAAAGAAAGAGGAGGAGAAGGATGTAGCCCTTGCATCAAAGGGATAGAGGTAGCAAGGGGGGAAGAAGAGGAACCTATCCAAGGTCTGGTGCTTTAATTGTTGCGAACTTGGACACTTCACCAGCACTTGTCCTAAGAATAAGGACAATGGATCTTCTGACTCCAAGGTAGCAGCAGCAAAAGGGGATGATGGTAGTGTCGATGACATAGCCATGAGTGCTCATGAACCAAGGAAGTGGGGTGATATTTATCTGTAGAGAAATTATAGATGGGAGGCATGATCCTAGAGGTGCCCAGACTCTTGGATCACATACGTGCTACGGAAGCCTTAAGATGGTAGCGGGGATGACTAGAGAAGTGGGTGCAAAAGATCACAGTGAAGCAGAGGCAAGAGATGAGATGCGGTAGATGGGAGCAGCATAGTGCAGAGGCAGCAACAACAACGCAGAGGTTGATGGGACTTCAGTAGCATAGAGGGGTAGTGCTTACGCTGTAGCAACGTAGTGGCTTCAGGGAGACAACGTAGCGCATCAACCAAGGGAGCTTCAGTGATGAGTGTCAACCCAACTGACTTGTCTGTCAGTTATTTGGGTGATGGTTCTTCAGCTGCTTACTTCTCAACAAATGAGTTGCAGTGCAGGGGTTAGCAGTGAGAATGTTATGGGCAGCATGATGCAACAATTTGAGAGGGAGTTGCAGTAAATATGTGGTAGTGAAATGGGCAGCAGTACAATGGAAACAACATAGTGGATGGAGGGAAGCATACCAAGCATTAACATCGCAGAGGCTGATGCCAAGATTAGGCAATGCTTTAGTGTGGAAGTATTGCTAGAGCACACTCCTCGCTAAGAGGGAGTTTTGAGATTTTGGGTAGCAATGGGTGTGCTCTAGCTCCGAAATTTTGTGGAGGGGCTAAGACACACGGGATCTCCAAAAACAGAAAATAATTTGGAGAAGTTTCATCTGGTGTTGAAGTTATTCAAATAATTATTATTTTAATGAGGACCCAAAGAAATTCAACGAGAATCGGGTGCGGGCTATGCGCTTGATCATGGATGGAGTCAAGGATCACTTGGTTCCACATATTTCTGGGAAGAAAATGACAAATGAGATGTGGAAAATTTTGAAGACGATGTATCAGGGAAGCTCCGTCGAAAGGAATATGCTTCTAGAGAACCATATGCGGTTGTTCCAGATGCAGAAGGGTGGGGAAATCGATCCCTTCCTCTTTAGACTTCATACTATTCGGGACCAACTGATTGCCATGGGTATAACTCCGGATGAAGGTATCTTGGTGAGCACTGCCCTGAATGCAGTGACCAATGAATGGGAAACGTTTGTCCAAAGCATCTTGGGCAGGGAAGCATTACCATCCTGGGCAAACATGTGGGAAATCCTATGTGAGGAGGAAATCAAGAGATTTACTAGGAGGCAAAGCAGCAGCGGGGGACTCAAAGTAGAGAAGGAGGATGATGAGTATGTAGCCCTTGCATCAAAGGGATAGAGGTAGCAAAGGAAGAAGAAGAGGGACCTATACAAGGTCTTGTGCTTTAATTGTGGCGAACTTGGACACTTCGCTGGCACTTGTCCTAAGAAGAAGGACAAGGGATCTTCTGATTCCAATGTAGCAGCAACAAAAGGGGACGATGGTAGTGAAAATGACATAGCCATGAGTGCACATGAACCAAGGAAGTGGGGCGATAATGATCTGTAAAGCATCTGCAGATGGGAGGCAAGATCCTAGAGGTGCCTAGACTCTTGGATCACATACGTGCTACTGGAGCCTTAAGACAGTAGCGGAGATGACTAGAGCAGTGGGTGCAGAAGATCACAATGAAGCAGAGGGAAGAGTTGAGACGTTGTATATGGGAGCACCGTAGTGTAGAGGCAGAAGAAAAAACTGATCTAAAAATGTTTTGGATAACTTGTTATGATTTTCAAGAACCTCCCACTCAGTTAAACAAATAAAAGATCTAGCTTATATTTGACAATTTGTGGAATTTATGCTTGAAAGAGGTGTATGATTTTTAAATATTTAAGTGTATTAAGTCCATTTGTTCTTGCTGAAATTAAACATGTATAACAACAATATAATGCACCAATAAAACATCCACACATAACAACAAAATTAATTTGGGAGTTCACTCGAATATCGTGAGCTGCGTCTCCTGAGATTTTGTCATCTTGACTTGCCTCTTTGGGATTATGGTAAATTTTATTTTAAAAGTTCCACACTTAACTCCAATGGTTACTTAACTGAACCAAAGGGCTTACAATACCATCTATATCAGTGTCATGACTGTCATTACTCTGCAAACAAATCTAGGCTTCCTTAGACTTGATTCCTTCTATCAGTGCTCTGAGCTACACTGAGCTTCTCTATGGAACTAACTCCTTCAGAATTATTTAATGTCCCTGAAACCTCACCTAATTTCTCTAGAACACATCAGACACCAAAATTATACTGATTATATTCTCAAAACGAGCACTGGATCCCCAAACTAGGCCTTCCTCCACGATTTTCCCTAAGCTGCCCAAAACTTCCCTGTAGCTTCTCGAGCTATATAAGTCTTCAAATGGCTCTAAAAATCTTTTAATTGGATTTATAATGCCAAAATTTAGTCATGATAGACTATTTTTTCACTGAAAATGGTCTCTGGCTGCTCTAGTTTCGCCTCCAACACTTGGTGGCACCCCTTGGCACTAAGGTCACTGAAAAATTCTCTGATAGGTTTTAGACCTCTATAAGTTCTAAAAATATTTTTAAACCTCCATAAATGGGTTTATAATGCTCATTAAATTAAAAAATTACTATTGGTTCGTTGCATAAGGCCTTTAGCTGCCCTGACTAGGCCCCGAACTGCTGCTGACACTTGTTGGCCCTAGTGGCCCCTAGAAATTCACTGAAGAATATAGGCCTTCCAAAGTCCTTTACAGGCTCTAAAAACAACACCATTAGTTCCATAACATCTGAAACATCCAAAATTGACTATTGGATTTCTAAATATGGCCTCTAGCTCCCCTGGCTGGGCCTCAAACTGTTGTTGGCCCATGGTGGCCCTAGTGGCCCCTTGAACTTATCTGAAGCAAAAAACTGCTCAAAAGTTCTCTTATGGCTCTGAAACCCCCACCAATGGCTTTATAATGTCCACGATAGTCGAAATTGACTATTGGCACTCCAAAATTGGTCGAATAATGAGTGAGTTATGACCAAAACAAGTTTGCCCCAATTTCTCCACTAAATTTGGGAGCTCAACCAGTTAACTTCACTAAAAGTGAAAGTCCACCTAAATTTGGGAGTGCCTCCAGAATTTCTGCCATTTTAATCTGAAAATTAACCAACAGATAAATATGGATTAGTGTTAATTAAGTGGGGCTTAGTGCAATAAACGCGTTTAGCCGTTTGGCTCCTCCGCCGATCCAATACACAAAGTTTAATTAAACATCAATGTGAAATGATTTAATGAGATAGAATTGCAGCCCATTGGTAGGGCGTGGCCTTTGTTGGGCGGAGGTTTGGGGATGAATCTCCGACTCTACTTCCAAAACCTTCGAAATTTGTGCATTTTAAAACCATCGAAATATTTGTTTGAAATTTCAATGGACTTTGACATGGACCTTTTGAAACGAACTTTGCCGAAATATTTGATTGAAATTTCAACGTAACTTTGATTTCGCATTTGGCTTAAATTTATTATTTAATATAATTAATATTTTATATTATATAATATGTTTTCAATATATATATATATATATATATATATATATATATATATAAATCATCAGTAAATAATAATAATAAAAACACAGTTTCTACCTGAGAAATATTATAAAATTTACCCCCACGTAGACTATATCAATGAATATGAAGGTGCCACTTGATGCGATGTCATTGGCTATTGCTGGAGGATATTCCTGAAACTGCTGACTATACCTGCCACATCACAATTGTACTTGTTTTTCTATTTTTTTGTATGTTTGGCATTTCGATCAGAACGCAATATTTTCCTCATACGACATCGGTTTTTCAAACCGTTCGCGACATCGAAATCAAGAAGATGAGATCTATGCAACCATCCTAGTTTGAACCCAATCCTATAAATTTGAATTTTGAGCTATCACTTAGGTCCATGACCCAGTTTTGATCACACCTCTCCATTGTGAATCTTTTGGACCCCAAAAGACTGATATATTGATCTGTACAGTAGATGAGAGTACAACAACCTCTTCTCTTCAGCCTCCATACACTTGCCTTGCATGGCTAGTGCCTTTTAACCACAACTCGAAGGTAGTTGACACTCCCCTTCTTGGATGCGCTTGTCCTCCTGTCAAGAACCGTCTTCCTTGCACTCACTCAGAAATTTCTGGCGAGAAATTTTCAGAAGGTAGCTAAACATCGCTGCCTTGATCATTGATCCAAGGTGGCTCAAAAAAACATGAGATTATAGCATATATACATGCATACATAACTGAAATTTGCATATGTACAAATGAGAGTATGTCTTACTGTGTTAGGAAGTCCAACCACTTCTTACCAAGCCACTTCCACGACGAATTTTGCTACTGCAAATCTTCTTCATGTGAAACATCCGTTCTCACATCAATGATGGAATCCTTGGTTCCACTTTCGCTAGTCTTTCTGTCCTCTTGCCTCAAATGCTTGGGACGATTAGTTGGATGCAATGTTCAACATTGGGAAACAACATGTCCCCTCTTATGGCAATGTGTGTAAGTCTTATGCACCTTCTTTGCAAGTTGCCTTTGCTTCAACTGCTTCCTGTATGCCTTCATCCTCTTCCAGCATCTCGAAAAAACATGGTTAAACATACCATAATATGCACAAAAACTCTTTCTTCCGTTTAAGCATGCAGAATTGTCATGCCTTGTAGAAACATAATCAACTTGACTATGGGAAGAATTATACCTCACATGTTGCTTTGCATGTCCATATTTTTTACCTTCATGAGGAGATGAACTTGTAGAGGCTCCAGTTTTATCTTACAGACTAACATCATCGTTCTTGTCTTGAAAACTGTTCGAACTCACATGCTCGCCATAAGCTGCATGTCTACAATCTTCTTGCTGCAACAAAGACTTAAAGAAATGGCAATCAACTTGAAAACAAACTTGACATATTTGTGATTTAGAACTTGGAACAAAATTTCTCTTTAAAGTTTCCTCACATGCCTTCATGGCTTTGGAGTCTTCACCATTAAATTGCACATAACCAAGACCAAATTTCTTAGGTTGTTCCTTAACCAAAATAGGTTCAACCATGCCTTGTGCATATTTTCCTAAACCCTTGCCTTCATAGCCCATTTTAAACATTAACTTGGACCCTATACCTCTAGTGTGCTTTTCAAATGAACCAACACATCGTTCTGATGAGGAAAATGAAAACAAATTAGAGTGAATTGCCTTTGCTTCAGGCATGTTCTTGGCTAAAGCCTCTTGGGCTTGATGGAGATGCATCTCCATATCATGCAATATTTGAAGAATTTATTCCTTCTCTTGCTTCATAGCAAACAATTTCTCATGAAGTTCAATGCTTTCTCTTCTATATTCAAACCAGAATCTGCACCATGTCCTTCAAGATATAGAAGTCTCGCTTCATATCTTCATAGAAGAATCTTGTGAAGGAGGAGGATTTTGAAACCTCACTTGAAGAAGTTTTTATCGTGAAAACGAGCTAAAATAACTTCAACAAAGTTCACAAAGCTTTCAAAACAAATGACAAAGCTTTTGAACAAAAAGGTTGTAGAGACAAGCTCTTATTCAAGCAACCAAACAACAAACAACTGACAAAAGGGTTTGTTCTTCAAAGGTGGCCTTGAGGTCCTTTGGGTAAGGAATATGCCTTTAGCCCTTCTTCCTTCTTGTCCTCTTCTGGACTAAGCTATCAATAGCTCTCCCTTCCTCCAGCAAACTCAAGCAATAATCAGTTTGCAAATAGTAAAATATTCAAATTCTTTAAACAATGCAAACACCTTCAAGTCAACAAGCAAGCTATTTCTTTGTAAATCAAGCAACCAAGCGATATGATACCAACCTGATCTAAAAATGGGTTGGATAACTTGTTATTCTTTTCAAGAACCTCCCACTCAGTTAAACAAATAAAATATCTAGCTTATACTTGACAATTTGTGGAATTTATGCTTGAAAGAGGTGTATGATTTTTAAATGTTTAAGTGTATTAAGTCCATTTGTTCTTGCTGAAATTAAACATGTATAAAAAAAATATAATGCAGCAATAAAAAATCCACACATAACAAAAAAATTAATCTATGAGTTCACCTGAATATCATGGGCTACGTCTCCTTGAGCACTGAAACTAAGTCAAATTTATGGGGCAGGGTTTTCGGAGGAATTCGAAGCGAGTTTGCAGTGCAGTGAGGGGCAGATATCGACAAGGGATGATCTTATCCAAGACAAAGAATACAACAGTAGAGAGGCAATGAGTACCAAACAATGTAGAGCCCTCCAGGAGGACGCAATTCAGCCATCACTACGTAGAGGATTGTGTAGAGGCTATGTAAGCCCAACCAGGGTGACAGAGACCCAACCAGCACAGTAAAGGGGCAGTGCAACACCAGCCGGGGTGACGTAGGCCTAGCCAGGGAAACACAGTGCCAGTGAGGGTGACGCAGTGGGGACACTGGCTAGTGAGGGTTGACACAAAGGCAACGTTGAGGGTTCGAATGGGCTAGAAAGGGCTCATGATCTGTGAATCCCGATTGAGGGTGTGGTATAGCCATATTTTTTGTCTGCGAGTGAAAGGTACTTCTGTCGTGTAATTTCTCTGTAGGGCCAACCTTTTTTGGTGCCCAGAATTTTGTATTCAGATTCTGCATAAAAATAAAACCCTCTAGAGATGCTACACCAATTTTCCTGCATTAATTTTTTTTCTGGGGACATTTGTCTGAAAAATCTATGTGTAATATTGTCACATGTGTGTATTGTTCAGTAAATGATCTGTAGATGTGTAGGCTGCAGTTTGTGTTTGCTTTAATGTTTTTCTAAATACTTTAGTTAAATAACTTGTTAATTTAAACAAACAAGTAGGAGAAGTAGATCTAGACACTGCAGTAGGGTTTCTATTTTGAAACTTTCACATGTCTTCCACTATGGACTGCGTAGTTCTGTTCATGCAATTAAAAATTAAAAATCAAACTCTAGAAGTTTTGGTGGAGGAATCTTATCCAATTTAGAAACCTAGAACCACTACATACCTACGCCTCATCCCTTGGATCATGTAACTTATATCATCCTTTTAAGCATCATATCCCTTGAAAAGAGGATCTAGAAACCTCCTCCACTTGCCTATAAATTGAGCATAGGATTGGAGGAATAGAGGGAATTGTATTTGTAAACTGATGTTGTTGATTTGGGGTCTGAAGAGTTTGTCATCAAGGGAAGGAAATCATACAATTGGAGGAGGCTTGTGAAATCAAGGCAACCAAGTTGTAAGCTTGTTTTCCTTTCAATTCAATACAAAGTAATTGTTCTTTCCTAATTGCATCTATTTTTGATGTTATTTGTGAGATTCCCTGATGACTTGCATGGTTTAAAAATGATTATTGATTCAATTATATGTTGTATGATAAATTAGGAATTTCATTTACCTTTTCTTTCATATGCGAGATGCTTTAATCCCTTTGAATGTTTTTGTCTGTGGATATATCTTTTGGAGCATCATGGATAAGCTTTGGAAAACATTTGGAAAGCCTTTAAGGCATTGATGAAAAGATGGTTGCAGAAAGCGATGAAAGGAATTCTACAAGTAGTTCATTAATAGGTAAGTGATTCTTTGCATACTACATGTTTCATGTTTTAGTTATAGGCTAAGTAAAGGTATCAAATCTTTTGATGTTTGTTACTAGGTTTTATTGGAAATCTAGGGAGATTGCTCTTGTCCGCAAGTAGTGATTTGTATGCCTAACAAATTGGCGACTCCACTGGGGAACGAGAGTTATCCATAGTGTCCCATTGTGACCCTTGACACCTTTAGACCCTTTTAAGAATTGAAATTTTTGTTTTGAGACCTTTTTATTTTTTTAATTTTTTTCTTAAGTTGTTATGTCCCCTCATTATTCCTTTAGCAAAAGTGCACAGATCTGTGTAGTTCTCCTTTAGCAACAGTGCGCAAATATGCACACTTAGTCCTTAGCACCAGTGCATATGCACATTGAATCAAACTAGTTTCCTGTGCAAATTTCTTAAAAAATTAAAATTTGGGGATTTTTTAGGTCTTCTTTGTTTTGTTCACTACTCAGAGGTTTTTCCAATTTCTTAACAATTTTTGAGTGTTTTTTGCTTTCATTTTTGCGAATTTTTTTATGAGTGATAATCTCCTTTGAGTGTCATCTCTTTTGATATTTGGAATTTTCACGAAATTTTAGTTTGAGTTCTCTGTTAATGAAATCTCATATTACATTTGATTTCATTTGGGTTTTATAATCTTTGTGAAATTTCCTTTACTTACACTTAATTGGTTATTTCATAGTATTAGTGAAAGAAGTTATTGTTGTCAATAAGTAGTCTTCTTATATTGTTCTTTCGCTAATCTGGAGTGACCTTGTGTTTGCTCTAAAGAATTATATTGCATAGATTACATTTACATGGTCTTATCCATATATTACAACTACATAGTTTACATTCTGGAAAATTTAACCGTAGATTTAGATCAATGCCTTTTATTGTCTTTTTGAGGGAAATCACCTATCTTTACAGTTTTGGGTTCTGAGTTTTTTTTGGTTTGTTGATCTATCAAAAAGAGTCTTTTTCTTCTGGAATTGGTTGTGTGAATCTCTTTCCTTTCAGTGAATCTCATCATATATTCATTTATGCATGTTGTAAAAAGTTATTTCATTGGTTTAAAAGATAGTGCATCTCATTGAAATATAGTCCTAATTTGAATTTGCATGTTTTTATGCTTGTTTTAACGATAAAAACAAAAAAAATTGCTTGGAATTGATTAGCATTAGTATTTTATTGTTGAAAATTAGTGCATTAGAGAATTTGTTATATTTTCTCTTATTTATCAATTATTGCATTGTTGGAAGTGAATGGAACCTCTCCTTACTTTATTTAGGATTCATCGAAGTGAAAAGATTACATTATCATATTTGATTGCATTCTGTTTTGGGTTAGGTAATAACACCACTGGTTTCATATCCATTTACCTTTGAGTAAATAACAGCTTTAAAACACAACACTAATAAAATCAATCTAGAAATTTTTATATTTTTAGGACTCTTTTCCACCTACATTAGATCAGGATTGTAGGACTTTGGAATAGGGAAGTGAGTTAACTTTCCAAATCTACAAACAAACAATATAATCTTGCGATAGGGAATAAATCCATTTATTACAGTTTGGCTCTGGGAAGCTCCTCTAACAAGGGAGTTAAGCAGGAGCTCATATCGAACCCGATGGAGTGATCGACCCCACTTCATTGGTTACAGTAGAGTGATTTTCCCACATTACAAATGGTGTCGAAAGGTACTTGGGAGTCACCTGAAAGTAAACCTAAAATTAACCATGTTGAGGAAATTTTAAGGGGGTGAGATTTGTTACTTTCCCGTTGTGTGTACTTCGGATTTGCGATTGTCCCCTCAAGTTAAATTTGTAATAAGTGGTATCCTTAGAGATCATAATATTAGGGCTATAACCTGAGGTGACGACGGAGGGGAAGTCTCTGTTGTACCTGGAATAGACCTTGGCTAGACTCACTTTGACCTTTTTGGAGGGTATTCTTCACTCGAGATGGCATAAGTGAAGTTACTTGCGCCATATTGTGTTTATTAAGCAGGTTGTGAGCGTAACTCGTTCCACCCACTCTATCTTTATTCAATTTTCACATTGATATCTGTGACGTTGGATTTCATCACCAACTAGTGATTTCATTGTGAAAAGTTTTTTGGCATGTTTTGACTCCTTACATTTACTAATGTGTGTTATTTGCTTGTTTTTACTTCTTATAGACCTTAGGTGTGTATTGTGAGTTTGGATTTTTAATATTGTTAATAAAATTCACTTGAGTTGAATCGAATGGAAACAGTTCCCGAATTCACCAACCAAGGAACCCCTCTTAATGGGAATCCTATTCCTTTTCCTTGCTTTGCAAATGTTCGTCCTCCTTATATGGCTACATTGTCATTACCTATATTTACCATAGGTTTACCGGTATGGTTGTTTTAAAATTCGTTGGCCTCAAATACTCAAATACTTCACCTCAACCGAGTTCACCATCTAAACATCACCAACCTAATGTTGACCATTTATCTTCTTCACACAACATTTCTTCCTTCCTTTCTTCTTCATCGCTTGGTAAAAGGCTTGATGCTAGTAACCAGGTGGCTAAGAAGACGAAGAAAGGGAAGAAGAAGAAGAAGCAAGATAAGAAAGAATTCAACCAACTAACCATGGTTGTAAGTATTGGTAATGTTGAGGAAACCTCCAACATGCATCGCACACACAAATACCCTTGCAAGTTTTGTAAGGGAGACCACTTCCTTTTCAATTATCTTGGTATTCCTAAAGTCTTGGAAGTATGGTCAGAAGATTATCATCAACTTACTGTTGATCCATCAACCAATGTTTTTCAGGTTTCAGGGAAAAATGGTAAAGTTATGTTTCCTTGTAGGTTATGCAAAGGGAGTCATCAAACTTTCCTTTTCCCTCACATGGATGAAGCCTCAAAATTGTTGGAAAAACTTACTATTTCTCAACAACAACAACAAAAACTTCTAACTGGTTACCGTAAAATTTCTCCCAACGTATTGTTAGTTGACGAAGTGACTGATCTAATTCCAAGTAAATTCAATCCCACTCTTCCATTGGAGAGTGAAAACCATATCACTCATGTTGATGAACCATTGGTTGATCAAGTGATCGAATCAATTCCACATTCAGTTGATCCCACCCTCTCTTTAGACAGTGAAGTTAATACCACTCAGGTTCTTCTTGTTACTTCATATTCTTTTACATAAGGGGGAATTTCACCCGTTTCCATGGAACCCCCTCCAAGTAATGAGGTTATTTCCTTTGATTGGAGTGGACTCGAAAAGCCTCATCTTCCTTCTTCCACCCCTTTCCAAATCATTGTGAAAGCGAATGGTAAGAATGTGTGTCACACAAATGTAGATGAAGGTGCTTCTGTTAGTATTTTATCCTCAACTTCTTGGCAAGCTTTGGTTCCCCTCAGCTTGTGCCTGTTACATAGAATATGCAGCTTTTAACAGAAGGGTTGAAATGCGAAGGTGGGTTACACTTTTGTGAGAAACTTCGGCCGAACTTTTAAAATTACTTCGGCCGATTTTTTTTCCGTCGCTTGTCCAATTTATTCCACCGTTAATGTTGACATCGTCGGTAACCATTTTTTTGGCCGGAGGTTGAAAAATCAACACTAAAATTTCGATCAAACTTTTTCTTATAAATATAGCCGCCCGCAGGTAGAAAAAAGATTTACTGCAATTTTAGTTTACCATTACCTGACCGTTTGAGAGCGGGTAAGTGATTTTGTTGCAGTTTTTCGTTTGATTATTTAGTTTTTTTTTGTGTTAAATACTTGATGTTATTTTTTTTACTGTGTTTTGTAAGCATTTTTGTAGGAATTATCGGTGTACTTGTCTCCTTGGATCCTCTTCTTAATTTTTTCCAGGTTAGCTGATCTAGGTGGAATAATCAGGTATAGGTACAAGTGGCTTGAGTAAAAGGCTGAAAAATAAAAGTGTTCGGATTGTTATCGAACCAAGTTCTTGTTGTATATCTCATCTTTCTGATTCCAACAACGTAGACGACACTCAATTCCGAGTCCGTATGAAGAAGTTATAAGCGGTCAAAGTTCCAGGTTGACTTGGTGACTGGACAGCCTTAAAGAGGACACAAATTTGACTTTTTCCAGCCACCGGATTCCGGGAAAATTTTTGGGACCGTTAGTTGCACTCCTTCGGTCAAAAATCCAAAGGTTCGAAAAGCAACAATTTGTTTTTAATAACAAAAATTTATTTAAAAAAAAAATGGGGTGGGGGCCGTGACCCCCGCCACCCCCGTCGGCACTATCGTAAGCCACAACAGAAGTGTTGGTTCTCAATCTAGTCTCCTAAACTGAGCTCATTTAATTGTCAACCAGGATTTTTAAACTGCTGAAGTGAAGTGTACCATATGTACCTAGGTGCTTGTTTCCTAATGCGTTGTGTGTAGTGTTTTGTGATGTTTTTGGTCTTTTTATTTTGATTTATGATGTTTTTGGTCTTTTGATGTTTTATGCTCACAATGAAAATGCCTAGAAAACTAATGGAAAGAAGTTGGTGGTCAAAACAGAGTTAAGCCTAATGTATGGAATGGAAAATGCAATTGGAAACAATGAAGCAGAATCTGAACTATGACTAAATAAAAGCAAAAGCTTGATAATGACTTTTTAGGCAAATGACACAAACTAAACTTGAGAAATGATCACTAAGTATGCAAGTTATCTAACTGGACAGTTAAACACTAATCTTACCATGATGCAACATTTTGTTCTAATCTCTCTTATTCTATGACTAATTCCTAGTTCTATTCTGCAATTTAATTGAATGTCACAGAACCTATACTCAAAGAGTTATTGGTTTCTTTTTCAAAGTAGTTCTTTTGAGGAAGAGCTCTGTTTATAAAATGATGAGGAGATTGCAGAGAGATTTCAGACCTTATAGTGATGTTGTCTTATGTTCCTATGGCTATGGATCATTTGTAGTTTTTAGAACAAGAAGATGTTTGTGAATAATGAAGGTTGTCTTGTTAATCCTAACAACTAGAGTAATCTATTGTGCAATGGATAACAATTTGAATATTAGATGCAAGTGCAATGAATTAATCTAAGAATGAACCTAAGATGCCATTAATCTAGAACAATGCTGAACTATAAGTCATCATCAAACTTGAAACAAAGTAATTGAACATGAATTAAATGCAATGAAACTCCGGAGTATTCTAACTATACTAACATGCATTATTCTATGAAGTTACACAATCTGTTTGTTCATCATTAGTGATATTTTGGAAGAGTTCCTTCTTTTGGAAGGGATAGAACAATTCTAACTGTGTAATTGAGTGCAATTGTAAGCAAATGAACTGAAAGAAAATGAAAAACTAAGTTATCACATCCATACTCTACTCGTCATTATGATGTCTTGGGCAAGCGTTTAAGAGCAAAAACAGAGATGATACTTAGTACAAACACACAACTAAATCATTCATTATCACGGTCATGTCTTGAACTTCTTAAGGATGTCTTGGAAGAGTTTCTTCTTGTGGAAGAGTGATTAGAACAAGTGTAACTGTGATAGTGAATAGCAAAAACTACAACTAAATCCTACAGTACCATAGCTATTCATCATTCATCATTATAATATGTTGGAAGAGTGTCTTCTTGTGGAAGAGCTGGAATGAATATAACTACGGTAGCTAGTTAAAACAACTATAAATTCAACTCCTAATCCTACAATACCATAGTCATTCAACATTCGTCATTATAATCTGTTGGAAGAGTGTCTTCTTGTGGAAGAGCTAGAATGAATACGACTACAGTAGCTAAAACAAAACAACTACCAATTCAAATGCAAAACGTAAAGGCAACTAGGAAAACTTATCTAATTTACGCAAAAGAAATCCGTGCAAGAGGCAGGGGCCCTCTACCACTTGACGGCATTCAACTCCAAATTAAATCACGCCTTCAAAATAACTTTGTCTGCTCCATTAACGATGCAATAGTTTGAACATAACACTCTGTGTCTTCAAGGACGTAACACAGAGTTTTTAAACAAAATCTAGCAGCAAATCTAACATAAAATCTCCAACATAGCTCTCGGTCTCCCAAGAGTTTATAAAGAAAATGCACGTAACAATAATTACAATAATTCAGGAACACTGTCTTTCCTTATCCGAATCATGTTAGGATTCTTTGAAGTGGCTGCGTGAAGAAGAAAAGACATCTGGACTGAGACAGTCCTAATAGAAGTCTTCCTTCCTAAATGTGTTCCCCACGTTCAAAACCATACCCAGAATTCATTTCTTCCTCCATGATGAGCAACGAACCATGTAGACATGATGTGGATCATGCCCATATGTGGTTTTTCTCAAGAGGCCACCTGGAACATACTCAAACATGAAGGCAGCTGCAGAATCGCCGGTTAGCTACGGAATGTCTGCATTCTGCAGCTAGTTCCGATCAAAATGCTTAACAATGGCAAAAATAACAAAATTCAACAAGTCAGTCATGTAAATCATTCTAGAAGTAATTTTAACTATATTTATTGATCAATTGGGCTTAAGATAGAAATGGACAAGGGAAAATGAGGTAAAATGAGGTGAAGGAAAGCACAAATTTGAGGCTCAACATACCCCCACTGTTGTCTCTTTGCATGTCCTCATGCAAATTATCTATGAATTCAGAGGCTTCTGCAAGGACATCTAATCCCCTTCTTCTCCTTTGCCTGAAAGCTAGAGGCCTTCTGGGTTTCCTAATCACAAGTTTGAACCTGAGGTTGGTGAGTGCCCTGATTAGATTTTTGTTCTTTGTCTTCAACTTCTCATTGGTCCTCTCCACTTTTTCTATATGCAGGGATAAGGTTGAGTTCATATCAGTTTTGAGTTTGATTTGATATTTGAGAATTTCATTCTCATTTTTGATGTGTCTATTCAATAATTCCAACTCATACCTATCTCTTCTTAATATATCAATTTCAGACAGTGGAGGACTGGGGGTTCTCTCTCTGCTTTCTGAAGCTGTCCTTTATAAAGTTTCCACATAGTCATAAATTTCCTGTTGAGCAGGATCAATTTCAGGGGTTCCTTCATAAAAATCTTCTTCATCATCCTCTTCAATGGGTGTTTCTTCATCTTCTATATTGATTACCCCTGTTTGTTTGATTGGTGTTTTCTTCAGTTTTCCCTTTAATCTGTGGCTTCTCCTAGGCTGAGAGGACCCCTCTCCTTTCTCTGTAGCAGATTCCTTGATTATTTTCTCTTCCTTAAGTTGCCTCTTGATTCGAGTCAACTTCTCTAAAATGATTTCTTCACTGCTCTCTTGGACTGGTTTGTCAATTTCAACTTTTGAAGCCCTCCATTTCCTACTTCTCTTCGTAGGCTGTGGTTTAGGTGATGGTTCTTTTGCTTCTTCAAAATGATTTCTTATTAAGAAATCATCTAATGTATCATTTGTTTTAGCTAGATGATGCTCAATCAAAATTTTGACCAAACCATGATGATACAGGGTTGTCTCTAAAAATTGAATTCTTCTCTGAACACAGGAAGCCATCTTCTTCAGGCTTTGATGCAAGAAATATGGTAGGTTTAAGTCTTCTCCCAGAAAATGCATCATTAGTCTAATGTGGTAGACATAAAATGTCCCATATCTACCCTCACATGTAACAAATTTTTGTAAAAGAAGTAGTATGTTTCTCCATTTGTTTTTCAATGCGGAACTGGGAATTCCTTTCTTGAATACACTAACATCCATATTTGGTGATTTTAAAATTTGTTTCCAGGAGTCATTGTGGAATTCTCTATTTTTAAACCATATTTCTCCAGTTCTGAGCAATCCTGTAGCCTCTGCAATAAAAACTTCAGTGACAGTAAACTTGACATCCCCTACTTCAACTTCAGTTCCTTGAAATGATCTTGCAAATGTTTTAGTGACTTCCTTATGGAAGCCATTAAATTTTTCCAAAAATTGAAGCCATCCTATTTGTTGTAACATTTCCTTGCATTGTGGGTAACCTTCTAAATATTTTGAACCCAATGGTTCAGTCCTTACGATGAAACCCATGATTTTTCAATATCAAATTAACACTCTTCTATCCACAAAACAATGTCTTTCACTTTCTGATTGAAATGACTTCAAGCTCTAAATGAAAATGGCTTCAATTTTGGAATGACATACCTCTGATTGATAATAACAAATGCCTTTAAAACCTCGGACTGATATGCTTCTGTTGACAATTGAATGTCGGAGTGCTATGCCTTTGTTTGATGATGAAAGCGGTTTCAAATTTCGAGCTGAAATGTCTTTGATTGAAAATGGCAGATGGCTTCAAATTTCTTTTTGTGCAATACCTCTGGCTCTTAGTAGCAAAAGACTTCAAATTCAACGCTGCAACATCTCTGTCTCTGGTAACAACAGACTTCAAACTCAATCACTATAACACCTCTGTCTTTGGTAGCAAAAATCTTCAAACTGCAACACCTCTATCTCTGTCTCTGGTAGCAAAAATCTTCAAACTCAATCACTATAACACCTCTGTCTCTGGTAGCAAAAGACTTTAAACTCTTCACTGCTACAATTCTGTGTTGATAGTGAAAATGCTTCAAACTCCGTCCACAGTGATATTTTATCTGCCCACGGAATCAAGTAGCTTCAAGTCCTCACACTGTTATACTTCCAAATTTACCCTTCTTCTCTGCTCTGCGTTTACAATGCTCAATGCTATTCAAACTGATATCCTTTGGCTCTGCTCCTGGTGATAATAATATCTATGTCTTCGGAATGGAATGTCGGCTACGGAATGAAGTTATGGCAGTGGTCACGGAATGGAGTTGTGGAGTGAGGTGGAGGGATTGTATTAATGATTGAAGAGACGACAGAGGATTTTACGACGGCAGAGGGAATCATCATTAAATGATTTGGTTAAGAGACGTGGAAAATTCAAATACCTTGACCATTTCACCGCTTAAATGCTATCGGATATGAAATTTGAAACGGAAAATTTTAATCCAAAGTCTGTAGAGGGTTTGTTGGTGTTTGATCAATAAAAACAATTAAAATAATCTTTTCGAATAATCCATAACTAAACTATGTTAAACTTTTATGAAATGCCATTGTAATTTTAAACTTGTTACCTCTGCCCTTTATTTGATTTTTGTAGCCTTTGTTTTCTCTTCTCATCTTTGGAGGAATCTTTCATAATTTTCTTGATGCTTTTGATTCATGAATTCACTGGATCACTTTGTTGCAATTCTGATGTCTGCTAGTTGATGCCTTCAGGATTTGTAGCTGCGGAAAGACTAACGGGCTGCAGAAAGGCTGATCAGCTGCAGAATGTCCACTGAGCTGCAGAATGTTCCTGTAGAACACTTTAATCATGAAAATGGAATGTTTTTGGAGTATGGGTGAAATGTTATGTGGAATGAATGAAAATGGATGATGGATTATGATATGTATGAAGTGGATAATGGAATGGAATGGATTCAGTTCATGAAATGGAGTGAAAGAACATAAGGACTGTACTGCAATTCATGACATGTTTTATTCACTTACAGCAAGATATCAAATTTTGTGTTTTGATATGAAAATGAGATGAATGGAAGATGGAATGAGATGGGTGAAGTGTGTAATAGAGTGAAATATGAATGATGAATGAGATGGAGTATGGATGAATAAGTAAATGGTGTGAGATGAAATGAATCATAAGCACTATGGAACTGAACTTATGATTTTTATAACAGCTGCTTATAAAAACAAAAATGGGAAAAGTTAGAGTGTCAGAGAGACTCTGATTTTCACCCTATATTTTCTGTATAAACATGCCAATCAATGATTGGTTTTCATGTTTATACCTTTATTATTATTATTATTATTTTTTTTTTAGAATAGAAATACTTCAGAAAATTCAATCAAGTTGATGAAGAAGAGAGACTCTTCTTCATTAACTTCACATCATTGTCTTCTTGGAACTTCTTGACAAACTCTTCTCTTGAGAGTGGCTTATGGTATAGCTTCAGTCTATGACCATTCACAAGAAAAGTGACCTCTTCTTCATCTATAGTTCTGATTTTTACCGCCCCATTATCAAAAATTCGAACAATTTCATATGGCCCAAGCCAATGTGTCTGAAATTTCCCTTGAAAATCCTTGAATTTTGAATCAAACAAGAGAGCCCAGTCACCTTCTTTGAATTTCTTCTCCTTGATGTACTTTTCATGCCATCTAGCCCTTTGCTGTTGGACTAGACTTGTTTTCTGAACTGCATCTTGTCTGATCTCATCCAACTCATTAATTTGCTCCAGTCTATGCTTTTGTGCCTCCGGTAGATCAAGTCCTAGCTGAACTGCCATCTTGAATGTTTGAATTTGGAACTCTATAGGAAACAAAACTTGCTTTCCATAAACAAGCTCATAAGGAGTATGGCCTGTTGTATTTTTCCATGTAGTTCTATAGGCCCACAAGGCTTCAGGAAGCCTATCTACCCAATCTCTTCTATGTAGATGAACAGTCTTTGTTAGGATTCCTTCAATGACCTTATTAGTGGATTCCACTTGACCATTTGTTTGTGGATGATAAGGAGTAGATGTTCTATGTCTGATTTTGTACTTCTCCATCATTTGCTCCACTAGCCTTGATGTAAATTGAGCTCCTTGATCTGTAACAATTTCCCTTGGGACACCAAAACGAGCAAAAATATCCTCAAAAAGAAAAGTAACTACAGATGCTTCATTAGCAACAAGTAATGGTTTAGCTTCTACCCATTTAGTAACATAATCAGTGCAAACTAATATATATTTCTTTTGTCTTGATGGAGGACTAATAGGTCCTACAAAATCCAAAGCCCATTTTTCAAAAGGTTCAATGTGTACCCGAGGTTGTAATGGCATCTCACCTGAAGGAGAAGGTTTCCCTACCCTTTGGCAACTGTCACACCTTTTGACATACTCCTTAGCATCTTTAAACAAGGATGGCCAATAATATCCTAAATTAAGGATCTTATAGGTTGTCCTCTTATCTGCAAAGTGTTCGCCACAAGGTTCATCATGACATGCCTTGAGAATCTCAGGCATCTCATCTTCACGAACACACCTTCTAATGATCAAATCTGGACCTGTCTTGTACAACTCATTAGCGACCCATGAATATCTTGCACTATCATTAATGATTTTTCTTTTATCCCTTGCATTCATAATTGAAGGAAATTTTCCCGAAACTAAATAATTGGCAATATCAGCAAACCATGGAGTTTGAGTAGAGATTGCAAAAAGATATTCATCAGGAAATTGATCTTCAACTGGAGTGTCATCTTTGATATTTTGAATTCTAGACAGGAAATCAGCCACAGTGTTTTGTTTTCCAGGCCTATCTAGAATAGTAATGTTGAATTTTTGCAATAATAACAACCATCTTATAACTCTGCCATTAGTGATTGATTTATTCATTAAATATCTAATTGAAGAATGATCAGTGTGAACAAAAGTTTCATAGCATGTTATATAGTGTCTAAATTTGTTAATGGCATGAACAACAGCTAAAAACTCTTTTTCAGTTACAGTATAGTTTAACTCTGCGGGAGTCAAATTTTTACTGATATAATAGATGGCATAGGGAATTAAATCTTTCTGTCCCAATACTGCTCCTAAAGCTGTATCGGAAGCATCTATCGAGATATGAAAAGGTAACTTCCAGTTAGGTCCCCTTAATATAGGTGCTTCAGAAATTTTGGTTTTCAGGGTTTCAAAAGCTAACTGGCAATCAGAAGTCCACTTAAATTCACAATCTTTGGTGAGTAATTTGAAGAGTGGAGATGCTATTTTGGTGAAGTTTTCTATAAATCTCCGATAATACCCCGTAAATCCTAGAAAACTTCTAACATCTCTTTGACAACTTGGAATGGATAGGTTAGAAATGACTTCAAATTTTGCCTCATCAACTCTAATCCCATCCCCTGAAATGTGGTGCCCTAAAACAATACCTTCAGTAAACATCATAAAACATTTTTCATGACTAAGTGAAAGGTTTGCTTCTTGACATATTTTTAAGACTTTTTCCAAGTTTTCTAAAGCCTCTTCAAATGTGTCCCCATAAACCGTGAAATCATCCATGTACACCTCTACACAGTCATGTATTAGATCCGAAAAAATTCCTAATACTGCCCTTTGGAATGTTGCAGGTGCATTGCATAATCCAAATGGCAATACTTGGTAGGCATAGGTACCCCAAGGACAAGTAAATGTGGTTTTATCTTGGTCTTCAAGTGCTACTTGGATTTGATTGTAACCACTAAACCCATCTAGGAATGAAAAGTACTTTTTGCCCGCTAATGTATCTAATACTTGATCTATGAAAGGTAAGGGAAAATGGTCTTTAAGAGTAGCTTTATTCAGTTCTCGGTAGTCAACACACACCCTCCATTTTCCATTTTTCTTTGGCACAATTACCAAAGGAGAAACCCACTGACTGTCTGAAATAGGATAGATGAAATTAACATTTAACAATTTTTGTAATTCTTCCTTAACAATTTCCCTAAGATTTGGATTCATCCGTCTTTGAGGCTGTCTGATTGGTTTGCAATTTGCCTCTATATAGATGTGATGAGTACAAGTCTTGGGACTTATCCCTTTCATGTCAGTGTATTCCCATGCATATGCAGAAGAATGTCTCTGTAATACTTTCACTAACTCTTCTTGTTGAGATTTTTCTAGGTTTTTGTTTATGTTCAAGGTTTTGCCTGGAAAAATTTCACTTGTAGAGCTGCCAAATTTGTCCATAGAATGAAGAGACATCTGCCTAGATGACAAGAACTCAATATTGTATCCCTCTTGAAATGATTCATGTTTATGCTCTGGAGAGGATTCAAAGTTTTCTAGAGTATTCAGAATTTGATTATCTTCACTAATTTCTGAAATTGTGAAGAGTGGTTGTAAATATTCTTCATCCTCTATCCATTGAGTGTCATCTAGTTCTGTAATTGTCCTAGCTGGAGGATATAAAGTGAATTTCTTTGTTGAACTACCATCAGAAATATACATATCACTGGACCTACAACTAATAAGGGCATCAGCTGTAGCCAACCAAGGTCTTCCTAGTATAACAGGATGGCCTCCTAGATTATTCTTGGGTGTTAGGATCATGAAATCCACAGGGTACTCCCAAGAGTCTAGGGACACTGGAATGTCTTCTATTACCTCATCTGGTCTGATCACAGATCTATCTGCTAATTGTAATAGTGTGGGTGTAAAGAGAAGATTAGGAAGTTTCAGTTTGTCCATGATTTGTCTACTCATGATATTTATTGCTGCTCCTAAGTCAATGAGTGTGTTTTGAATTTGAATTCCATTGATGTGAATTTTGACAACTGGATTTCCTGGGTCAAGGTACTTTGGAATAGTAATCTTACCCATCATAATGTCTGCTATTTGTCCTACCAGTTGAATTTTCTTGGTTTCTCTTATTCTTTTCTTCGTTGTCTTCATACTCAACTCCTTTATTGTTTTGGCTAAAATTGGGATTTCCTTGATGGCTTGCAATAATGGAATTTTAATGCAAACATTTCTCAATTCATCCAAGAAATCATAATTAGGCACCATTATTTGTTTTTCTACACCTTTATCAATTTGTAGTCTTTTAGGAAAGGGAGGTATAGAAGTAGATGTGGATGGTTGCTCTAATACTGGAGTTGGATTTATTGGATCTTTTTGTTTCAGTTTTTCAATGTTTTGGTCTTGAAAGGATGTATCTTCCTCAAGAATTTTATTAACCCGTAGGGAGTCTTCATCAGAATTATCTTGTTCTTGTATGATCACAGAAGGTTTCCTCTTCTCAAGTATCCTTCCAGACCTAAGTTGAACATCACTAAGGTCTAGAGGAGTAATTAAATAAGTTGGAAATTGTTGTCCTTCTATCATGTATGTATTCTGAGGGTTTTTATTATTGGGGTTTGGTATAGGCTGAGCTGGCAATTGATTGGATTTTTGAGGGAATGGTAATGGAAGTGGTTGATTTTGATGAGATTGGTTCGGATGATGTTGTTGAGGATTTTGTTGAAGATTTTGAGGAAAATTTTGTTGGGAATTTTGAGGATAAAAATGTGGATATGGTGGATAGGATGGTGGATACTGATAATATGGAGAGTATCTTCCATAGGGACCTTATGATCCTTGTGCCCAAGCTTGAGATTGATTTTGAAATTGGGGCCAAGGTTGCTGCCAAGAATTCCAAGGTGGAGGTTGATTATACATTTGATCATGGAATCTTTGTGTCTGAGGTCCCTGCCAAGGTCTTCTAGATACAAAGTTAAGAGATTCTGTGGAATCTGTAGGAGTTTCTTCCTGAAAAACAGCCTTGAGACCAGGAAGAGAAGGACAATTCTTGGTCTCATGTTTCTCGGAACAAATAACACAGGTTTCTACAACTTTTACATCTAGAGGACACTCTCTCAAGGCATGTTTCTTCCTACATTTGGGACAAAATATTGCCAAGGCATCAGATTCAGCCTTTTGCTTGTTTTGTATCTTGAGGGTGTCTATTTGTTCACTAAGACTCCCTAAGATGTCAGATTTAAAATCATCAAGCATGTGTCCTATTTCCGATCTACTTACTGTCCCAGAAGCAGATTTACTTGCTCTTGCAAGAGCAGGATCTCTTGGACCTTTGACAGTTTTGGATTTCCCTCTGGAAAGGTTGATACATAACTCAGATATTTCAGGTAATGTGAGTTGTGATATATCCCCTTTCCCCATCATGTTAAGGATATCCAACCATTCATCCCTAATGGTTTTCAACAAAAGAGATTTTAAAGTGTCTTGATCTAGGTTTTCCATTTGTGCCCTTTTTATGTTGTATTTAAATCTTTCCAACAAATCTTCTAAGTTTTCATCTTCTTTTTGTAACATCTTGAACACTTCTTCCTTATGATTAATCGGCATACAATAATCCAAGTATCTCTCTAGAAATGCTTGTTTCATGTCTTCCCATGTTCTAATAGAACTACTGTTTAAACTCATAAACCACTTCAATGATGTTCCCTTCAAAGTTGAGGGAAATAATTTCAGTTTTTGAGCATCTTGTAAGTAGTCATAAGTCCTACACAGCACTTCAAATTCGAATAAGAAAGTTTCAGGATCTTCAGTTTTAAGTCCATAGAAGTTCGGAAGGACATAAGGTGAAATGTTTTTCATGGTTGTATTGGTTTCTTCATCAATTATAGGGAACCCAAAAGAGCTTCCTATTCTCCCTCTTCCTCCATCTGCACCTCTACCTCCTTCTCCTCTTCCTCCTTCTCCTCTACCTCTACCTCTACCTCCTCCAAATAATGTGTGTTCTCCGTTAACAACTCCTCCTCCTCCTTCTTCTGCCATGGTTGACTCTCTTGTGGAAGTAGAAAGATTTGTGTCCCTAACAGGAGTCTTTAGATCTTCTTCTATAGCAGGTTCAGTGGATGAAGTGGAAGGTTTCTCTAATGGAATAGGTGACCTTAGATCTTCTAGAAGTCCAGGATCAGTAAAGGATGGAAGATGAGTTTGAGTTGAAGGTGTACTAGTTCTAGGTCTAGATGAAACAAGTGGTGTTCTAGAAATCAAACTTCTGCCTCTGCTGCTTATAAATCTTCCCCTTGAATCTCTCTCCCTACGCATAAAATTGTTTTTGGATGCTAAGAAACAAAGGTTACCTAGTTTTCACTTCCCCGGCAATGGCGCCAAAATGTTTGGTCTCAATCTAGTCTCCTAAACCGAGCTCATTTAATTGTCAACCAGGATTTGTAAACTGCTGAAGTGAAGTGTACCATATGTACCTAGGTGCTTGTTTCCTAATGCGTTGTGTGTAGTGTTTTGTGATGTTTTTGGTCTTTTATTTTGATTTATGATGTTTTTGGTCTTTTGATGTTTTATGCTCACAATGAAAATGCCTAGAAAACTAATGGAAAGAAGTTGGTGGTCAAAACAGAGTTAAGCCTAATGTATGGAATGGCAAATGCAATTGGAAACAATGAAGCAGAATCTGAACTATGACTAAATAAAAGCAAAAGCTTGATAATGACTTTTTAGGTAAATGACACAAACTAAACTTGAGAAATGACCACTAGATATGCAAATCCTCTAACTAAACAGTTAAACACTAATCTTACCCTGATGCAACATTTTGTTCTAAGCTCATCTATTCTATGACTAATTCCTAGTTCTATTCTGCAATTTAATTGAATATCACAAAACCTTTACTCAAAGAGTTATTGGTTTCTTTTTCAAATTAGTTCTTTTGAGAAAGAGCTCTGTTTATAAAATGATGAGGAGATTGCAGAGAGATTTCAGACCTTATAGTGATGTTGTCTTCTGTTCCTATGGCTATGGATCATTTGTAGTTTTTAGAACAAGAAGATGTTTGTGAATAATGAAGGTTGTCTTGTTAATCCTAACAATTAGAGTAATCTATTGTGCAATGGATGACAATTTGAATATGAGATGCAAGTGCAATGAATTAATCTAAGAATGAACCTAAGATGCCATTAATCTAGAACAATGCTGAACTATAAGTCATCATAAAACTTGAAACAAAGTAACTGAACATGCATTAAATGTAATGAAACTCCGGAGTATTCTAACTATACTAACATGCATTATTCTATGAAGTTACACAATCTGTTTGTTCATCATTAGTGATATTTTGGAAGAGTTCCTTCTTTTGGAAGGGATAGAACAATTCTAACTGTGTAATTGAGTGCAATTGTAAGCAAATGAACTGAAAGCAAATGAAAAACTAAGTTATCACATCCATACTCTACTCGTCATTATGATGTCTTGGGCAAGCGTTTAAGAGCAAAAAAAGAGATGATACTTAGTACAAACACACAACTAAATCATTCATTATCACGGTCATGTCTTGAACTTCTTAAGGATGTCTTGGAAGAGTTTCTTCTTGTGGAAGAGTGATTAGAACAAGTGTAACTGTGATAGTGAATAGCAAAAACTACAACTAAATCCTACAGTACCATAGCTATTCATCATTCATCGTTATAATCTGTTGGAAGAGTGTCTTCTTGTGGAAGAGCTGGAATGAATATAACTACAGTAGCTAGTTAAAACAACTATAAATTCAACTCCTAATCCTACAATACCATAGTCATTCAACATTCATCATTTTAATCTGTTGGAAGAGTGTCTTCTTGTGGAAGATCTAGAATGAATACGACTACAGTAGCTAAAACAAAACAACTACCAATTCAAATGCAAAACGTAAAGGCAGCTAGGAAAACTTATCTAATTTACGCAAAAGAAATCCGTGCAAGAGGCAGGGGCCCTCTACCACTTGACGACATTCAACTCCAAATTAAATCACGCCTTCAAAATAACTTTGTCTGCTCCATTAACGATGCAATAGTTTGAACATAACACTCTGTGTCTTCAAGGACGTAACACAGAGTTTAAACAAAATCTAGCAACAAATCTAACATAAAATCTCTAACATAGCTCTCGGTCTCCCAAGAGTTTATAAAGCAAATGCACGTAACAGTAATTACAACAATTTAGGAATAATGTCTTTCCTTATCCGAATCATGTTAGGACTCTTTGAGGTGGCTACGTGAAGGAGAAAATACATCTGGACTGAGACAGTCCTAATAGAAGTCTTCCTTCATAAATGTGTTCCCACGTGCATAACCGTACCCAGAATCCATTTCTTCCTCCATGATGAGCAACGAACCATGTAGACATGACGTGGATCATGCCCATATGTGGTTTTTCTCAAGAGGCCACCTGGAACATACTCAAACATGAAAGCAGCTGCAGAATCGCCGGTTAGCTACGGAATGTCTGCATTCTGCAGCTAGTTCCGGTCAAAATGCTTAACAATGGCAAAAATCACAAAATTCAACAAGTCAGTCATGTAAATCATTCTAGAAGTAATTTTAACTATATTTATTGATCAATTGGGTCTAAGATAGAAATGGACAAGGGAAAATGAGGTAAAATGAGGTGAAGGAAAGCACAAATTTGAGGCTCAACAAGAAGCGTGGGAAGATTGGAAGCACAACAATGAAATTCTGCAAGCAGATCATGATGCCTTGAAGGCATTCCTACATGAAGAGAAGGAAGAGAAGCAGCAGTTGCAGCTTCAGTTGCAAGCCACAACAGAGGCGTGGGAAGATTTGAAACGCAACAACGAAACTCTTCAGAGAGATCATGATGCCTTAAAAGCATTCCTACAGAAAGAGAAGGAGGAGATGCAGTAGATGCAGCTTTAGCTACAAGCTTACGAAGTGAAGCGCGACGAAGGTTCACAACAGCTTTCTTCATCTATTTTGCAATCAACACCTAAGGTAAACAGTGTTGATTTTTATTCAGTTTCTTCACATGATATAATTTCAGTTGGAAGTGTGGAGATACCCATCATAGGTACTAACATGAGGCTCCTCACTAAAATGGGGTACAGAGGAGGAGGACTTGGCGTTCGTGGCTAAGGCATAACCGAACCTTTGGAGGTTGTGCAACGACCTCGTTATGCAGGTTTGGGGTACAATGGTGAAGGATGTTTGAAGGACATCAAGGGCAAACAGATACTGATGAACTCTCCAAGGAAGGGGAATGATAGGGACACTTCGCCATCGTTCCACGACAGTGCACGTTGCAGTGAAGGAACCGAGGCGAGCTCCCATCATCATGATGGCACCGGAGACCACCGCAGAAGGTATACCAAGTCTCATTATTCCAGAGTGAATTTTAATTACAATAATGTTGATAACCACGGTCGTAAAATATGGCATTGTAAAACTTGTTTATTTTGTGGTTTAAATAACCATGTGATTTCTAAGTGCTGGAAGAGGATGGCAGCACAAAGGAGGAAGAGGCATGAAAAGCCTTCTCCCCAACATGAAAGGAAATCAGTTAAGCAGGTTTGGAGGAAAAATAACTTTTGCACCCATTGCGACCGAAGTGGCCACGAAAGAGCCACATGCTGGAAACTTCATCCAGAGCAGCGCCGTAAAGCCAAAGAGCCCGTGCATACACCAGTCGAAAGAACTGATCGACAAGCAAGTTCGCCACAGGGAAATGATCCACTCGTTTTAATAAATAAGAAGTGGTTCTTCTAGATTGTTTTTTTTCTAGATATGTTAAGCTTGTCATGGCCACGCTTGTAATTCATTTTTCGTATTTTTATTATGAAAGTGATGATGTGTTTCCATCACTCGTTTAAGCGACCATGACATTTTTTTTGGCCTTGTTTTATATGTCATGTGTTAGATCTCTTTCATGTAAAAGTGATGATGTGTTGCCATCACTTTGAGATGCGACGATTATGTTTTGGTCATGTTGTATGAGTCCTCTGATGCATTTCTTTCATGTAAAAGTGATGAGGAGTTTTTCCATCACTTCGAAATGCGACGATGAGGTTTGGTCTTGTAATTTTGTTGACGTATGATTTCCATTTTGCTGTAAACTTGACCACCGAGTGCATGTTATAAACTCGTGGCAAGTATGGAAACATCTGGGTCATTATTGGTCACATTGAGAATGTAATGTTCATGGCAGCTTTAGGCAGGTGTTGGCATTCCGATTTCGAAGGACAGAAGTGAAGGAGTCTTTAAGGGATGTGCCTTTTTAGACATTTGCATTTCTACAGTTGCAGGTGTTGGCTTTGCATCTCGATTCTGAAGTACGTGAGGTGAAGGAATCTTCAAGGGATGTACTTTTTCAGACATTTGCATTTTCACAGTTGCAGGTGTTGGCTTTGCATCTTGATTCCAAAGTACGAGAGGTAAAGGAGTCTTCAAGGGATGTGCCTTTTCAGACATCACATTGTAGCAGTTGTACATGATGGATTTTCATCTTGATTCCGAAGCACGTGAGGTGAAGGAATCTTCAAGGGATGTGCCTTTTTAGACATTTGCATTTCAGCAGTTGCAAGTGTTGGCTTTGCATCTCGATTCCGAAGAACGTGAGGTGAAGGAATCTTCAGGAGATGCGCCTTTTCAGACATTTTCATTTCCGCAGTTGCAGGTGTTGGCTTTACATCTTGATTCCGAAGTACGTGAGATGAAGGAGTCTTCAAGGGATGTGCCTTTTTAGACATCGCATTGCAGCAGTTGCAGATGATGGCTTTGCATCTTGATTCCAAAGTACGTCAGGTGAAGGAGTCATGTGGGGATGTGCCTTTCAACGACATTTGTAGACAGTTGATGATAGGTAAAGCTTGATGCTTTTGGAGGACCAAAAGCTCCTCAGTGGGGAGGGTTGATCCAGGTGGAATAATCAGGTACACGTACAAGTGGCTTGAGTAAAAGGCTGAAAAATCAAAGTGTTTGGATTGTTATCGAACCAAGTTCATGTTGTAGATCTCGTCTTTCTGATTCCAACGGCGCAGACGGCACTCAATTCCGAGTCCGTATGAAGAAGTTATAAGCGGTCAAAGTGCCAGGTTGACTTGGTGACTGGACAGCCTTAAAGAGGACACAAATTTGACTTTTTCCAGCCACCGGATTCCGGCAAGCTCAGGCCAGATTCCGGGCAAATTTTTGGGACCGTTAGTTGCACTCCTTCGATAAAAAATCCGAAGGTTCGAAAAACAACAATTTGTTTTAATAACAAAAATTTATTTAAAAAAAAAATGGGGTGGGGGTCGTGACCCCCGCCACCCCCGTCGACACTATCATATGGCACCATATATATAAATGGGCTGGCGGGAATCAAACCCGCCTGGCCATGTGGGCCGGCCCGATCCACGGGCGGCCCAACCAACAAATTCAAACAAATAGTCAACGTATGTATGGGCAACGGTTCACCATTTTAATACAACCGTATATGTCGTGGGTTGTTGGGCGGGCCGCCCAAGGCGGACCCGACCCCTTTCAAAAAAGAGAACGCGTTTTTTTTAAAACAAAACGCGTGCATATTTTTAGAGAGGCGGGATTTGATCCCGCGACCTCTCTTCAACAAATAACCATTTTTACCATTGCGCCCAACTGATGACTTGGGTAATTCCGCTCAGACTTTTGTATATAAACCCGACTTTTTACAGTGCGCCCAAGCCATGGAGGAGTGGGAGAGTGCGCACGGAATTCAAGAATTATTATTTTTTTAATTGCAGGTGCAGTGGAACCATGAGCCCAGAAAGAGGCACGCGGAACCCTGATTGAGGTCAAATTTTAGGAGGGCGAAATTTTGACTTTGTCCAAATGGGAAAAATTTTATGTCGTTTCAGCACTACTCGACGCCACAAGTCTGATGGCGTGCTCAGTTTCTGCATCTGATTTTTCAAATTTTCAGCCACTTTTGGAAGTGGGTTATGTCGGTGTCAAATTTTTGCATGTGAGCAGTCGTTTTCACCTTTTTCGACGCCACAAGAATGATGGTGTTTTCAGATTCAGCCGAAAAGCAGCTCAACCTTCAGCAAAGGGTAGCATGAGGTATATGATGTGGATTCCATGTACTTCTTCATTTATTTCTCTTTGAGATGCATTATGTCTTGCAGATCCCGATTGATACATGAGTTGTGGGATCTTGCTTTGTGTTGTTATTGATGTACTTTTCAGCTATGGATTTGTGTCATGTATGAGTTCCTTTTATGCCACATTGGTGGGATGATCCTTTTTCATATGTGTATCGTTGAGATCCCTTGTTTGCTAAGATTGGCAGGATACTCTTGTTTATTACATGTCAGCTATGGTCATACTGATAGGAGTCTTTCTTTATGTATGAGAGTTCTGCAGTGGAACATATCTTAAAGAAGTCAAGCCACTCCTGCGTGAGGGCAATTTTTCCTTGTATGTCATAGGGAAACATATCAATGTACATCTTCTTCTTACAACACATAATGCAGCGGCCTACACCATCTTGACACCGAGGCCCGGAGATGTAGTCCCTCCTGGACGAACTCCGTCATCAAACAACGTGTTCTTATGATTGCTGATCTTATTCATTTATGTTCCTCTTATTTACAGCTACAATTGTTCATTTCAGTTCTTTAACGTCTTTAATTAAATGCAATTCTATTTATCAGCCGAATTAAAAGGTCTTGGTTAAGGGTATCAATATTTTACCCTGGATCATTAGCATTCCAGCTTCAATGAAAATTAGAAACTAATAAATATAAAAAATGTCCTCCCTGCATTGATGTGCATTGAATAATTCGTTAAATAAAGTTGCAAGTGGTGGTATGATTTTTGTCCCAACTATGCTTATTGCTGGTTGTGAACACATTTTATTCCTATCATATATGCATCCTCCATCTTCATTTGAATCATCCAAAAAGGTTTCCAATGTATGTATGAGGCAGTCGTGCTCAAGGAGGACGAAGGTTTGTTTTGTTTTTGGGTTCATCTTGTGAAACTAGGCAACGATGCTTCACTTAGGGTGGATTTTTATCTGCTCTCTTTCATATGGGAAAATTATTTTTGCAAGTCTCATTCAATAGCCGAAAGGTGGGCCAAATTTGAGGACTAGCTTGTGGATAATAAAGAGGCAGAATCTTCCGCCAAAGTAAAGTTGCATTATAGATCCGTTGTTTATCCACTCTAGATAAATTTTGCATTGACCTTCAATGACAATTATGCTTTATGATGAGCACACATGGTTCACTTGCTCTGTCACATCATTAGAAAAAGCAGTTGATTTGTATGAACCATCCATTAAAACTTTCATTGAAATTCTTAAACCATTCCTTCTTGAGGTTTGGTTCATATGTCTGTTGGCAGGTGGATGCTTGCTCCCTCAATGTTCTCTATCATTCTTTGTGTCCTGATACTTCTTTCTCTATTGGTTTGTACCTCTCTTGACCACCTTCCACATTGTCGGATTTTCTTCTTTACATTGCATTGCATGAAAGGTGAATTTATTCTTTTGAACATTTGAGTACGAATTTGTTGTGTTTTCCTTTTTCTTATCTTATTTTAATTTCATTTTCCTTGCTTTAGTTATTTTTCTAAATACTATATATGATATAGCTTGTTTTACATACTATAATGTCATAATTTTTTGAAGCTATGTAGAGAAGCACAAAGTCGAGGTGGGTTACTGCTAACTGATGTCTATCTTAGTTGACATGCCACCAATTTAATACAAATGTATCCATGATTAGGCATATAATTTATGTGATGTTGTGAATTAGGCTAATTTGTATGATGTTGCGAAAGATATTCAACTTGCAGTTGTGTGCAGAAAAGCATAGCAGAGTATCATCTAGCTGAAACCACAAATAGTCTTAAGAGGAATGATTTACGATCCTTATAGTATTAGTTGTACCTTGATTCATATAAATATGACATTGTTATTTAATATTAACATATACAAGGATTTACATGTCCATTTTTTATTACTCTGCAATTTTATTGATTATTGTATGGTACATCAATATTGGCATGCATACATGGATGTTCATTATGGGGAAAACAAAGTATTGAGATAATATTATGCTTAGTATTTGATTTCATATACCAAGTCAATTTTTTTTCTTTTTTTTCATGTGATTTCATATTGCTCGCACGTTCAATATGATGATTAGCCTATATTTTTTTTATAATGCTTGGTGACACTTATTTCCTGTTGGGCAGAGATAAATGGTCTTTGGTCCTACAATTACTTTTGTGCTTTTGTAATGAAACTGTCTAATGGATTTCTCACTTGAATGTAGGAATTGTACAATATTGATATATATGAAAAACAAAATTTCAGCCAGAGATAATGTTTGAGTTATACAAAATATTACTGCTATCTCCCCTGTAAAGAAAATGTCGTTTGGAATTTGACTCAAAAGCATCGTCCCTTGTATTGCATTTTTTTTAACATGTGATTGTAGGAATTTACAAGGTAAGTTCCTTAGTTCAAACACCAAAGGTCACTGCTCACAAACATATCACAAATCAGTACACCAGTATTTGACGTGGTTAAAACCCTCGAGGAAGGAAACAATCCACGACCTGAGCCAACATGGCCAATTCAGGCAATTTATTAATATAAAAAATAAAATTTACATAAGCTTCTCTCATAAAAGGTTACCAGAAAAATGACCCTCCATGCTCTTTAAACAGAGATCATGGACCAATCAGGTGTTAAGCCACGGATCAAGTGTCAGTAATACTGAGGATAGAGTGAATTGTCGGATCACTACATATCGTGACATTCGGATTATAAGTTACAAATGTACATAGTAAAGAAATACACTTTACCTAACTCTACGCTAGACCAAGTTATACTTAGCTATTTCATATGTGTCAGAATATCCTAACATCCCCCCTTAAGAACAAGTTGGGATAGGATTGAAGGATTTACAAAGGTGACACAAAAGGAGACTATTTCCTATGTGTCAAAATATCCTAACATCCCCCCTTAAGAACAACTTGGGATATGATTGAAGGATTTAAAAAGGTGACACAATAGGAGAAGGAAGGAGGCATTAGAGCCTATCCCCCCTTAATGATAACTTTCCTGAACTCCAAGCATAGATCGAAGTTTGGTAAAATTTTCTTCTGTGAGAGCCTTTGTGAGGATATCGATAACTTGATCATTGGTTGAACAATACTGCACTTCAAGAACATGATCATGAATGAGCTTTCTGATTAAGTTTATATGAAGCTCAATGTGTTTCATACGCTGATGTTGAATTGGATCTTTGCATAGCTGAATGGCACTTTGATTATCACACCAAAGTGTAGTTGGATGTTGTTGATGAAGACCAAATTTAGACAGGATTTGATGAAGCCATATGGCTTCCTTACTAGCTTCAACTGTACCAAGATACTATGCGTCTGCCGAATAAAGAGAGATGACACTTTGTTTGTTACAATACCATGTAATGGGTCCTGAACCAAGAGTCAATACATATCCTACAGTAGACTTTCGATCATTAGGGTCACTGGCCCAATCAGAATCAGTGAAACAAATCAACAATGGAGATGATCCTGCACTATAATGAATCCCGAAATGAATTGTACCTCGAATATGTCGAAGTATTATGTTAGCTTCTTTCCAGTGACTATCATGAGGTTGGTGCATAAACCGAGCAACAAGACCAACGACAAAGGAAAGGTCAGGACAGGTATAGGTGAGATACAGAAGTCTTCCAACAAGTTGATGGTAGCATCAACTTCAGGGGTAGTACAAGTGACTGAAAGCTTGATTCCAAATTGAAAGGGAGAAGGGGTTGGCTTACAATATTCCATGTGAAAGTGGCGTAGAATATCACATGCATACTTGGCTTATCAAAGAATCGCAAAATACATCAAAAGAGGGTGGTTGTAGGTTGTTCCTTGAGAAATGAGGGTTTCTCTAGTGGAATGGAAGGTGGAAATAAATACAGAATATGCATGGCCAAACTTAGCAAGAATGGAATAGATAAGGCTACCATCTTCCTTTTTGACCTTACAACCTTCTAAAAGAAGTCTAAGGTTCTTGAATTTGGACAAAAAATCTTCAATATAGGAGAAATTATTGGGGTCCAAAGTAAGAAACTCATTTTCAAGCTGGTGGGCCCTGCTTTCATTTTGAATGCCAAAAATAGTATTTAGCGTTTTCATAGCTGCATCAAGGGTGTCAATTTCTTGGATATGAAATCGAAGATCTTAAGCAATGGACATTCCTATCAACCCTCGTGCTTGATCTTGTTTGTTTTCCCATTTAGCGGCTTTATCTCCATCAGTAGGTTTAGTTTCTTGTCATGTGGCTATTCTATAAAGCCCTTTACTTCTAAGTAAGTTTATTATGTAGGATAGCCATTGGAAATAATTGGTGTTGTTAAGAATAACCGGGCATGCACTTTCCATTAAAAAAAAAAAGAACTAAAGCTGAAAAGTCTAAAACTAACTGCTCCAATGGAAATATCTCAGAAATTTAGGCTGATTGAAAAAAAAGGCGCGGAAAATGACTTCCTGATGAAGAATTTATGCTTTTTTGAAAAAAATATGTTGTAGATGCTGAATAATTACATGAAAGGTTGAAAGTTGATGATGAAGTTCTACTTTTAAAAAAAATCCCCCCTTTTCCAAACTTAATACAATAAGCTCACTTAAAAATATACTACTTTATGTGACCCACTTTTATAAATAAGTGAGAGTCACTTTTACATGTGCTTTTTAAATAAACCCTCTTTTTTAAAACTGACAACTTGCCAAAGGACTTTATAAGAAAAAGTAACTTAACAAAAAGCTTTTACAAAAAGAAGCTTGAGAAAGAGACTTGAACCCAAGACCTCTATTCTCATAAACTAACTTTACACCAAGTGAGCTAGTAAAAGGATTATGTAATGTTTGAAAAGAGGAAGGGTTTTTGTTTGTTTGTTTTTTCTCTTCGATGTACGTGCTTTTTCCTGCAAAAAAAAATACAAAATCCCTGCAAAAAAAATAAAAATACAACCCTTGCAGTTGAATGTTAGATTTATGGTTAGTCTTATTGGAAACTATCATTTTTTTTCGCTATTTTTGGTTTCCCGAGATCGCACAAAGACGCGGGGAAAGAGTATACGTAGCAAAAAAAACCCATCTTCATGTTTCTGATTTGTTGAGATCGCACACAATGTAGAGAAAAGAGAATACACAGAGAATAGGGTATAGATCTGGCAATAATTTTTTTTTATAAACCGAAATAAACAGAAGGATTAATAAATATAACTGCAAAAAATATACTTTATACCTCTAGATCTAAAATGACATAACTTGGGCAACCGAAAACCTTTTCGCATGAAACAAAAGGGGTTCCTCACTGTAGCAAACACTCCAGACACAAAAAATCAGTTCTCCCGACCCGAAAGTAGTCAGAAATGGTAGATCTAGAAAACGACAGTCACATGCAATCAAACCGGCTTCGAATTTGGATCAACAATGGATGTGGCCCTCATAATGGCTCTGATACCATGTAGGAATTTAAAGGGTAAGTTCCTTAGATCAAACACCAAAGGTCACCACTCACAAAAAATCACAAATACCAGTATTTGACGTGGTTAAAACCCTCGAGGAGGGAAACAGTCCACGGCCTGAGCCAACGCGGCCACTTCAGGCAATTTATTAATATAAAAAAGAAAATTTACATAAGCTTCTCTCATAAATGGTTACCGAACAAATGACCCTCCATGCTCCTTAAATAGAGATCATGGATCAATCGAGTGTTAAGCCACAAATCAAGTGTCGGTAATACCGAGGAGAGAGTGAATCGTCAGATCACAACATATCATGACCGTCGGATTATAAGTTACAAATGTACATAGTAAATAAACACACTTTACCTAAATCTATGCTAGACCAAGTTATACTTAACTATTTCCTATGTGTCAGAATATCCTAACGGTGATCAAACACATTACCCTCCAGCCCATAATAAAGGGTAAGATTTTCCTTATGCCTCACAACCTGAGTGACAATAGGGCCATTGAGAGCAAAACATGTCACAAGGGAGATGTGAACTTAGATGGGAAGGATGAACTTTCTCCTCCCTAACCACCACAGTGACATTCCCTCATGTTGCATTGCCTTATATATCATTCGAAATTGTTTGTTTTATATTATTTTTATGCTTAAAATATGGAGGGGGAACTAAATTTCCTATTCTTTACTAAATCAAATATTTTTTCAACTTTTATTATTTGTTTGTTCTAAAAAGCCAAGGACCAATCCAGAAGGAATGGATTTAGAGTCCCTAACATTCTTGTTGATATCCATGCTTCTTTGTCAATCCACATATTCTTCATTGGGATAGAACTTGTAGCCTAAGGAAGCATAAAAACTCCCATTACCTTCTGTTGATACCCACATCAGAGAATATTTCCCGAAAATTATCATTAACTTTAAATGTAACATGACTACTCAATTTCAATTCTTTTCTGGTTCAGTCCTAATAGAGTTAGTATTTCCATGGAGCAATCAATTTTCTAGTTTTACATTATAATATTTTATACCATATCATACACATTCATTCTGTTACTATTTTCTATATTGTACTTTCATTTATAATGATAGTAATTTCAATAAAGAAAGGAACAATGTTTCATATATATATATATATATATATTACCATGTTGTTTTCTGAATAATATCATTAACTTGAAATGTAACGTTACTACTCACTTGAGTAGCACAATACACCTTCCATAAAAAATCAATTTTCCTTGTTACAATGTGCAGCAACAAATGCAAGTTCTGTAATTTTGGACACTTTGTGCTTCAAAGTAGAAATTGTTAATACCTTATGTTAATAAAAATAAGTGTAAGGAGATAAATAAATAATAGGATCTTAATTGTTATTGAAGTAAAAATGGGATAAATATTTTCCCCTTGATTTTCTGTGATACACTCCATTTGCATATTTGTTGGGGATAATATATTTTTTTGGACGAAATGCTCATTTTGCTTGTAGAATTACATTGCGCCGATGTTAGACGTCTATTGTTTTGTTGTTTCTCTCATGGTTAATTTTGGGACATATTTACTCATTTGGTTATTATCTCTATGTGTTATCTCCTCCATATCACGATCTGTATTGCATCCTTATGGATATGTTGGTGCATTGAAATTTGCAGTCTTCTAATAATTCTATGTCTATATGACAACATTGTACTCATCATGATCACTACATTTATTTGAATATGAACTAGTGCATTATATACTCCAGGTTTATTTCATCAAAGTGTACATGTGTTGTTCCATAGAAACTTATGGATATAAATAGAATTGAACTTTCAAACCCAACTTAGACAGCCTTTCATCTATGATAAATTTATGCTTCTTCAACATTTCCCAAAGATAAAGTCCATCATTTTCTCCTTGCACACTTCTAATAACTAATTTTCCTTATTACAATGTGCAACAACAAATGCAAGTTTTGCAATTCTCAGCACTTTGTGCCTCAAAGTAGAAATTGTTAATACCTTCCGTTAATAAAAATAAGTGAACAAGATAAATAAATAATAGGATATTAATTGTTATGGAAGTAAAAATGGGATCAATTTAAGGATTTGATATTTTTTTTCAAAGAAAGTGTTATGAAATTATACATTTCAAGAGAGATTTAAACCCATCACGACTGGAAACACAATATGTTGAATTGTTATTGAAGCAAAAATGGGATAAATTTAAGGATTTGATATTTGTTTTCAAATAAAGTGTTATGAGATTATACATTTCAGCGGAGATTTAAACCCATCACGACTAGAAACACAATATGTTGATTGAACAACAATTATCTTTCCTGTACAAATGGAAAATCTGCTAGAGTATTTTTTTGTACAGATATATAATTGACTACAGTATTGGTCATGTGTACAATATATATTTCTCTACAATTTTGTCTTTATGTATTACAATATTGTATTTTTGTATAAATAATTCACTACAATATGGTCTTTTTGTACAAATAGATATTCCAATGTTACATTTTTTGGATAATAAATTGTGTTCATTTATGCATTGAATAATCCCCTATTTAGGAAAAGAAAGCACACATATATACTTAGATTTTAATTGGTCCTTTCATGCATAAAAAAAAATTGTGTAGGGAGGAGACAATATAAATACTAGCTCCTCTTAGCATAATACACTTTCCATAAAAAATCTAACAGAAATTTGAACTTCAATGGCAAATAAATGTGCTTAATTTCCTATGATAATAAATTCCATCGAGTGTTGTTATGACTCCATATCTTACCACCCGTGGATGACTTGCAACAATGTTAATTTTACAATCTCAAAGTCCATGCAATCATTAGGAATGTATGATTATCATTATTCAATACATTTTTTAGCACCTATCACAATGGTGGGTAACATATGAATCTTGCTTAGGGATAAGTTCTCCTTGTGGGATTTCTTGAGAATCCTATCATCTCATCATGAAATGAGGGGATCGCAATTTAATTTTGTATTCCAATGTAACCACCTCAAAATTGTATCTAAATGATGGCCCTTTCCCTTATTATTCATCATCATGGAGAAAAAAGACATCAAATATTGGATACATGTAGGTTTTGGCCTCTTTCAATGCTAGATTTCAAGCCAATTCAAGAACCTGCTAGTAAACAAAATGCTAACTCACAACCCAATCCAAGAGCTTGCTAGTAAAAAAAAAATTCAGTCCTTTGATTAGTTGGGCTACCATAAAATTTCTCTATCTAATTCTGAACAACATTGTTGCAATGAATATATCCATCAACATCTACCCCAACCTCTAGTTACATTTTCATTTTAGGATAAATACATCTATTAGTAGGTAGTGAATTTATGGTCAACAATTTTTCTCTATATTCTCTTGTTAGCTCAAACACCTCGCCCCTTAAAGACTTTCCATCTCCAAAATCATTAAAATTACCAATTTCTACCTCCAACAACAGAGTTATTACTATTCTATAGTCATTACTAAAGAATTTATCAAAATCCATCAATCTAGTTTCATTTCCACGTGGATCATAACTATCATAGAAGGGAAAATCCTTAAAATCAACCACCTATGATTTGGGATGACTACGTGTCAGCTACCATTCAACAATTTCAACATTTTTTCTATCTTTACTTCAAGCTATCCATAATCTTCTTGGTTTTCATGTCACTATTTTTTTGTGTGGATAGAAAGCATGAGAATATTGTCTAAAACGAAGATGGGTTTACCACAAAATCACTCTACATATTCATTTGAAATATGTTTATTCTTAATAATATAATCCAAAATTACTCTTATATTATCTTCCTCGGTATTGCTACCACAATATTCAAAAATATTAGGGGGTTGCACTTGTTGTAGATATGTGGTAATTCTTTAGCTCAAGATATCCCTCAGCATTAGAATTGCCAATTTCTACCTCCAACAACAAATTCATTACTAGTCTATAGTCATCATTGAAGAATTTATCAAAATCCATCAATCTAGTTTCATTTCCATGTGGATCTTAACTATCGTAGAAGGGAGAATCCTTAAAATCAACCACCTATGATTGGGGATGACTACGTGTCAGCTACCATTCAAAAAATTCAACAGTTTTTCTATGTTTACTTCAAGCTATCCCTAATATTCTTAGTTTTCATATCATTATTTTGTTTGTGGATAGAAAGCATGAGAATATGGTCTAAAACGAAGATGGGTATATCACGCAAGCACTCTACATATTCATTTGAAAGATGTTTATGCTCAATAATCTAATCCAAAATTACTTTTTGATTAGATTCCTCGGCATTGCAACCACAATATTAAAAAATATCACGGGGTTTCACTTGTTGCACATTTGTGGTAATTATTTACTTCCCTCATCTTGGTTTTCATGTCACTAGTTTGCTTGGATAGAAAGCATGAGAATATGGTCTAAAACGAAAATGGGTTTACCACACAAGCACTCTACATATTCATTTGAAGGTAATCTAATCCAAAACTTTTCGATTAGCTTCCTCGGGATTGCAACCACAATATTAAAAAATATTATGGGGTTGCACTTGTTGCAGATATGTGGAAATTCTTTACTTCAAGATATCCCTCATCTTCTTGGTTTTCATGTCACTATTTTTCTTGGATAGAAAGCATGAGAATATATGGTCTAAAACAAATATGGTTAAATACCACACTAGCACTCTACATATCGAAAGTATCAAAAATATTATGGGGTTGCACTTGTTGGAGATCTGTGGTAATTCTCTCTTCCACCCATTATTCATGGTGGTCTTGAATTGTGTAATAAAGAAGGTTTTCTTCCTCAATTTCAACAATGCTTTCCTCTCCATTATTGTTGCCACAAAAGTGTTATTTTGGGCCTATGATTTAGGATGACTACATGTCAGCTACCATTCAACAATTGGGTGAAAACGTGAAGTTGGGTTACACTTTTTGCCCTTTTTAGAGAAAAAATTTCATTTTCAGAAGTTCTTCAACTTTCTGCAAGTCAAAACAATTTTTCTATTTAGAATTTTATTTAATGATAAAAAGAAAAAAATGTCAAAAATTTTATTAGCTTTCTATTACTTGTTTTTTGGGATTTTTTTATTCACATTTGATATGTCAACTTAGCAATTATTTGAGTGTGTGTTCTTTAACAATCAAGGGATTCAGATCAAGAGGCTTTGCGGTGAAAAATTCAGACTTAGAGACGTTGCACGCGATGGCATTTATGGTTCTCACCTCCTTGGCTGCTGTCATGACACAATGCCCTGCTGCCCATGGCGGCCTTAGACCTCCAGCACCTCTGCTCCCACGGTGGTTCCTTCCTGGCCAAGGCTGCAACAACTATGTAGGATGCAAGGGTCTCTCAAACTCTTCCCTCCAGGCTGCATATTTTCTTCTCTCTGACCTCCCGAACGTAGAAATCAAAGAACACCCTCGAAATGTGCAGGTCAAGGGTGCCCCTGCAGATGGCTATGCATCTTCACCTTAGATCTTTGCGTCTGGCCAAGATATCTGTGAGCAGTCCATCTCCGAGCTCGGTTATATCCGCCCCTTCCTGCATCGGCTCTTCCACTGCCCCTCGCTTCTCCGTCTTTCCCCAAAAACCTCTTATCGGGTCGATCATTTGACAAAGCATCTCATCAAGAGAAAGGAAGCAGTCCTACAGTGCAGTGAGCCATCTAGACCTGACCCGATTATCTAGTCTGGCAGCAAAGAACCCCCAAATCCTCTGCCCCTATATTTCCAGATTCAGATTGATCTATTAATGGGAAAAACCATGCTTCTTTGGGTACAATCCATAGAACTATTTCTTCACCTCGTAAAGGCCCTTGAACTCAAGCTGGGGATCCCCTCCTCATCCATGCGACTCCTTCTTGAAGGTAAAAAACTCGAAGACCCTTTCCCTCTCTCCTTTTACAACATAGAAAAGGATGCTTCAGTGATTATTTTCGTCTGTCTGCGGGGAGGTGCTGATGGGCATACCTCTGCTACTAAGGGTTTCTCTTACAAAGACATTGTTCATGCACATCCCTCCTCTCCATCTGCTCAACCCCCGGAGGCTCCCAAACCTTTCTTCGTAGACAAAATGGAGGAAGTTCCATTTGTAGAAATCTCCCACCTGGATTTAGACGACCATCTCCAACTTTATGTAGAAAATGCCTTCATCTGCAGATTCAATGGACTCTGGCCTTGCACAAAAAATTTATACCAATGGATCCACTCCACTTGGACCAAAACTGCAAGGTCATCTTTTTCTCCAAGGGATTTTTTATCATCATTTTTTCTCACAGCAAGGACTACCGAACAAATCTTACAGGTGGTCCTTGGATCTAGGGAAAAGCTGGACTATTCCTAACCCCCTGGTTCCCTGACTTTGATCCCTCCACGACAGTCATCACCAAACTTACTTTCTCACCTTTGGCACTGTGCGGTCTTCCAAGCCATTGGAAACACGCTGGGACGTTTCCTGGCAACAGATCCCTTGAGAGGCCTAAAAGGAATCTACAACTACGGTAGAATGTCTGCCAAGATTGACATCAGCAAGGGATTACCCGACCAAATCATTCTCAAATTCGGGGATTTCACTTGGCCTCAAAATTTAGACTATGAAAACACAACGTTCCGCTGCCAGCATTTCCATCAAATAGGACATCTTCAAAACTCTTGCGTCATGTTCCTCGCCCAAAAGAATAAAAGAGGCACTCGCAAACTGAAAAATAAAATCTGGAAACCCTTTAATCCGCCTCCCATGGATGACATTGAGTCCTCCACCTCAGATGAAGAAGAAAGTGAACCTGAAGATGATGCTGCAACTCAGCAGCAATCACATTCCTCGCCGGACCCTGATAGGCCCCCGGCCTCCTCGAATCTCTAGAAACGTACGCATGAGTCCACTTCCTCTGACTTGGATAAAGATTCTATTCCTTTGATCAACAACAATCTTCAAGTGGTTTTAGTACACCCTCCCCTTGGCGGTTGGGTTAAAGTCATAAAAAAGAAATGAAAGAAAAGTCGTATTGCGGACTCTACCCACTCTGGGTAGAGCCATATGTCTGTTTGTCTCACTTTGCTCTTCTTGTTCTTCTTCTGCATCTCTTGATAGCACCATGAAACCGAGGGGGATCGCTGATTTCTTCATGACCCCCTAGTTTCTTGCTTCTCTTGATTGTAACTCCTTCTGTACTATAATCTTTTAATAGAATCAGTTCTTCCTAATGTCCAAAAAAAAAACAATCAAGGGATTCATAAAAAATCATGTTTTCTAGCACTAGTGTGTTCTTTGTTAACTTGGTGTTTTTGAGAAAAAAAATGTGTTGCAACAATCTAGATAGACTCTACTTTGGTATTGTTATATTTGCAAAAACAACTTATGCATATTATAATTACTAGAATTTTTTGAACTGAACCAACATATAAAAAAAAAAAAAACTTTAGATTTTGTATATGTTTAGTTTAGCGTCAAGTTTTTCAACATATTAGTTATAAACTAAAGATATAAAAACTATCCATTACATGTGATGGACCAATGTAATGCACCATACATTTTTCAAATTGTTTTACAGTGTATTTTGGAAGATACAAAATTTTGATTTCACTAAATCATAAAGACCTTTAGAAATTTTTTGCACCCATTTTATTAGAAAATTAATTAAAATTAGTAAATATCTATGAAATTCAATAAAAGTTATATTTGCTGAAAGTAGATTCAATTCTGCAAATTCTAGTCTTGGTTATGATAGTTAATTCATCAAATTTGATAGAGTTAATCATTCTGAAGTTGAATAAATGGGATCAGAGCCGAGCTGTAGCGTAGTTGCAGACTTTTTAATTCAGCCGAACTTTTTTCGGTGTCGCGTCCCATCAATATTAAAGATAGAAAAGTTCGGTCGGACTTTTTGTTGTTCATTCCTTCGGTTGCAAAAAAAAAAAAAAAAGATGAGGCCCCTCCAAAAAACAAATTTTGCAAACTCTATAAATAAACAAAAACCGAAACATTATTTTCACACATTTTTTCATTTGGACTAAATTTTCAATCTAAATGTTTTGGGCTGAATTTTAAAGGAAATTTTTTGAGCTTCATTTTTAAAAGTCATTTTTTTGGTGGATTTTTTAAAGTGATTTTTTTTTTTTCAAGTAAGTGTTTTGGGCTAAAGTAAACCTTTTGTGCTAAATTTTTAAAGTGAGTTTTTTTTTAAAATTAAGTCTTTTGTGATGATTTTTTAAAGTGAGTTTTTGTCTAAATTTTGAAATTGAGTTTTTTTCGTAAGGTTTTGAAGGAAATTTTTTGAGCTTCATTTTTAAAAGACATTTTTTTGGCGGAATTTTTAAAGTAACTTTTTTTTAAAGTGAGTGTTTTGGATTGAAGTGGGTCTTTTGTGTAGAATTTTTAAAGTGAGTTTTTTTTTTTAAATTAAGTATTTTGTGATGAATTTTTAAAGTGATTTTTTTTGCAGGATTTTGAAGGAATTTTTTTTAGCTTCATTTTCAAAAGACATTTTTTTAGCAGAATTTTTAAAGTGATTTTTTAAAAAAGTGTTTTGGGCTGAAGTAAGTCTTTTGTGCTGGATTTTTAAAGTGATTTTTTTTTTAATTTAAGTCTTTTGTTATGAATTTTTAAAATGAGTTTTTGTCTCAATTTTGATAGTGAGGTTTTTTTTTTTTTAAGGATTTTGAAGGAATTTTTTTGAGCTTCATTCTGAATTATCATGGGAAACCAAAGCAATTGCAAGATAAAATATGACCAAACAAGAAGCCTTGAGGCTCATAGAGAATACAGGAAAGAATATTAAAAAAAAGAGATATGAAAGCTTAAATATTGAAAGGGAAAATCAACTTCAACTAGAACTTGAAGCAAGTATGTAAATGTAAATATTATAAATGATATTTAAAATTTAACTAGTGTATTGTGAAATCTAATTTTTGTTTGATGAACTAACTTGAAAAATATTTTGCAATATAAACAGAGATATATATTCCTCATAAAATTGGTGATGAGATTGAAAATGTTTTTTTTTTTTTGTAAGTTTGGTAGGACTACATTTTTTCCTCTTCATCAACATGTCCACATACATCACCCCGATCAGGGAAGGGAATTGAACATGTGATAAGTGCCATAATAACCCGCCTCATCACCGTTTAACCAATACCCCACAGACGAAAATGTTGAAAGACAAATTGAAAAATATAATGAACTAATGATTGATGACATTGTTGAAGATGTTGAAAGAAATTCAAGCGAAGAAATTGAATCACCACGTATGTATATATATGTCATGTATATTATTGAAATTATACATATTTATTAATTTTAAATTTCATTCAAACTCTATTTTTTATTTTTTAATTATTTATTGAATATTTATACCCATTTTGTACATTTAATTCTCATATGTATAGATGAAATCAATATCGATGATGAGATGTTAGAAAATGTTGACACTGACACATATGGAGATAAAAAATTTGACCATGTTATACGATATCGTGTTAAGCACATTACTGATATGTTCTTCAAAGATGAAAATGTGTAGTTCAAGCCCAAATTTTGAGAAGTCTCTTAACATCAAAGAAATTAAAAGAAGCTACGACTCTATTGGGTATTCAAAAATCAACAAAAGATTAAAAAAATGAAGGAAAATGTGATACAAAATACAACTAGTGCTCTAAAATCAAATGGAGGATCTAGAAAGAAGAGTGACTTAGATGCACGTAGAGAAATATAAATGGCAGTGGTTTCATCAAGTGCTAAAGCAAATTGTTTGGTAAAATCTATGGAAAAAGCATTAGGGACCTCACAAAAAAATTGCACAAACATCGGAAATTTTGATTGCAAATAGATGTAAATGATGAGATCGCTTGTTGGACAGTTATTTGTAGGCAACCATACAAAGATAGACTTGGATAAGATGTTAAAAAATAATATATGAATATTGGATGAAAAATTCACGTGTTTCACCAAAAGCAAGGGATGTGATGAGGTGAAGAATATCACGAAATCAATATGAAAAACATGCAAAACATATCTTGGACACCACTCAGATAGATTTGTTCAATATGTTCATAGAAGATAATCATGGAATTAATGTTTCAATCAGTAATTTTGTGCAGCAAAAACCATGGTATGTTAAACCTATCATTGTATGGGACACTTGTTGTTGTCATTATCATGTGGAATTTCACTTATATTATGACACATTCCTTAATTTTGGTAAAACATTTTAGAAAAATTCACCTCCTCCTTCCACTATCCATGATTTCATATCCCAAATTCTATGTGCAAGAGCAAGTCATAAATTATTTTACCAAAAGAAATGTGTTGGTGGTAAAAAATGCGATCAATGTGGAAATTTGATTTTATTTCACAACAAATATCATATTGATATAAATGATCAATCATTGTCCAACATGAAAGTGAAATGGAAGAGATATGAATATATTCAAACATCGATTGGTTCAAGTAGTAGTACAAGTACTAAAATGATTGATTTATAGGAAGAAGAATTTTTTGTGATAGAGTTTTTTAAGAAGTTTGAGACAAAAATTCATAAATACACCAAGCATTCCCATAGAGCTCGATGGCAAGACTTGCAATTCAAAAAATCATGTGAAATTTTTCCACTACGGACCATTTTGTCAATAAATGATTTTGTAGAGAATTACACTTTTTTTGCACAAAATGAAATATAGAGTGAATAATGATCATTTTGATCAAGTCTTTATGTTTGTCCATATTCTATATAGACATGCTGAACAAAATGTTGATCATATAGAAAGCACCAGTGAAAATCGACATGTTATTAAAGAATATCACTTTTATATCAACGATGATCGTACACATGATACACATTTTGTACAACATTTTTTTGATAAGATTTATGACTCATTGAAAGTTCATGGAATAAAATTCATTGAACATTGAATATGGTCAGATGGATGCGCAAGTCAATTCAAATCTTCACGATCATTCTTTTGGCTATGTTGTCTTCATATGAAAACCCGCATTAAACATTGTTGGAACCTCTTTGAGACTCGTCATGTAAAAGGAGAACATGATGGTGCAGGGGCATGTATAAAAGGAGCACTTCGAAGATATCAAATGGACCACTCTACAACTTGACTTGTCTCAGCTGAACAAATTGTTCAATTATGCATCGTTGCACTAATCCAGGAGACTAATCCATCAAGGGAAGTATGAAGGTACATGTACATATATACAAATTAACTTGTATATATATATGATCTAATTTTTATTAATTTATAATTTTAAACATTATTTATCACAATGATTAACTTTGATCATATATAAATTGTATTTTAAATAACATATTTATATTTATTATGGTTTTCAAGCTTTTGTGGTTATCGTTTATTGAAGAAAACTCTGGATTATCCACAGTGTTATAAAACAATGGTCAATGTTTTGAATCCCAATGAGGATCCATCTTCAAGACAAAATGTTGAATGAAGAATGAAAGAATGACAAAAGGTCAAGGTTTTAATAGTGACTACGAGAAAAGAAAAGCTGACAAGAACTAACTATAATTAATATTCTATTTATGTATTTAATAAATTTTATTTTAATAAATAAAAATAATAATTTATTTTAATAAATTTAAATAGTTTATATAATATCATTTATTTATTAATTCAATAATACTAATTATATTAATGAAATAATTTTAAGTAATAAAACCTAAATGTTACTAAAAAAAAAAAAAGAATTTGAAATTATAATTATTACTAACTTAAAATTATCTAATTAAATTAATAAACATTAATAATAAAGTTTTTTTTTTTTTTTTTTTTTTGGTATGTTGGGCTATTCTATTAATTTGAAAATATAAAGTTACAAATGCTACAGGCTAGGTTGGCAAGTTGCGCTTAGCCAATCCCAAATTTTGTTACACGGTTTCTAGGCTTCCTCGGGGGAGGAAACCAGCCCCAACAAAACTTACAACATAAAACTACATTATGCGCAGTAGCGCTGGCATATCTAAGAAACACAAAATAAACGATAGAAAAAAGGCATTGATGGCAAGCATGAAAAAAAACATATGAGAACTGTGCAGCTGCGCAGGCTTCACTTTTCGTCTTCATCATCATTGTTGGGGGCCCCCTCCTCAATGGGGCAAGCAAGAGCCTGCGCAGCAGCTTCCTCCGCATCTGCCACTGTACACCTGGGATTTCGGACTAGTGCGCAGAGGATGGGGGAGTCCGGATCTACACCATCGAGGACACGCATCCAGATGCCATCAGAGTCCATCACCTGGGCATCCATATTCGCATCTTCCTCCTCTTGAACCAGCATCGGGTTAGTTTTGCGGTGCTGGGGGTGTGTTTGGGGAGAGATGGTGGACCTCCTCGGACCACGTCTTCCTCTTTGCGCATCTTTCCCAGGGGCTTCTGCATGCTGCTCGGGATCGGGACTCTGACGCGCAAAAGTGCTGGAAGAGGAGCCTTCCATCGACTGTAGACAATCATCCTCGCCACGGTGATAACGGCCAGGGAGAGCTCCTCTCTGTCCTCTGGGATAGTTTGTTCACGAAGTCTTGGAGCCATTGCGCACCGAGGTAGGGGGGAGTGGTTCAGGAAAGGGTGCACAAAAGGGCAAGCATCGTTGGGGCTCAGGGGGAAGGAGTATCTGGGGGGTAGATGCACAGGAAGGGGTGCGAAAACCCAAATAAGACTGCGTAGTGCTATGCTGAGAGTAGAGCTTCGCAAACTTCTGAAGTTAGGAAGAAGCCAGAGCAGAGTTAAGGAGGCGAAAGGTAGAGATAACAAACTATGTATGGAAAGGGGATGAGAGCTCATCTTTTTAAAGGGGTAGGGTTGTGTGCGATGAGGATAGAAATGAGTAGGCTTCGCACGCATCTTCGTGCTATGATTGAGAACCTGAACATGCTTGAGGGAAGGGGGATGGCTGCAATACATGTTAATCATGATGGCCATTAATGGTGATAGATGCAAGGGTCGAGGTGCGATAAGCTCATGTTTAATATCGACTACGTGTTCTTTAAGACATTTTTGAAGAGATCTTTCGGTTTCACCAATATAACTTTTCCCACATGAACATTGAATCTTCTAAACTCATTTAAGTTGTTCTTGACTAATACTATATTTAACTGACCGCATTTTGTGTCTTATTGTTCCTATTTCTGAAAATTGTATGAAAATGTCATTCCTTCCCAGAACCTTGGCGATCTTATCTGTAAGACCCTTAATGTATGGTAGAAAGACTCTACCACAACTTTCTTGAGGTCCTTGGAGCTTCTTAGATATGACCGAACACTCAGCTCTTTTTATGGCTTTTATGATATCTTTTTCTTTATAACCTATACCCATGAAAACATATGTCAAGTGAGAGATTTCATCTTTCAGGTGCTCCTCATCGAATATCCTCAGGGCTCTGACAGCGAGATTATTAAGGACACCAAACTTTTGAGCAGGATGATGGTAAGACTCAGAATGAAGATAGTTATCAGTATGGGTTTTCTTCCTAAACACCTGATGCCCCAATGTTCCATCCTCCTTTATGGTAACAAGGACATCCAAGAAAGGAATTCTCCTGTTTTCTTCAATCTCCTTAGTAAACTTAATTTCTGAGGAAATTGAGTTGAGGTGATTAAAGAATCTCTCGACATTTTCCCTACCATGCGTCTACTTTATGTTGGTGTTGTCTACAAATATTTTCCACCAAGATGGACTTAAGTTAAGGGAAAAGAGGCAAGGGATTTCTTCTCAAAGTGATCCATAGATAAGTTGGTGACATTAGGTGATAGTGGTCATCCCATTATGACACCAGATACCTGCTCATAGTATTCTCCTTGGAAGTTGAAGAAGGTGGATCGTAAACAAATCTCTGCAAGCTTAGCTATTTCTGGATCCGTAGCCTCATTAATGAACTGCACTGCTTCATCTAATGGAATTTTGGTAAATAATGAAATTACATCAAAGCTTACCAAAATTTTTCTCTCCTCCACCCTTTCCTCCTTAATAAGTTTAATGAAATCATTAGAGTCCTTAATGAAGGATCAATTTTTCCAACGAGAGGCTTGAGAATTTTGGCAACATATTTCGCCAATTCATAGGTGGGGTTCCTATGGTATTAACAATCGGTCTAAGGGGAACCCCCTCTTTATGAATCTTGGGTAGCCCATAAATTCTTGGAATTACCTCACACGAAGGGGTCAATTTCTTTTTTAACTTGTCATCGAGTTGAGAGTTCGAGATTGCCTTCTTGACTTCTCTTAAAACCCTTGACAAGGGGTTGGAATTAAGCTTCTTATAGCTGTTACAATCAAGATGCTCATTCATTTTTATAATATAATCAGCGTGATCTAAAACAATTGTTGATCCTTCCTTGTCTACTTGAGGACAACGATTTCTTCATTATTGCGAAGGGCTCTAAGAGCATTCATCTCATCTTTGCTAAGGTTACTCGTAGGGGCTCTTGATTTCCTTAGAATAAGGGATCATTCTTGTCTAAGTGCTTCTTTATCATCCAAGGGTAAACTTTGAATGCCTTCCTCAATGCTATAAACAATGCTCTTTTTTGGAAAGCCTTTAGGGGAAACAACGAATCTTGAACCTTTATTGAGAATCCTAAGGGTTCCTTGACTTAACCCCACTAAGGATAGGTTCACAACCTTATTTTTATTAGTTCTACCGGCATCATCATTCAAGTGATTCTCAATAAGACTACAGTCCTCCACGCTCCCTAACCTGTTGCCTACCATGCTCGATAATTATTACTAAGAGAATTAATGAGGCCATGACCCACATCATACTATTCTTTTCCTTTTGGGTGCGCATTATTGTGCCTCTCATCACTACACCCATCGCAACTAAATATAAAATCATGGCTCAAATAATTTTCTTTCTTTAATCTTTCATTTATCTGGTGACCAAGACCATCACTACAACCACAACAGTTACCCAAAAAAATGTGATCGTGAATCTTGTTGCCTTCGGTGTTGGATAAAGGGTTTCCGTTACAATTTTCACCACTCAAACTCTCTACAATGCTATCGGGGTTACCCGCATCATCAAGGTTCATAGACCCCATCTCAATGGGATGATTAGAGTTAAAATAATAGTCAGTTGAATCAGACCCACCCGAACCATTTGGTGAGCCGACTTGAGAACCAAGGGACGCGCTACTGGCCCCTTCGTAAAGACTGCTCAAAGCATTTCCCGCATATCTAAACCTCGAACCAGCTAACGATGATGACGGATTTGAGTACGCAGCTGGAACGCCTCTGCAATAAAGTAAGGTCAAGGGCTCAGAATATAGAAGTGGAAACCTCGTTGAGGCAACAAAAACTTTGAGTTTGGGAAGCTCATTAAGGCTGTAAGAAAATGAAATCCTCCTTGAGGGATAGATATCCACACTAACAGATCTAATCAATGCTCCAACCCACTAAATACTTGCTGACCAGGATATCGATCAAATTGGCTCCTGCACTGCTTAAACTACCAAGAACCTCCATCATCGAACACTTTCTAACATAGGAGCTTCCAGAAACACAGTCAACACTTCCTGGAGCCTTATTCTCGCATTCAGATGCTAAAATTGAACTGCTCGAGCAGCCAATAGCACGCATCACAGTGGACTGCGAAGAGTCATCAATTCCTGAAGAGATACCTAAGGGTGTAAGCACCTCACAGACAACCACATCTTTCAACGTCAACGTAGATTTTGAATACGTATCTACTGACCGCGCATACCCACGGAGATTTTGGACAGTGCTTGACATCAGCAAATCTCTTCCCAATGACAACGAATTCCTATCAGAGTTATGGTTCTCCTTAGTGTTGAACGCATCAACAAGATGTGAAAACACACCTGAATTTTTAACGAATCCATATAACCTAGAGTATCTTCTCGATGACTGCGAATCCTTATCTGAAAAACGACACTCATCAGTACCAGACAACCAATTCTCATTGAGAGCCAACTTCTGGAAATTTACCAGCTTTCTAGAATGTCTATTGCGAGCCAACTTACCCTCCTTTTGAGCCCTGAGAGCAGCTCTTGCATCGATGGTTTTCTAAAGATCAGGATTAATTGAATTAGAAAGTTTCAAATGCAAAGATAGAGCAGAGCGCCCAAGCGTATCCAAAGCAGCACGTGTTCGTCTGATTTCACCATGAATTAGGTTAAAACTAAGCTTTAAAAAATATCTATTGTATCTGCGAAGGTGGAAAATAGGTTTAATGCAGCGAAGGCGGGGATAAGGTTGTAGTCACAACACTCTTTGAGAAAATGGAGGTCTACGGCCCTTCTTTCAATATTTATTGTAGATTTTTCTAGATAAAAAATATCTTCCCAAGAATCCCCTCTGTGCAGGGATATAATTATGGTTTTCAAGCTTCTGTGGTTATCGTTTATTGAAGAAAAGTCCGGATTATCCACAATGTTATAAAACAATGGTCGACATTTCGAATCCCAATGAGGATCCATCTTCAAGACAAGATGTTGAATGAAGAATGAAAGAAGGACAAAAGGTCAAAGTTTTAATAGTGACAAAGAGAAAAGAAGAGTTGACAAGAACTAACTAATTAATATTCCATTTATTTATTTAATAAATTTTATTTTAATAAATAAATAAATAATTTATTTTAATAAATTTTAATAAATTTAAATAGTTTATATAATATCATTTATTCATTAATTAAATAATAGTAATTTTATTAATTTTATTTTAATAAATAAATAATTTATTTTAATAAATTTTATTAATTTTTTTAATAAACTTAAATAATTTATATAATATCATTTATTCAATAATAATAATGGTATTAATGAATTAATTTTAAGTAATAAAACTTAAATGTTACTAAAAAAATATATAATTTGAAATTATAATTATTACTAACTTAAAATTATCTAATTAAATTAATAAACATTAATAATAAAAGTTAATATAAATGTTAATTCTTAATCTTTTATTTACTGAAGAATATTATAATATATTCTCTTATAATATGGAATAACCCTAGAGGATAATTATAATAGTTAGAATTATTTACAAAATTAATAATTAATAAAAGTTAAGAAATAAAAAATAATAGTTTGTAATTAATATTAACATTTATTTATTCAAAAGAGTAAATAAATGTTAATAATTATTATTTATTTAATTTATTATTATTATTAAATTTTTTTTATTAGGAAAAGAGTAATTGTTTTAATCCTAATTAATATAATATTATAAGTATAATAAAATTAATTTTAATTAATCCTGATTAAAATTTATTAAAAACATTAGATACTAATAATTATTATTAATTAATCATTTTTTATTAATAGAAAGTACAAATTAATTAATAAGGATAATTTTTAAAAGTAAATAATTTAATTAGTTGTTTGTAATGACCAAGCCCTAAATTTTTTTTGGAAGAGAAGCAAACCTAAGATAGTATATCTGGGATGAAGACGAACTCGAGGAGCACATCTACCAATTTAGAGGCTGCCAACTGTCACTGATCTTGTATCCTCCATCCTTATTAATGTTATGTAGGTGTTTTATAATCTCAAGTGCATGTCTAATTTTCCTTCTTCGATAGTGTTCCTCCCTGGCAATGATTCTAGCATCCTCTAGGCGCAAATGATGTTTATTTTTTGAGGAGTGATCAGCAAGGGCCGAGGTGCAAGATCGCTCATGTTTAATATCAGCTTCGTGTTCTTTAAGACGTTTTGTAAGAGAGAGCTCGGTTTCACCAATATAACTTTTCCCGCATGAACATTCAATCTTGTAAACTCCTTTAAGTTGTTTGTGACTAATATTATCTTTAACTGACCACATTTTTTGTCTTATTGTTCCTGCTGCTGAAAATTGCGCGAAAATATCATTCCTTCCCAGAACCTTGGCGATCTTATCCGTAACACCCTTAATGTATGGTAGAATCTTTAACTGACCACATTTTTTGTCTTATTGTTCCTGCTGCTGAAAATTGCGCGAAAATATCATTCCTTCCCAGAACCTTGGCGATCTTATCCGTAACACCCTTAATGTATGGTAGAAAAACCTTACCACAACTTTCTTGAGGTCCTTGGTGCTTCTTAGATATGACCGAACCCTCAGCTCTTTTTATGGCTTTTATGATATCTTTTTATTTATAACCGATACCCATGAAAACATATGTCAAGTGAGTGATTTCATCTTTCAGGTGCTCCTCATCGGATATCCTTAGGGCTCTTACAAAAAGAGTATTAAGGAAACCAAAATTTTGAGCAGGATGATGGTAAGACTTAGCATGAAGATAGCTCTCAGTATGGGTTTTCTTCCTAAACACTTGATGCCCCAATGTTCCATCCTCCTCTCTGGTAACAAGGACATCCAAGAAAGGAATGCTCCTATTTTCTTCAATCTCCATAGTAAACTTAATTTATGAGGAAATTGAGTTAAGGTGATTAAAGATTCTCTCGAGATTTTTTCTACCATGCGTCCACTTTATGTTGGTGTCGCCTACAAATATTTTCCACCAAGTTGGACTTAAGGGAAAAGAGGCAAGGGATTTATTCTCAAATTTCTCCATAAATAAGTTGGCGACAGTAGGTGAGAGTGGCGATCCCATTGCAACACCAGATACCTGCTCATAGCATTCTCCTTGGAAGTTGAAGAATGTACGTCGTAAACAAACCTCTGCAAGCTTAGTTGTTTCTGGATATGTAACCTCATGAATAACCTGCACTACTTCATCTAATGGAATTTTGGTAAATAATGAAACTACATCAAAGCTTACCAAAATGTCGCTCTCCTCCAACAAGAGGCTTTAGAATTTTGGAAACATATTTTTCCAATTCATAGGTGGGGATCCTATGGTATAACAATTGGTCTAAGGGGAACCCCCTCTTTATGAATATTGGGTAGCCCATAAATTCTTGGAATGACCTCACAGGAAGGGGTCAATTTCTTTTTTAACTTGTCATTGAGATGAGAGTTTGAGATTGCCTTCTTGACTTCTCTTAAAACCCTCGGAAAGGGGTTGGAATTAAGCTTCTTATAGCTGCTACAATCAAGATGCCCATTCATTTTTCTAATATAATCAATGTTATCTAAAACGACCACTACTCCTCCCTTGTACGCCTTAAGGGCAACAATTTCTTCATTATTGCGAAGGGCTCTAAGAGCATTCATCTCATATTTGCTAAGGTTACTCTTAGGGGCTCTTGCTTTCCCTAGAATAAGGGAGAATCCTTGTCTAAGTGATTCTTTATCATCCAAGGGTAAACTTTGAATGCCTTCCTCAATGCTACAAACAATGCTCTCTTTTGGAACGCCTTTAGGGGCAACAACGAATCCGAAACCTTTGTTGATAATCTTAAGGGTTTCTTGACTTAACCCCACAGAGGATAGGTTTGAGGATAGGTTCACAAACTTATTTTTATCGGTTCCACCAGCATCATCATTTAAGTGATTCTGTATAATACTACTGTCCTCCACGCTCCCTAACATGTTGCCTACCATGCTCGATAAATTCTTACTAAGAGAATTAATGAGGCCATGGCCCACGTCATACTCTTATTTTCCTTTTGGGTGTGCATTATTGTGCCTCTCATCACTACACCCATCGCAACTAAATATAAAATCTCGGCTCGAATTATTTTCTTTCTTTAAGCCTACATCATCCGGTGACCATGACCATCACTACAATCATGACCGTTACCCAGAAAACAATGATCGTGAATATTACTACCTACGGTGTTGGATGAAGGGTTTCTGTCACAATTTTCACCACTCAAACTCTCTACAATGTTGTCGGGGTTATCAGCATCATCAAGGCTCATGGACTCCATCTTAATGTGATGACTAGGGTTAAAACAATTTTCAGTTGAATCAGACCCACCCAACCCATTTGGTGAGCCAACTTGAGAGTCGAGGGACGCGTTACTAGCCCCTTCGTAAAGACCGCTCAAAGAATTCCCCACAGATCTAAATCTTAAACCATATAATGTTGATGACGAATTCGAGTACGCAGCCGGAACACCACTGCAATAACGTAAGCTCAAGGGCTTGGAAGATGGAAGTGGCAACCTCGTAGAGGCAGCACAATCTCTGAGTATGAGTATCTCATTGAGGCTATAAGAAAAAAAAATCCTCCTTGAGGGACAAACATCCATAGTAACAGAGCTAATCACCGCTCCAACCTCTGAAGACTTGTTGACCATGATATCGATCAAACTGACTCTTGCACTGCTTAAACTACCAAGAACCTCCATCATCGAAGACATTCTAATAGAGGAGATTCCAGAAACAAGGTCAACACTTCTTGGAACCTTATTCCCGCGTTCAGATGCTAAAATTGAACTGCTCGAACATAAAACAACATGCATCACACTAGATTGCGAAGAGTCGTCGATTCCTGAAGAGATACCTAATGGTGCAAGCACCTCACAGTCAATTGCATCTTTCAACATTCATGTAGACTTTGAATATGTATATACTGACCACATATACCCATCGGGATTTTGGACAGTGCCAGACAGCAGCAAATCGCTTCCCGATGATAGCGAACTCCTATCAAAGTTCTAGTTCTCCTCAGCGCCGGACGCATCAACAGGATGTGAAAAAACACCTGGATTTTTAACGGAGCCATACAACCTAGAGTATCTTTTGGATGACCGCAGATCCTTATTTGAAAAATGCCACTCATCAGTACCAGACAATCGATTCTCATTGAGAGCCAAATTCTTGAATTTTACCAGCTTTCTAGAATGTTTGTCGCGAGCCAGCTGACCCTCCTTCTGAGCCCTAAGAAACTCTTGCATAGATGCTTTTCCAAATATTGGGATTAATTGAATTAGCAAGTTTCAAATGAAAATATAGAGTAGAGCGCCCATTATTATCCAAAGTAGCACGCGTCCGTCTGATTTCACCACGAATTAGGTTAAAACTAAGCTTTAAAAAATATCTATTGTATCTGCGAAGGTGGAAAATAGGTTTAATGCAAGCGAAGGCGGGGATAAGATTGTAGTCACGACACTTTTTGAGAAAATGGAGGTTTGTGGCCCTTCTTTTTATTTTAATAAATAAATAATTTATTTTAATAAGTCTAAATAGTTTATATAATATCATTTAATAATAATTATATTAATGAATTAATTTTAAGTAATAAAACCTAAATGTTACTAAAAAATTTAGAATTTGAAATTATAATTTTTTTTTAAAAACTGAAATGGTTATATTTTATTAGTAGGTCGAAATTGGTTGGGTCGGGGCAAAATCAACCATCATTACATAGCTTCAAGCCAGCTTTCATGGCAAGAGGAACTTCACTGCAAAATTCAGAGAATAGAGATTTGAGAAGGGGTTTCATCATTTTTGCTGAAATTTCCTTGCGGCAGAAGGAAACCTTTGTTTGCGTTGATGTCTGCTTCCTAGTTCGAACCTCGGAGAATGTGAAAAAATTGGAATGAGGAGAAGTCTTGCAGTATGTAATTCAACCTTCGAAGGATCTTATTTAGGACTGGATTATTGAGTTGGTCCTCTGAATTTAACTTACTTATCATAATTTCTGAGTCGCCGAAAGCTTTGAATTCTCTAATACCTTTCTCACGAGAAATTTGGCAGGGTTTTAGTAGTCCAAGGATTTATGCCTAATTGTTAGTTCTTTTCCCAAGGCCCTAGTTGAAGTTGTCTCTTCTTAGACTATCCGAGGAGTAGAGCACTCCACCTGCACCCACAGTCCCAGGATTTCCTTTGGAGGCACCATCAAAGAAAGTTGTTGCTTTAACTTGCTTCCTCCACCACACTAGAAAGGTTTCGTCCGAGTCCCTTAAACGCCATCCTGGATTGGTGATGGGGCAAGCTGATATTTTTTTTCTATCCCGATAAACAAAGGTTCTCATCCATTTATTTTCTTCAGGAAGGAGAGAGATTTCAGATTTATGGGAGTGTTGTGTCACTATTTAAAGTAGGAGAGCTTTGGCTTTAGCTACAACCGTCAAGGGGGACCAAGAGGTGCTATTGAAAATCTGCTTGTTTCTTGCAAGCCAAATTTTCCAACAGGCATATTTAGGGATGGTACGCCAAACACAGAACCAAAGAGACTTGCTGGAAATTGCATGAGGATAGCACACCTTTGAAGTGGAAAATAAATCGACCACAAAGATCTGGTTTTTGGTTGTGACATTGAGACCATGAAGGATATACTTCCACACATATTTGGCGAAGGTGCAGTCAACAAATATATGATCCATGGTTTCAAGAGAATTTCTGCAAATTGCGCATCTGTGAGGACCAAAAATGCTTCTTTTTATCAGATTTTCCCTTGTCAATATTTTCTTGTGCATTAGGACCTAGAAGAAGAAATTAATTTTGGGGAGACCAAAGGAGTCCCAAACCTGCTTCCAAAATATCGTAGGTTGATTCGCCTCGTGTTGAGCTTGGAGATACCGAAAGCCTTGCGCAACAACGTATGTTTTGGTGATTCCCCAGCCCCAAGAATCTGAAGCCTGCTTGTGAAGTGAAGTTGAATCAGATAACTCCATTATGAGGACGTTTTGTTGGGATTGCAGATGCTCAAGGACTCTGGGAAAGGCCCAGGATTGCAAATTTCCTGTCTCGTCCCAAACAAAAATGTCTTCAAGTTCGTGAACTCCATGTTGTGAAAGATACTTGTGGATCTCTTTTAGATCTGTAGAATTTGCAAGAGTCGTAACACTGTTACCGATGAAATAGGTAACCTGACCTCAAAATGGGAACTCTAGCCCAAAAAGTCTCAAAAAACATGAAAAAACACCCCAAAAACAAAAAGTGTGTCTTCCAGAACGCACTTGGTTTTTTTTGAAGGTCAGATTTCAACATTTTATAAAATTATGCTAAAAACAAAATTGTTTGTTGAAAAAAGGATTGAAAAAACACCCTCAAAACAAAACCAGTTGATGCTGGAATAACAAAAAAAAAAATTGTGTCATAATTTTGACACTTGTAACAATGGAATTAAAGACAACATATTAGGAAATTTTTTAAAATCGTAAATTTCTAAATTTTTTATAGATGATGTTAAAGATAAACAAATACATGTCTGAAGGGCTTATCATTTCTAACAATTTTCATCCATGTTGTGAAACATAGAATATCTTGACTCTAAAAAACCCCAAAATTGTAATTATTGTCAACCATAACATTAAAGATAAAATTTGGTAGCACAAAAAAACCTTAATGACAAGTTGTAAATCTAAAGTTTTTCAATCTTAAGTTTTCAACATACTTGAACAATGAAATTATGGAGAAATTATAAGACTTAAAAAATTTTAAAAAATGAACAAGTAAATGAAAAAATTATCATTGAACAGAAACAAGTAAGAGTAATTTTAATTTTAAAGGATAAAAACTTATCTTTTTTCAAATATTAGCATAAGACAAATTTAAATCTAATTTCAACCAAAACCTAAAAATCAAGCATCAAAACAAAGTGTTCCCTTTCAATGACGCATATAATTATTAAAAATTTTAAAAGTATCTTATACCAAATGGTAACAATACATAATATCATGGTAATCTCACTACATAATCTAAAAATTCGACATTAGTTTCTATTTTCTATTTTACTTATAATTAAAATATCAACATTGGTACATTGAATATAACATAAATTATTTTTCTAACTCATTGTTGCATTGTTGATATTCTAAAGAGATGAATTCTTCATAATTAAAACATATAACCCAACAAATATAGAAATGTCTCATAACTTCATGAAAAATGAGATGGAAATAAAAAAATTTATTTCAAGTTACCATGCAAACATCAATTACATAAAAGTATCTTAGATAGTTATTCAAAATCAACCATAGGTTCTGGCACACCATCATAACCTACATCTTCAGATGAATGGATCGATGCAGATGAAGATGATCCATATTATTCTCTTTCATCAACTAGTGCTCCATCTGAGTCAACACGCATGCCCACCATTTCAGAGTTCAAAAGTCTTTTAGATCTACTTCTACATTCTGCAGAGTCCGATCTCAATAGTAATTTTTCTGGTAGCAATTTCTTCAAAATATTTATGGTCTACAACCGAAGAGTTCCTCTCTTTGTCAAATTGAAGTCATACACAAGTATGTAAACATCCTCCAATTTTAAGACATCTGTGTGGCGACGATTTATATTTGTGCCCTTTCTTTTTCTCTTTCTGCCAATTATTTTTTCCACTACCATCTTTGGCTTGTACACACCATTGAAAGGGTGGGTACTTGTGGCATACCAATGTACATCAACAGTTGTAATATCTTCATTTTCATTAATGACCTTTATAACCTTGGCAATCCAGAATGGATAGCCAAGTGGATCTTCATCTGCTAACATTGATATCATGCAACCCTCCTTAAGATCCTGCACAGAACCCATGTAAAGGTCTTCCATCGCTTCACGTTGTGCACGTGATCTTATAGAACCAATATAGATTTATCTTTCCTCTACCTGTGGGGAATTAAGAATAGCTTGAGGCTGTTGTTGTTAAACATTGTGTGTTTCTTGATGTTCATGTTCATTTGGCATATTTTGTGGCAAAAAAAAAGGAGTCTTCAAAAGTGTATCCACATCTATTGATCTTGAAATCATATCACTTTGATTACTGAAAAAATACTCCCACCAAACTGAATCAGCAACATCGAATTACTCATATGTATCTCTAATACATCTTTTAATTTCCTCTAGACATTCAGAATAATTTATGTCTCTCTTCTGCCTTCGTGCATTATGGAGTTCAACAAATGACTGTAATAACAATATCTTTGATGAAAATATTGGACGCTCTGGAATGAACTTCAAAAATGCTAAACCTAATGATGGTCCCCATTCTTCAACAGTTGAATACTTCTTGCCCCATATAAGTGTTATCCCATCAATTTTTTTGATACGAAATTGATGCTGGAAGCTAATGTCATTAAGTTGTTCAATGCATTTCTCCTCACCATGCGATCCAAAAATAAACCTTCGCATGTCAATAGTTTCTTCCAACACATGAAAAATAGGCTCTGGAATGTACGATTTCTTAATACATTCAATTAATGATGGCAAGCTCCCAACACCTTTCCTCCTCAATGTTACTGAAAAATGACTGAACATTTGATCAATATGATCATGAGTATGCCCAACAAGAAGGAAACCAACCTTTATCTTTTTAAAAATCCCCAATTCAACGAGCATGTTTAGATACCCAAAAAGAACTTGATTTTTGTTCTCACGAATTGTGTTGTCTAATTGTAAATACAAAACTTCAGGAAGAATCCCAGACCAATGAGTAACCACATCATGGATTATAGTTATGGTCAGATTTTCATCATTGTGAATATTTGGAGTTATGAAGAAAACTCTTGGAAACATCTTCTCATTAAATACCATACAACCAACCAAGTGAAACTGAATGAAATTTTCCTCCTGTAATTTTTTTGGCGTGCGGATAAAATGTGGAAGAAGTGTTTTCTTTTGGTCCATACCATCAATTATCAATCCCAGATATTTATTTGGATGATCATAACACTTCTTTCGATGTTTATACAACTTTTTCCTTTCACTTGTTTGCTGATTGCGATGGTCTTGAAGTTCTTTGACAATGGAATCTGTACATAAAATAAAAGAAACATATGAATAAATATATTTTCATAGTTGATAAATATCAAATTTAAAAAAAAAATGTTTTAAACACATACCTCTTTCCGCCCCTTGACATTTATCTCTTTTTTCTTTAAGAGAAGCACATGTGTTGCAAATCCCCATCCTTGTCTTCTTAGGAATACGAACATTGTTGAATTCATTTTTCCATATCCTTGTAAAATAAGAATATGTAATAAAATTACCAATTCCTTCAACAGCTTCTGCATAATCTTTGTATAACATGAATATTTCTCGTCTCGAGAAATTATCTGGAATATGTATTGTGTCTTTATTTGGCATACACTCTCCATGATTTGAAAATAAGTATTTCATCCATGTCTTAGCAGCATTTGAAAATGGTCCCACCTCCCATTTATAACACGCTTCTGAATAATATGTGGGATCCCTTTCCAATCTATCCTGGATTCTTGACAAACGACAATTACCAATTGAATGAAACCTTTTGAATGCCTTTCTGCAAAGCAATACATTTTCAATATGATAATCATAACCTGCTAGTGTAGATTGCATGCAACCCACTAAATATGAATTCTGCATGCTTTTATTCATTAACATATATGTTTTCC